>SJOL01005510.1:11684-74584 GCA_004794785.1 Opisthorchis felineus
ATCAAAGTGCGGACCGGCCTCCCCTTTTTTTAGTACGGATTTCTCTTTTCCGCCAAGTTTGACAACGTGTTCAAATCAACAATCTTTTCGCAATTATCTAAAGGAAACTATTATCCGGTAACCCTGATATCATAAATATATATGTGCCATGAGCAGCAATTCTAGTCTCACTGTTCAGTGGAGCACGCTTTTACACTTCTGTGCTTCTTAGAGAAAAAACAGTCGCCTCTCCTTTTGACTGAAAACACGCAGACATCATATTGCAATCATGATCCATTTAACCACAACCTCCATTGTGTTAATCAGCCTCGGGGAACTTCGAAATAACTGCTTACCGATTCGCTTAACATGGCTAGCATAAACTATATGCACTAACTGACTAATTTATCCGTCAAAGCTAATGTTCTTGAACACGGAGTTGATGGAGATCCGCACAATTCTTCCACACGCTGGTGTGCTCACTGCTTAGTAGTCCCGCAGAAAGAATAAGCACTTTTCTACTGCTATGCTAAGTGTGACTGAACAAAATTTACGCAGTAACACTTCATACACAGAAATGATTTGTTTCCTACTTTTTTAAACTATTCAGTGCTTATTTTGTTTTCGCCTTGACGATACTTTATGGGTTCTCAGCTAAATCAAATCCACGGGGTTTTTTACTCTCAGATCCCGGTATACAGTAACACAAATCAACCGTTGTAAACCCCCCTTACAGTTTTAGTCAAGTGGACGGCTGATGCACACGATCTCTGAACCTGTTGCCATCAGAGAATTTTACTTGCTGACTGAAAACTGGTTCACCCTCAGAATGCCTGATGGTCTCAATGACGACACTCTGACATGGTGAGCGTTTACCCGTCATTACAGGGTCTCACATGTCACGAAAAGGAAATGGACAGTACCAGATTTTTTTCAAGCCCTAGGACGGCGACCAGCGCTAATGGACACATGCTACTCTGTGGGTTGTATTCGTGTGGGCGATGACAACAGAAGCAAACGTGAACGAACTCTCCATATGAAAGAACTGCAGAAGGCCGTCGCCCTGATATTCGATAGTATCTCTAAAGATTACATTCGTTGCGGTCGAGAGGTGCTGCCTGTAGTACCTCAGTCACCAGGTTGACGCAAAAACAGCTGCTCCCTTTTACCTCTCTCTCGAATCACGGACGCATCATATGTAGGCTTCTGAAAAGTTCCTACTTTCCTTGACATCTTAAGCCAGTCCTGCTGTGCGAATTCTCGCTGCTCACCAGGTTGATATTGCATGCGATTCACAGTGCAACAAAGCCCCGGAGCTGAAATCCTATCACTTGATTCAGCTATATGGCAAGTTGGTCCTGTTAAGTATTGTGCCTGCCTTTGGAAAGTCGATATCGTTCAGGATTTTGACAACTCGTTTCAATGACTGTCCAATAAACATGGTCTTTGTGGCCTCCAGCTCACAGCCCTCTTGGCAAAAATCGCACCCAAAGACGATTTCTAGTATGGCCTACAGGGTGCATTTAGCCGGACACCAAACCAAGAAATATTGATGCTTGTACGTGGCTGAAATGTGGTAAATTGGGCCTTATAAGATGCCACCGATGGCATCTTTACGGGGCCTTGAGCAAAAAGCTGCCCAAACAGCAATTGACTTACCCACTGCGCTGGTTCCTTTGACTTGGGTTATTCAGCGATGGTCATGCTGTTTCTCGGACGAAATACGCGCTAGTAACAACCCCATGAGCCCTATATTGAAGATCCGGGGTCTCCCCTGGGAAGGAGAGCCGGAAACATGCGCTAGCTAGGCCGTATTCTTGTACGGTGAGATTCAAAATTTGTTTTACCCCCTGGCAAAAACTATAATTTACAAAACGAACAAGGAAGAACTACTTCAGAAATCCGTCAGACAGCCTTACTCTCTAGTGTAATCGTCAGCCGATTGATTACCATGTTTCCATAGTGACTTTCGGATCTACCATCCTAGATCAAAACGTCCTCGTCCCATTTAAAGATGTCCAAATAGAAGGTATGACTCTGAATCGTTGGGTGGCACTGTGAAGGAAAAATCCACCCGTTCCGACTGTCCAAAGTTCTCGATCTTTCAGTCGGCATGACTTTATCGCATTACCCCCAGGTTAAGATTAGGGGCCTCGATTATGCTAATTATATCGTCGTCGTCAGTCAGGGCCTAGTGGAAATGCAGCTTATTCTTTGTCGTATCAATCACAACACTTCGTTTTTTATCGTGAAAATAGTAACGAAATGATAAGACTTTTGGACGCTGAGTTTGGGGCTGAATTTTAGCTGCTCAAAGTACACTGAGGGCCTATAAGTCAAACCAACTCCTGTGGACAATTAGACTTCATAATCTCCACAAATACCTGGAAATCAGAAAACATAGGGGTTCGAAACGAAAATATTTATCTCCACACCATTCTACCGGGTAACTGATCTTCAAGCAATGCTTTATTTGTGCAGTGCAGCTGTCTTACAAGTAGTGACATTCAACCGTGAGACTGCGATTCCTGAAGTTTCTAACCACTAATACTTGCAGAAAATACTGCGGTTACGACGACACATTTATCATATTACTATATATCTTTTCAAGTCAAACTGGTAGCACCGACTATGATGGTTTGCCCAGGCCACCCGCAAACCTGATTCCGAACTGTGCAAATCATGGCTGTCACCACTTCTCTGCTCAGAATGGAAAACAATAAAAAAACTGATGCTAAATAGTAAGGACTAAATTAAACTGCCAGGTCTCTGTGGGATCTATGACATCAAGCAGAAACCGACTGAAGTAGTGTGAAGAGATTTGGTCATTTTTAATTGAGATTTCGTCCTGTAAGTGAAGCCAGTCCACGCTGGAAAGTAAAAGTGCACCGTACAGCTTTTTCATTCGTATTGAAAATCATCAGCAGTGCTTATATCATTAAAGTCCAGCTTCGAACCCGTGACCTCCTGGCTAGTTTGAACTATTAACCATTCGGCCACAATTTCCAGATCAGCACTGTGGTCACTTCGCACTTAGGCACGATATAGTGCCACTCATTCTTCAATCACGAAACCACAGCTCGTGGTTGCCTATTGACTGGCTCCTCGGGTGGCGATTTCTCAGACGGAAGTTTCACATATCTTGTGAAAAAATTCTTCCTCTGGGCTACTTATAAAGTGATGGTAGCGTGAGGAGATTGGTTGTTTTCAGTTAAGATTTCTGTGCAAATGAAAATAATCTGCGCTGAAAAACCGAGTGGCCCAATGTTCGGAGCATGTTGCTGGTCATGTCTGATGAGCAGCAGAGATTCAGGATATTGCCGGAGATATTGTTGAAGTTATCCAATCCTTTTACAGGGGATGGCCATCGGAAAATGAGGCGACATAAGCTATGTTTTAGGTATTCGCGAGAGAGCAGTCGAAGTTCTTCGCTATCACTGGCAGTCTGCGGGCAAACTAGAATTTATTGTTCACATATCGTTGGGTTTCATGGCGATTTCTTTAAAAAGCGAAGTGGCAATTCGAAATTGCCTTCATTCAGAATAATCTCAGCAAAAAAGAATCAAAGTTTTGGTGTACTCATCTAATTATCTTAAAATACCTCGGGAGCTTTTGACATCGCTGCATCAAATTTCGAAACTAGGTTCCGCTACCTATAAAAGGACTGGTTTCAATTTCAGTTCGTTGCCTGTAACTGATAAGACACATCCCACACACAAAATAAAAGAAATGTCGTTTATAATGTGTAAAGTTGTGACCAGTGATCAATGGGCGGCAATAGTGTGCTAGCTATTGTTCAAAACCCCATTTAGCAAACCAGCCATCTCCACAAGATTGTAAGTGGCTGAACACCGTATAATGTAACACCTGAACATTATCTTGACTCTAGAATGTCCTTACCTTGCGCAATATTTGTCTTCTTAGCGGGAACTCTGACATTTACCACTGACCACTCCAACTTTTTCAATTTTCTTTTTCAAGTCGGTTAGGTGCAAAATGATAGGCTGATGGTAGGTGTGGTCTGGGGACTTTAGGACAAAGAAGGTGACCCTGTACTCTGTCCATAGTATCTAGTTCGACGTGCCATGTCCTTCTTCACTTAGTTCCTGTATAGATGAGTGATTTAAGGTCCACGATATCCTAATGGCCCCATAACCTAGGGAAAGCAGCCCCGGTTCCACAACCCACTTTATTTCTCGCGCACCACCTCCTTTCTCCACTTTCTTCTGAATGGAGTATATTTGTTCTTTTTCACTATATTTTTGTGTTAAACACGTGCTATTGGAGAATATGGTCCTTTCTCGTCCCTGCAAAGGTACAAGCCTAATCCGTCCGTTCCAGACGTTACGGGGACTACGTGTCCTTAGAACCTGGGTCAAAGTCATACTTAGAGAAGCAGTTGTACTCGCAACTTTTTACCTACCCTCTGTCCAAAATAAAAGCAGTTTTCTTGCAAACAGTAAGTAAACTCACAACAATCACATTCGCCCCTACATGCAATTATTTTCGGGTTTTACAGTTTTACGAATAATCATCCCTGATCCGCTGGTTGCACACCAAGTGCTAGAAGATCTTCCTAGGATTTGTCAGCGTGGTATATCCTTGACGACGCCAAAATTTCAGCTGCTGACTTTCAACATGCGTGACATATGCACCACCACTGCTCCACCAATGCAGTATCTGATCAGCGAAAAATAGCCTGCTTCTGCAGCAACCATGTCTGTGGTGAAACCATCATCGTAGCTAGTTCGCCTTGAATAGTCCGCCATTTAGGTTAGCTGACCGGGTGGCGTACCTGTTCCATATCTCGTTGAATTACGGGTAAGTACTGTCCTTCTCCAGGACTGCTCGGCGATTATCGTTCGACAGATGATGGGTTGGGCTATCCAGTACACATCTCGCTAGTTCCTATTTATAAGGTAACTTTGGGGAAATGAGTCATCCTAACGTATCAAGTCTAAATAGGTAAACACAAAACAATGTCGTCAATGCTTTTGCTAGATCGATGGAAATAACAGTGAAATGGACTTAAGAGGAGATAGCGTTAAAACCATGTGAAAAAATATTTACACCCCTTGTTAGTCTAAAGGCGTACGTTGTACGAAAAAGCAGAATTTCCAGAAAAAATGATCTATCAGGTTTCATCAACAAAGTGTTTGATGGTGAATTAGGCTTTGGCTATGTGGATCTGTGCCCCCAAAATGTTGTCTGCTGGTACGAGACAACTGCAAATCCGGAAATACCGTCCCACTAACAGTGTGACAGTTCTTTGGACGAAGTATTATGTAACCAGACCACGCTTTCTGTCACTCGTGAATGAGGAGAGGCAACATATCTTCTGGCATTACACGTGAATTAGGCACACTGGTTATCAGTGACCCACTGTGGAACAGTTGCTGAAAGAAATACAAGTGTGATGTCATCAGTTCAACAACCTATCTGCTAGTTGTTGATTGTCTGACCAAACAGTGTAGTTTGTCCTAGGACCAATCGGCGACAAAGGTAACAAAGGTGAAGGTTAGTTCAATATCACGGTAGATAGTTTCGTACGCTGAAACAACGACATACAATTTTGATATCTGTTGGTCTCCCAAAGAATTAGATTTTCTGAAGCGAAAATCCAAAACTCCGACATATCGTCAAACGGGTGCTTGTAAGAGCTGATTAAAGCAATGTATCTAACCTGCCCACATCCAGGGATGTAGAAAAATCGATGCGAGCGATAAAATATTTGCGAGTGGAATTTGTCGTGGCTGCACACAACTGTGGACAGCAACCGAGGTCAAGGACAAACAACTTTGGCAAATGACAATTACAATGACAATGACAATTCACTATAACTGGTGAATAAAATTAGCTATGATTATTCGATACGAGATTAGTTTGGCAAAGTTTTTCATAATTAGGAAAGACATGATTATGTTGCTTTTTCAGAATAAGCCGTAGCACCCAAGAGGTGCTAAAACTTTTACACAGGCTTTGTGTGATTCGCCGTATCCTACTGTACAAAGGCCGGCCAGTCAAAGCAGGTGCACTTTCATATCAATAGGCATACTAATTATTCCAGCTTACTAATCCAAACGATAAGATGTCCAAATGGTAATCCAAATATCATGAGCAGTGTGGGTAGTTTGGCGTACTTCACAGCCTGTTGATGGAACGTGGAGTGAACCGACTTAACCTTGACATATCCCATTAAGGTCACCTATACAACTCATTTGCTGTAGCCTAACTGTCAGAAAGTAATTAATATGACTACTCTATTTTGTTAACCTTAAACCACTTCCCGCGTTTCCTGAAGTTTCCATGATCTCCGTGTTACTGAAGCGGAAATAGCTTCTCCATTAAACTCTAGCTTTCAAAACATGGTTGGACTGTATAATTCTTTCACTGTTGCTAGAGAACATCAGCAGTACAGGCCTCACAAACCTAGATTTCATGATGTCCCTGGCCCGAAGAATTCTTCGCGGAACAGCAGGATAGTGCAGTCCGTTACACGCACACAGTAATCACTGTTACACCGGCTAACCCATCTCATAACTGTCCTGGAAGACAGCGACGAATGGAACCATTGGTCCTGAACGGTGAACATCAAACAAGATTGCCAGTCGTTCATGCTTCAACAAGTTTGAAGGCCTTATCAACTGCGTGCTTTATCGATTGGACATGAACAAACGACCGCAGTTACTGTAACTGGTGCTTACTAAAGGACTTGTGTACTTGAAGGTTGAAAGTAGTTTAGCGTTCTTTCCTGAACAAAAGCACTTGTTCCCGCGTGCTAAACCCGCTAACGGACCGCGGTTTACCACGTGAAAGACAAGTAGTCTTTAGTGCACGTGCTTTGTGTATGCGAAACACTTATTGAACGCTAAAATTTCACATCAGCTGCTCAGATGCCGCCGTCAGGTTGATCAACTGATAAAGTGCTTTTTCTTCTTACTGTTTCTTAGTACACAGTAGACCCGATGACTAAACCGTTTATGACAAGAGAACCCACGTCTTACTATGTAGAAACCCAATGTTTTCCCGTTGTATTTGAAAACTAATGGCCTTTTAATGTTTTGCCTTAAACAACTTTAAAGAAATCTATAGTTTATAAGCCTCTTTTCACTAGAAGATGGAGGGATCCTGTATTTTCAAAGTGGGACTCCATAGGTTTTTAAAATGGGACAGTTTCAGGATGCAGGTCTTTTAGACATTTTATGTTACCTACCGTATGTACATATAATTCAGAGCTTTTCTGGGAACCTATCGAGATGAAAGAATAGATATAGATCACATTTGCAACCATGTGCCTTTAGGTTATACAACGATGGTGTCAGCGGAATTCTGAAATTGCAATACAGGTTTCATCTGTTTTCAAGACCCGTCAAAGGTGAATGGCCGACAACCACCGTTGGGAATGACCATCCAGGCACATCTCCCAAGTGTTTACGGTGATTAGAACCAAGCACCTCTTAGCTAATCGTGAAAGGCTGTATCGTGCAGCTACGAGTGGTGGGTCGGAAGTGTGATTAAGTCACATTTAGACAGCATATAACGCCACTGACCTTACAATCAGGCAGCTGGTACCACACAGCCACAGAGTGACCGTCTCCTCTAGTGATGACTTGTTATATGAAAAGGTCAGGGAACTGGTGAGGTATTTTCATTTCTGACCGATTTACTTATGGTTATACATAATTATGAGATTTTTGAAGGCCATTTCAGGACTATACATTAAGCTACAGTTGACTGAAATTCACAGTCTTCAACTGTTTGCGGTTCGAATCTCCTCAGAATTTCGTAAGGTATGCACTATTGCTGATTCGCAAAAAAAAACCGAAACGGGTGTATCATCATTATCATCATCAGACAGCAACATCAGTGTTGACACTGATGTTTCACTGCCGAAACGGGTGTATATTGATTCTCAGATTCTCAGCATATATTAATTTCACTTGCAGGACAAAAACTTTACTAGACTCTTAATTCATCCCCTGTATTTAACAGCATCCCCTGCAATTCCCTGGAAGTCTCGTTTTGTTGACGGCTTTAATCCTCCCTTATTTTCACTCTCTCAGTTCATCTCCATTGGCGCATGAAATCTTAAATTTGCTCTAACATTATGGTCAGACAGTCACCAGCTGCTACGTCAACTGATCTGACTGCTATCATCATCGACTATAATGTTCTAAGTCCGATTGATCAAACATTCTACAGCTGATTGCTTTTCTTAGAAGCCGAACCAAGGAGTGGTTTGCTGTGACACGGTTAACATGTTCACTGTAAGTACGACAGGTTTTGGGGATTTTTCCCTCCTACCGAAATTTTTGCATTACATGTCCGCATTAAAAAGATAAGAAAAGAAGTCCCACCTGCAAACAATAATTCGCAGCCTGTTCATCGCCAAAGTGAAATCAAAATGACTGTGAAATATCTGTTAAATCAAAAACGATGTTAACGAATTCAATAAAAAATACAATAAACTCCATTTATGCATCAGGTTAACTAAGTTTCCGTAAACAACGCGCGTGTGATTTCGCAAGTTCTCACCGGTTTGTTTCTACTTCTTACTCACTGCTTTTGTTCCCACCAAACGCTCACTTCCATCAAATGTTTTCATGTTGCTAATTTTAGCACCCCCAATTTTATCAACCATGACGTCATCGCAGCAAAAACGTTAATGCTACTTGTGTCGCCATATACGATGATTGTCTTGCTGGAATGCTAAGACTATATTGTTTCGCTAGTCAAAATGTAATTAAAATTTCTGCATGCGCGTGTGGTCAGCGACGTTATATCCGTGAATATGCAACGGTTCCCCAGCATTTCTGAAAGATTTTGGGCTTTGTGGATAAATAAAATTTTGCCATGCTACACAGATTAAATCAGAAATAATACGAATCAACTACCCCGCCAAGATAATTTCTCGTCCAATTTTTTTTCCGCTCAAGATATCTGGTGTGACAAATGTGCCAACATCACGTTTTGGAATTGCTTTAGTTTTCACGACGTGGAAGAACTACATAGTCCAAGACTTAATCAACAGAAGTCCAAGGCGACTGATCGACCCTAGAATTCTCGTTAGTCAGTCCCATGACAATTTGCTACTAAGGAGGTGGTTTGTGGCCCCTGATTCATAGGTAGATGACTGCCGTTTTGTTCACCAAGCTAAACACTAACTGCAACTGAGGTGACAGCGTCAGTAGTGATAGGTCAGCTTTGGGTACTCCGCTTAACGACGCCGCGCTGATCTACTACACAGTGACGATATCAGTTTAACTGGTGAACAGAACAAAAACAATCAGTGACGATTTTTGTTGCGCTCGCCATTCGTCTACACTTAGCGACAATCACCCGGCGTGTGCTTTATTTCAGTGTGCTCTTCCGTGTGAGGCTAGCCGAAAAATACTTTCAGGACGGTCTATGCTCTCGCTATCAAGTTTTGTTAACATATTGCACGCCTAATTTGTATTCCCTCCACCTGACGTACATGAATACTGAATCGTGTTATCAGACACTATTAATAGCTTTCAGTCGGATCGTTACATCAGCGACCTCACCTCACATCGATTCAGAGCTATCGATCCCGCAATGAGCATGAACATACAGGGTTACTTAACAGTGGTTTCACATAATCACATGCACATGTTGGTTGCAGTTACGACCTTCTGAAGTGTTCGGACTTCATCGGAATATTTTTTGTTTGCGATGGCGTCGCGTGCATGTTTATTTCACTTCGTTAGTAAACGGTTTAGAGAGCAAGTATTTTCAGGTAGAAATGTGGCTTTCAGAAATTCTGGTGAACGGAAAACGTCCTCTGATGAGTTGGTGAGGTTATTTCGCTACCACGTCACTTCTTTTCTGCCTCAGCAACACTTCCGTCACCAAAGCCAGAGAAAATAACTACAGAAAAAGTGTAAATAGAGATCCAATGGTTTTTCAGCTGCTTAAGTTGCTTTTGCATGAAGATGTGCGCTAACAATCAATCATTTTCACTCCTCAGGGAATAGCTCCTTGAAAGTGTGCGCAAATACCCCCTAATGTTTCTCCAGTAGATTCAGCTGGCTTTCGGAACATACGTATTCCTTCAGAACCGTGAGCTTCTTAGCTAGTTCCACGGCGTATCACGTTATTCGTGAAATGGAGGTCATCACGTGGCAAGGTTTAATGTCATGTGAATTAAACTGTTTCTAACCGGAACAGGCGCCTCATCGATCGATTTCTTTGGTTTCAACTTTATTTCCAAATAACACACTTGATGCCGAACTATTATGCGATTTGTACAGCCAAGTAAGCTTACTGTATTCCTTATTGTAATGGTACACTACACACGTAATTCAGACATCTAGAGCAAACGAAGGCCTAGGAGCTAAACATCTGTACTATCAACAAATCAAAGTACCCATGAAAATGTGGAGTAGCCAGCACACAGCCTTCAAGATCGATGCTCTTCACAGTGTTTCAGATATATTTTGAAAGGAAAATACTTTATTTCTAAAAACAAGTACTTACGATGTTCACTGATTTTTTTTGATTCTTTAATTGATTACAGAGATTCAGTGCAGCTAGCCCTAAATGCTCCAGTCTTACTCCTGAAGGAAACATTGGAAATATGACATTTAGTACTGACAGTTAATGAGACCTCCACATTTTTCCACGAAAACTACGGTAATCAGATCTGGCTTGAATGAATAAAAACGTGAATGGAGAGTAATCAAGTGATTTTTTGCTAGTCGCATAAGAAGGCTGACCATCTACTGGTTACTCAGGTCACAGGAAATATGAGCCTGAATTCTGAGGAATCATGGACAACATTTAGTCTTAATTGAATCTAGCCTGAAACGCAGAGCCTGTCGTTCGATAACGTGAGGCGAATTTACACCGAAATCATACGCGAGAGTTGCGCCTGGTATTAAGTGAGTAGCCGGTTAAAACCAAATAAGTCTCCAAATGAGTGCATTTCGCGAGTCCTCAGCAGGTATTTCCTTAAAATAAGATTTTCAGTCAGCTCCGTCGGTTCACAAAGTTTTTTTCAACATTTCGCCATCAAGACCAACAGATAGCGGAATACGATCTTATTACCTCACTCCGCTCTCTTTTTGCCCCACCCTTTTTGCTGATATATCTTCTTCTGCTCGGATGCGGTCCTGTCGCTTGACATATTGTCAGTGTACAGGTTGCTGATGGCTTGTGTGTTACAGATGGTACGCCCAGGACGATATTTTACATCCGAGCAATTATCGTCTTTGATCTCAGTGGTCTATAATGGTATGTAATAATCCGGTAGCTTTTTGCCGTGGCGATACAGATATGTGTGGGTGCCGACGGGTGGATAAATTACCATAAGAAGCACAAACGGACTGTAAATATTAGTTGAAAAGTGATTTATCCATAGGCTCAAGTAACCCAGTGGTTAAAGTCGCCAAATTCCACTTCGGTGACCTACGCTCGGTTCCCCGCATAAGCGTCTTCCGTCTGGCTCCCGGCTTCCATCTTTTAATGTTGTACACTTGCTGTTGGGTCACTGAAGACGTCAAAAACTTTTGTTCAAGCTAGAGCAACGGACGAATTATAAACTGTGTGAAAATTTTAAATGATCCACACAGTTGATTTTCATTCTGTGCGCAGACTTTTGCATGCATGTTTTGTCCTCAATTGTATAAGGGGACAATATTAGAAGGTTGAAGGTGTGACACTACTCATAAGATCGGTAAGACGATAATCATTCCTCTTCCTGTTTTTGTCCCTCTTGGGTCTCATCCGATAATCCTTGTCTCAGAATTCAAGTAGATTACCATAATTTACTGATTCAGTTAATCTTAAGTTGAGTCTATCGGTAACCTCTACTGAGCATAGAAATGGGTGCTTGTCACCACCTCACAAACATCATTCTGACTTAGGAAAACACCTGTGTCACACTGGGGATTAATAGGTTTGGAATATGGATGGACTTGTTACTGTGATTTGAAAAATTGGGAAGTTCTCTTTGAACGACCGATGCACTGAGTCTTCCAGACACTTTCCTTCATTGAAAACAGTTACCAGTCGACGTGGCCTGTTTGATAAATGGCAGTTAGGTGGATAAATCTTTTGTATAATCAGTCAAAATAACTATTTTACTTAATGTCCCTTCCGTTTCTTGCCCGTGGGCATATTTTATTCAATTGCCGAAAGTTGATAAAGGCTTCAATTATCAATAGACAGATGTCAACTCGAAATGCTCTGTCACAAAATTTAGCCACCGGGGCGGGTACTCGAATATTTAATTCTTGTTCAATGCTAAGATGGTCTAGTTTAGGTCTATTTTCACACTTATGTAAACAGTGAATAAGACAAAACGTTTGTTGAACACACAATTCTGCACTGGAGAAATATACGGAACTTAAATGAATGAAGAAAAAACAGAAAAAATCAGCCAAAGCACTTTTAACTGTCCTATTTTTGGTTTCGTCATCTACGTTTATCTAACAGCTTTTGAGGAAGAACTTCGGACCATATTTCCTGTGAGCCTAACGTCACTTGAGGACCAAAAAGTCATTAGTATCCAAAAGACAAACAGAAATTAGAACAAACTAGCCATATGAATGTTTTAGGTATCAGAATGACGACGTTTGCATCGGGATTGCGAATGGTCATTGTACTTTGGTCAGACGTTGTGGCAATCATTCTGTCCTCCAAAAAGTTCCCAGACATGAAGAGATATCAGACCGACCAGTTCACCATGCCATCATACTTCCAGGAGTTTTGGAGTTTTGATGCAGTTGTGAAACGAACATATAAGGTATATGTGCTTGGGTTGTTGATCCACTGAAAATCAAAAACAAGTGAATGGATTAAATTTGAAACATCCCCCCCCCAGATTTACACTTTTTTGTGGTGGTCTGTGTTGCACGGATTAACGGACATCCCGGTTGTTTTCAGTTACGATGACTTTCGGTGACCACACCAAAGGAATGTAATCATTTTGGGAAATACTCACGATCGACACATCCGAAATCTTATTTTATTGTGATAAACAGAGTAATAAGAGAGAGATTCGATCGATACCTTCAAGGTCCTGTAAATGAGATCCTGCGTCATCCTAAGGGTAAATCAAATCCAGGTAGAGGGTTCCTCCCGTGATCACAAAGCCATACAGCCGCTAAACAGGCACCCCTTTGATATCAGTGGAACACCCAAAAAGTTTAGTCATGTCGGAAAACTCCATATGTCTAAAATGTGAGACAATGTACGACCATACAATTTCTTTGATTGCGAACAAGTGCACGATATAGAGAAAACTTATAAAAGAGTGTCAATAAATGACTGGACAACTTTGGTTAAAATAGTTTTGTACTTCTTACGCAAACGACAAAGTTAATTACAGTACCTCTTTCGGACGAAAAAAGGTAAATAGTAGGTCGCATGTTCTAACACTTCTGTCATAGCATTTCTGTTATATTCCTCGACAAAAGTAGACATCGATAGAGCCGGAAAGAAGAGATATAAGCAGATACAGGTTCTAAATTATCATTCCACTAGACTGGGAGGTAGACAGCATACTGATAACTTAAAAAACATCCGGTTCTCTTAATCTAGTTACTCACAATAGTGAAAAGTTGCAAACACTTTTGACAGTCTTGTCAACCGCTACGTGTTATCGGCTGCCTAACTTTGACCCTTAGTGCCTCCTTGAGTCAACCGGTTCCACCCATATTTTGAAACCAAGTGACGCGCTATGATGACTTATCGGTCGATAAGGTTATGCAAAATGACTGCATCCCACAGTATGCCTTTTAGTCTACTTGATCAAGCAGGCGGAAGTGCCTAGTCATGTAAAATCGGGGTGGAGACAGAGACGGGGCCAGTGTCACAGTAGACAAGGTTTGCGTTAACATCTTCTGAGCAAAGTTAATGAATGCACCAATACCTCACCGAGTGATGAAGTCTGACGGTTAGGAATAAACAGCACGGGGCGGAATAATCTACTGTGGTCAGTCGAATGACGTGTATAAAAGACAAGCCTGGCGACCGATCAAGATGTGATTTGGAGCTCTGATTAGTGTCTTTGGTGCTGTTGAATGTTGTTGAATCCTGGTGAGCGAATTTCATTTAAGACCGTGGAGGCTGATCCTATCAAAAAACCCAACGATTCCGTCAATTTCTACCACAGTTTCACCGCAGCTGCAGTCGATCTACTGGATGGCGTACACAAACGGGATAAATACAACACAGTAGAGGTTCATACTGTCAGTTAAGTCCTCAAATAACAATAGGACAATTATGGCTTAGTGGGGCTTTCATAACCCGTCTAATGTTAGCAAATGTGTGATGACTTCTGAAAGGCAGGAGCACGAAAAATCTCGTTACTGATAAGATGGGAGAGGGTTGAAGTTTTTTCTCCGTGTATTCGTATAAGTTATTCCCCACTGCTCTGTCTTGGAAGTTCCTCTTTTCTAGCTCGCTTATGGGTTGTAAAGATCTTCCGATATCTTTGAGAAGAATGTTCACCGGGGGACTGTAATAGAAATCTGGTAGGAATCTAACCAGTTTGAGTTGATTTTCTCTGATACAGACCAGAATGTTGGCAGCTCCACTTGTCCACTTGGTGGTCTAATATCTCTCGAGCTTTTTTCAACAAAAATTCGACCACTAATAAATGCTCTGCTTCACTGCACCCACAGGACCTCTCTTCATAGACGTCTGGATACACCCGATAGTAATCTGATTCTCCCGCGCATGACACTGATAAAGTTGGATGGAAACAAAAGTAAATTGAGGCGTATGTCAGAAGCCAAACTACGTATACATTAACTTAGGGTTTGAAGAGGAAGACAAGCGTACTCTTTTGAAGATCTTACAGTCACAGACACACCGACTTTGGCATGAACGGAGGGAGTAAGTGACTTCCTACATTAACATTGTTAATCTGTCCATATGAAGCATGTTAAGAGTAAAATGAATGTTTCTGCACACAAGGAAGTTGTTTTTCAGCGAATATAATGGAATACCTAGAGAAATGCCTTGGCTAACCACCAAATTGCTAATGGTCAGCCGTCTTGCCTAGGGGCACATAAATGGACATTAAATTACTGTCAGCAGGAAAATGTGGGGGGAGGCACTGACCCCTCGTCAATTGCCTGACAGGGTTCGAAAGGCCGTTGAAACACTGAATGTTAAATAGCTCGGAATCGGAGATGGCAAAATGATCTTCTAATGCGCAATTTTGTTGTATTGTAAACTGTGCATGTTTAGTGTAGCCCCAGCGCAAAATTTGGCTTAGACGAGTTGAGAGTTACCCTTAGTTTCGGCCTTTGTCTTACAAGCCGTTTAAGTGTCACCCACTCGGCCTCTGTAGCGTGCCCATGCAAGCGTAGAGGTCAACGATTTCGGGCGGCCTGATTTTCTGTTGAAATATAGCTCTTAGTCGTCGGATCCAGATGAAATTTCCGCCCATAGTTTGCTATACAAGTTAGTTCATCATATATTGCTGATTTCCACAAGCATGACAGAAAAACTCTATTTTCTTTGGGAAATATGATATTACTGATGGCAACCAGCTGATCCTTCTGTAGCGTCTGGATGCCAGACAAACTTTTTGATGAATCACAGATGTTAGGCGATATTGTGATGAATCAACCAGTTACGCACAAATCCGGCCACTTCTGTAGGGTATAGATAGTACTAAGGGTGCTTAGATTGCGCTTTGCGTCTGTAGCCTGTGTGCCCGTTTTGAAGGAATTGCCGGTTTCAGACCGAGTCTCAAAGCATCTACTGGAGCTCGGTGGACACTCTTCTTAAGGTCGAAACCAAAAAATAAATCTTGACAGTGAATGGTGACCTCTTCTAGATCGAGTGCTTTTTCGGTAGAAGGGGGAAGAAGAAGGGGGAAGGGGGAAACGCGGTTTCGCTAAGCGTTCTCATTAACTGGCGTGTGGTCTGCCAAATTAGTTCAGCCGATCTTGAGATGTTTTGGAAGTCTGGATGTTACCCAGAAAAGAATAATCATATGTCGTCAGGCAGCGTGGTCTGATAAGTACGCGCAGTTCTCTAGCTATGAGCTATTTGCTCACAGATGTCTAAAACGTTGCACTGATCATTAGATACTTTGAGAACGTGGATATTCGGAGCGAACCCTGATATTCAGTATAGATCAGGAGACCTTCATGAGCACAATGTGCAATCAAAACTGGACAAACCACCTTCCCGAACGTCATTTGGGGTGTAAAATTCTTACTTTATTCTAGAGTGCTTAGAGATTTATTGAGTTTAGATAGGGATTTACCACTTAATTTTATATATATATATACCACTTAATGGTATATATCTCACCTCCAAATTGACTGGCACGCCCTACTCGAGGGCTCACACTACAGACCATTAGACCTTGATTGGCCCATCCCTCTGCCGGTCACGCATGTCATTCATACATTCAGCTGCGGCTGTGACAAAACCGACAATGGTAGAATAAGCAAGCATCTCTTATGAAAATGGACTATCTGTCAAAGTGCTTTTTAACTTTCATCTAACTGTTGGCACCAAATCTATGGACATCGTCCCCGACACACGCCTTCATTGACCGCAAAACATTCCACAACAACATTTCTTTGGATTCGCCTCGGTCTATTACTAAACCTCTCGTTGTGCGTTCTTCTACAACTGTATGTAGACAGAGCAGCCTTTTGAATAGTGCGTACGCTAACTGCGATCTTTCCACTTGATTTCTTGCCCCGATGATAAGAAAACTACCGGATTCATTGAATAAACCTCATATGCAGACAAGCAGCTATCAGTCGCTCACTGCCGTTACGTCCCACCAATAAAGATCGACCCACTGAACCAACCTTCTGCGCCTCCAGGGAGACGGATTTGTCTTTTTGCCCAGGGTAGATTAATAGTCCTTTTGTAATGTACGTATTCAGCCCTGCAGCATTTAGCAGCGAACCGAGTAATAATGAAAGGGCTGACTTGGCGCTAGTCGGTCGTATAACTAACTGGTAAATCAGCACACGTTCGTATTTTCAGTTAAAATTTACGGTGTAATAACTTGCAGTGAATTTCGGCTAAGCCCTGCTGAAGGAGGTTATGATTCATAGAATCTGAGGCAGGGCAACCGAGAATAACTTCATCTGCATATTTGGGGTCCATAAGATACCTGTATTTAGTAGGTTACGTCATGGGCAAAAAGAGTAAGAATGACGGACAAGTTTCGCTTTAAAGTAGCTTGAGTCTGTCGTAAAGAGGGTGTATGTATCGGCAGTGTGAGCAGAGTTTGAGCATTTGTTATTCATAGAAAACTTTTATCAAGCATCCATTGACATCTCCATCGGAACTTCTCTCTTAGAGACCTCAAAATGAGCTGGTACAATCCACAAACACCAGCCAGATTGGGTGTGAGTTCCGTCTGTCATATCAAGGCAGTGGCGACTATAACAGAGGGGACGGCAAGCGTCCAAACGGGGTTGATTTAAGTCCAGTTGCAGCTCATCTAGTGTATTAATACTTGGCGCATTTTATCCATCCACAAACTTTCCGAAAAATTGGAATCGAACGGAGGAACATGTTGTTGGTCTACAATTAACTGCAGCTTCCTTCGGAACGGGCATTAGGCTTTTTTAGGGTTTTTCTGGAGATAAACACTAATTGACAAATGCGACCAATGTCGTCGGAAACTCTCTTTAGTACATTCTTCCACCACGGTGGTAGTTGGATAAGCGGAACCACCTGCATCACTAGGCCTCTCAGTTCTAGTTCACACAATAGTGCAGTCGAGAAAAATGCCCTGAGTTGGCAGCCAGAAGATAATTCGAGAAGAAATGTTACCATCTTGGTAGCAGACTTCAGACTTAATCATAACTAATTTACGTTTTCAAACAGATTGCTCTCCATATAGGTGATCTGTCACTCTCCAGTTGCCATGACAGTTTCTTACGTTGACATAGAAATAATCAGAATGGTTTCATCCTTCATCATTTTACACCAATAAATCCTCCACAAGTGAGACGGATAAGTTGTAAAAGATCTAACGGCTTGGATGCAGATAGTTTCATCTGAAGCGCACACGTCGAACTGAGCATGAAACAGTGGAATATTTGGAAAAGGAATTCAGATATGAAAAAGGACAAGGCTTTTGAAAGTGTACTCCTTCTGCATATCATACGATATAAATAGTGACGAAGGCTAGGACAGAAAAACAGCGATAAAAGGAAGGCCATTCATGTATGTGATACACTACTCATAAGGTTGCGCCCTTCCTGAGGCCTATCAGGTAGGCGTAATCCCCGAGTTTCCGTCAACCTTATGTTCTAATTGAACCGAAATTGCAAGAAATTAGCGAAATACACTCGTTTGCAAACAAATTTGGTTTTTCGGGTGACTCACCTGAAATCCAGCTGAATCTCTCGTTTGTGATGTTTCCAGGCAACCGAATGTGCTGCGCCAGGCCGCCCCATGTTTCAGTTGCTACGATATTCGAGATATCGCGATACATGTATATTCGTAATGTACTACTCATAAGGTTGCTGAAAATTCTCCGACAGCCCACGACTGGTTTCGCCCTTCTTGAGGCTCATCAGGTAGGCACAATCCCCGAGTTTCCGTCAACCTTATGTTCTACTTGAACTGAAATTGCAGGAAATTAGCGAAATACACTCATTTGCAAACAAATTTAGTTTTGCTGGAGACTCAACTGGAACTCAGCTGAATCTCTCGATTATGATGTTTTCAACTGAAACATGAGGCAGCCTGGTGCAGCACATTCAGTTGCTTGAAAACACCGAAGGCCATTCATCTTAAAGTATATTTCCCCCTCTCAGTAGATTAGCATCTGCTCAAAAAAAAGCTTTCATAAGTTGCGCAAACCTTTGTGCTCGTAATTCGTTACACGAGTAGCTAGTCAAGGCAAAAGCACATGATTTTAACTGAGTGGTTGAAAGAGGAATGATGCTGAAACCTCGTTGAATGAATATTTACCAACTAAATATCGGCGAGAACGAAACTGCTGGACAGAGCTTCTTGAGCATTGACTCAAACTTTCTGAAACATAACTGTTTGAATTTCTCTGCATTGTGGATGGTGATGTACGTATGGCAGATTTGTAAATTTGCCAAGTAATGAGCAAACGTCACCACGTTGGAATGAATCATCTAATTGCTGCATGTCAACCCGTACGAAGCATTGTTCTACCCAAGGTACTTCTGGACCAATCGCGAATGCACAAAAACATACTTCGTATACGGCAGCACTGAAGGATTTCAGGTGCGTAGAATAGCACCTTGGAAGTGACCAGTAAGGAGCCCATTAGGATCAAAACTGCTTACTGGGGCAATTCGCAAACTTACACTTTGAAGTTGTACAAAACCGAAAAGTACGGCCGAATTCGAAGGCTTTACAAATGTCGTATACCATTCGTGCAGGTGACCTCACTCTTCCAGATTTAGTTGGCTCAAGTTCGGCCTGGTACCGATGATTATCACTACTTCTGGTGAAATTTAATTTCCACCAGATTTTCTACCAATAAAGCAATTCATTATGCTTATTGTTCGCAGTTCGATGACGTTATCCACTCCAGAAGTAAACTTTGTTTTGAAGCAATCATGAAATTGAACTGATAAAGCGATTTGGAATCAGAAAGAAGAAAAGGGGTCTAAGCCATTTTTTTCATGCCTTCTGGGGAAAACATCTTCTTGTACTGCCTATGTAGGTGAATCAAGCGTGTAAGAAAGCATTTTCGTCCACAACATTTGTGAATGAAAGCTGTTAGGGTTAAACGCACTCAGTTTCAGTCTTTAGATGAGCGTCTGGTTTATCTGTACTAAATCCCAAGTGTCGTGCCTGCCTCTTCCACGATACACCGAGTACGTTAGGCAAGAATTTCATTTATTGCTAAGAATTTTGCACTAATCCAGACTAAATTCCACGACATAATAGCTTTTAAAACTATGCGGAACGACATGCGGTGTTTTGGGCTTATTAAGAGTGTGCAGAATTTAACTTACATTTCAATTGGCAAAGCAAATGAAGTGGACCTTAGAGAATAGCTAACTATTGAGAACTCCTTGGTGACTCCGGAGAGACAGCATTCCAGATCAACATCTGCGGAAAAACGTCACTAACTGTAACGCATGTTCTGATAACAGTTACTTCTGTGGCCGTAGAACAGGGAGCAATTGACCTATTCGCCGAGCCTGACCACTGGTTTGAAAATCCTTCGTCACCTCAACAAGGATGTCGTCAATGAACTCACTGACTACCACCTTAGCAAAAGTCAATGAATGTACCCACGCTACTAATGTAATAGTATCACCAGTCTATTCGTCATACGCCAAGGTTGCGAAATTACATACAGATGTATAATTTACATCTTTGGAAATCCATTGACTTTGTTGGTTTTTAAGATTCCATTATACTGTGGTTCACATAATTGTGAAACCAAATTCTGTAGCTGACCTGCATGCCATAGTGTTTGATTACGTGTTGTGCAGTCAACTCTCTACTTTTAGAAGCAAGCTGGAACTTGCTTGATTGTTACATGTGCAGAAGAGCTACACTTGTCAAAATCCTTACTTTGTGTTTGCATATTTATTTATGTGTCATAACCGACACTGTGGTGAAATAAAACAACCAAACATCGTTGCACTGAACTTAACTTCAAATACGTTGGCCGATGGGTTTTACAGACTATTTTAATTCGTCGGCTGAAGTAGCTCTGCTGTAAACCATAGTTTTGTGTGAATATCACGAGTACACTCTCTCAGTCACAAACCCACTGCTTGCTACCATGGTTCACTGACTTATGTGACACTGATGAATGGATCTCTCCAGAGGAAACGGATGCGAAAATCGTGAAAAATGTGGACAGTTTCAGTCCGATGGAATCCTCATTCTAACTAGCATCACAAAAAATTTATGAGCAGCAACTAGGAATTTGCTTAGTCGTGGAATGGTGAGTACAAAAGGCTGCAGCCTAGGCAGTGTCTGGGCTGATCCATGGTTGAAGGACGTCCCGGTTTGAAGATGTTCGGATTGGAGTTGTCCATGCACCATAGTTCTCTTAAGACTCGGTTTACTGCCTCGTGGTCTTAGATTTACCGTAGCTTTCAGGGATCCATCTGACTGATAAGAGTAAAGGCGGAAGCTACCACCGCCTCATGTGATTTTAGTGTCGTATGTAACGTGTAAGTCATTTATAGTGAGACGTGGTTCCAAGTGTTTTGCGAGAGTCAGATTGTCTTCCCAAAGGAAACTTGAAAATGGATCCATTATCACTTGTTCGTAAACAGAATGAAACGACCGAATTATTTGAAATGAGACGGCCTCAGATCACTCGGTAGCCTGAACCTAACCTAAGTAGCAGATAGTCAGGGATTGCTTCATCGTTTGACGACCAATCCATATCCGTCAAGACTGGTTCCCTGAGGTTTTCGTCATGAATATTTTTGGAGATGTCAGTCAATACAGGACCATCGTCTGACAAAAACAACCTAAATCCTGAGTAATCTCATTTTAACTCCAAACTGATGAATCCACCTGACAGTCTGGCAACTGACAGTCTGACAAGAATCAGCTGCCGATGCTACCTTACAAATTGCGTGCAAGTGAGAGAACATGGTTGTGATTTTCACACGTACTTGAAATAGACAGGAAAACTGCCTCTTATCCAACAAATTGCTGCAGTCTGTGTGACCTCACTCATATTTAAACAGGCGATACTCTCAGTTACCTTGCTCAGTCTTCCTTAGGATTCAAGTGTTGCGTACGAATGCTTGGTGACCTTATGGATATTTCGCATCTTATCATTAAACTACCTGTCACTTGCCAACTAATTCTAGATTTCTTGGGAAATGTGTTCCTGTGGAGTTTTCAGTTTTGCAGCGGTCTTCTGTCACTTGACTACACGTTACCTGAAGGTGGCTTGAGAGGTTGAAAGATGATGGAAAATAACTTTGGTGAGAATACCAGTTTTACTCCGTGGACACCACATACCATTTGCCGTTAGGCTGTTTTCAGACTAACTGTTATGATGCGTCTTGCAGTTACAATAATTCTGATACACTGCCTTATCAATGCACAATACGTTTAACCACGAAATCTGAGCGATGACTTACACAAAACCGTTCATTTAACCACGAGTTTCTTAAAGACGAACTCGTTCACCCAAAACCGATTAAATGAAAGATTAATTATCGTCACGCAGACAACGCAAAGTTTTGTCAAATTTGGCTGATTTGAAGAAAAACAGGCAAGTCATTTAGCTTATTGTAACTGTCTACGTTTTTCAAAGAGAGGCTTTGGACAATGCTCAAATAATTTTGTCAAGAGGAATGTTTGAAGATTTCTAAAGATATAATAGGAAGTCCTGGTGTATAGTTGGCTTTCTTCGAATGAAATTACATTCCAGACGTTGTCTGCAGTAAATACATATATCGACTCGGTCATCTGCACACGACAGCAAGGTTTTTTTTTTTAAAATTGATTTCCATTACCATATTCTTGGGCTCACTGTTGGAAGCAGTATTCTTCTACGTTAGATACCCTTCGAAGCATATCGAAACAGCTCCTCATCGAGGGTGGAGCATAATGCAAATATTCTTTCACGAACGGGTTTTTTAATTTGGCTTTTCTTATCTGACTGTTTTCATCAATACGGTGACATGTTTTACACTTAAAAAATATTATTGAATATCCGGAGACAAGGCGAACTCTTGGAAACTTGCAATATGGCTGACACATTTTGTAACCCTGGCTACTAGCAACGAAAATACATTGTGTTGCTTAGTTAGGCCAGGGTAAGAACCTTATGGTTACACAAAAATGTCACAAAAATATTTAACACTCCGCTATTATTCCGTTTTCCACATTTTGAAATGAATATTACCGGTATATGTTGCAATGTTCTAATCTGATTAACTGCAAATCTCTTCGTATGGCATCAAACGCGAATAAGCTCGCTGATTTTACAGGATAGCAAAGTAAACATGCTGTAATTCTGTTGCAGGTTAATGGTCAGGGATAGTTTCGCTGTGGTATTTTTTTTCTAGGAGCACAAATCATTTATTTCTGGAACCCAGATTTGTAATTTTTACATTTTTCTATGGCTGGTTCACCGAATGGATTGCGATGTAGAACGTCCTCTACAACAGGACTCGTCTTAACAAGGGATATGTTCCCATGTGTGCTTTTTTCGATAATGAGCTCCACCTTTCATTCCTAAAAAACATTTAGATCGACCCATCGGCTTTTACGATTGTGTTTGAGTGAAATTGATTAGTGAAGGCGAATTAGGTGGAGTTGACTGTTTCCAACTTGAAAGCACTCCGGGTATAGCCATTTTCCTAGCGTTTACACTGTATCATCATCACATATAAATGTCCCACAACTACAGCAATCTAATAATGCAGAGTAAATAAGCGGGCTAAGACATATAAATGATCAAACCTTCAAAGTTTACCCCCTGGCAGTCTATTCGTTTATCCAAGTGTCATCCCAAACAACAAATTTGAAGCTCGTCTCACCGGTCATATGTTACTCTATACAGACCAGTCACTGTTCTGTCAGTTTATCCGGCCGTTTTTCCTCGTCCAGAGGACAGCCTGCTACCCAAATCCGTAAAAAAAACCCTGCAGCAGAGAACTGTTCAAATGAAGTGGAACTCAGTTTTTTCTATTGGTTGTGCTATGTGTATCTGGTTGCTTTTAAATTGAACAAAGGGTGGTGTTTCCAATAATACCAAGATTTCCATGTCAATCGTTGTAAAGACAGTGAAGATTAACAAACTACAGACGTGACCTTGACACGATTAACCAGTCCTCAAGAGAAAATGAACAGAAGGCATTTAGTTGTCATTCCATCATAATCTCGTCTTGTTACTAGTAGACTGCGTCGACAAAACATAACCATCCCCAGCCTGTTCCAAATAAAATATGAAAATGTTCAACCAACTGGTGTCTGTCAGTTCATTCCAACCTTTTACAAATAAATGGTAGAACGACAGTATACTGATCACCGCAATCCGATTTTTCAATGCCCTTAAGAAAGCTTATCTGGCCTATTGCAGACCTATTATTAATCACAGTTCACTTTAGATCAAGTTCTTCAAAAACGTAATATAACACTCAAGCCAATTATTCAAATCACCAACTTCGATTCCTTAAGCCAGAATCAGTTGGAAACTGTGATTGTGACTGGAACCATATTTGTAAACAGCATTGAAAGTTTGGAGAAAATTAGCCGACCACTGCCTGTGTGTCTCGCCATTTATGAATTATTAAGTAGGCGTACTGGCCGCACTTCAGTTAATTTTTCCGTGTTTATTGGACTCAATTTTCGTCTACAGCACAACTACGTCCATATCAAACCGATGTGGGGCCAAAAGTGAGCTTCAAATGGATTCCTCGTTTGTGAATTTTTCAACTTACCGTACCGAACAAGGTTGCTCAAGTTTCGGCTCGAAATAGACTGAAGATATTGAAGTGCTGTTTCTTATGAAAAAGATTAGTTGGAATTCCCCGGCAGGCCATTGGGATGCAAAACATCATGTACGAGTGATCTAGTTGAAGGGTATTTAATTCAAAATTAGTTAGACATGTTTTAAAATAGAACTTGTAGTTTTCTTCTGTTACACCATTTTTTGATTTTGCGCCGTATTTCGGACCAAGCTCAGAAAATTTTGATTATATTTCAGCTGCCTTGGTTATTATCTAATTTCTGTTGATTTTTCTTAATCCAGTTTGTTACTACGAGAAAATATTTCAATGAAGCGCCTTGCTGTGCAAATTCGCATCTAATTTTTGTTCAGTTGGAGCACGTTACAGTGTTTCGGAATGAAGGTTAAAATCTAGATCTACTCCCATAGAGCTACTATTTACTGCTGTTGCTTAGCCGATTATTTGCAATCCTTGTCGACGGCTTCGTCAACGTTGCTACGTGGGTGGCCTGAGCAAAACGATCGTGCACACGATCAGTTTGGGTGCATAAAAGGGCGGCTTGATCCAGTAGCTCAGTGCTTTCATCAAACTTGACCGGACTTTGTCCTCTATTTTCAATGTATTAAGTAGTGGTGCTTTCCATTATCTATTTCAGTGGTGGGCCACAAATACAATCACGCAGAGTGTTGTATTTATTATGTTAGCAAACTTACGAATAATAATTTTGTGGTCAATAGATGGCATTCAGAAATATCCTACAGTTCTTTACAAGGATCATCGTAAAAACGTCAGATTAATTGTAAAGTCGCAGGAAGAGTATAAAACTGAAAAAGTTGCTCCGCTTGGTTGAGCATACTTTGTGGTACGTCATGGAACACCATCAAAATAGGAAAGCTAAAAACGTCATAAATTTTTACCAGGACGAGCCACAATTGGGCCCATCAGAGAGGTTATAATCACTTATGTTTGCGCCCAAAAGTGATAGGCTTCATTGTAATGCCTGCAGTACCTTTCTGTTGAATAATTTGTCTAGAAAGTACGTCCGCGGGCTAAACGAGATGGTAGAATCTCGCCTGTTTCCGAATAGTATCATTCCCTGAATAGAGCAGAGTAATGCAACTGGGAGGAAAACTTGATTTGCGAGGGCGTAATTCTTGAGTACTGCTCTTCAGAACGGAAACCAAGGATGCAAATGATACCAACCAACCCATTTAAATAACGGAAATTAGTAAAGTTGTTCCTTACGATTACATTGCCCAGATTTCTCGTCTTCACTGCGTTCTGCAGCAGTGTAATCCAGAGTTACCGAAACGGATGCGTTGGCTAAGAAATGTGTGGTCAAAATCCTTTATGATGGGTCCGATTTGCAAGTTTCTGGAGGGCAGCCCACCCCTAAACAACAAAGGTACCGAAAGCTAGGATTATAGTTGCCCCAAAAGAGCTTTACAGCAAGTTTTTTAAACTGGGCTTATGTTTGGGATTTTACTTTAGCAAGCATGCTTCTGTTGTTTTCAGCAGAGTTCCCATCATAAAGGTGTTGTGAAAATGCGGGAAAATCTCAAAACTTGCCTCCTAGAAAGGGCAAGTTAAGCAAACCTTTGAAAAAGGAACATAAATCAATTTCCTCCTAAGAAACAGTCTCGGACCTGAAAAAACGAAGGGTAGTATAATTAGAAAGACCTGGTTCATAGTCCTGTGGGGTGGACTAAGTCAAACGATATGCCGTGCGTTATTATTATTATATTATTATTATGTATTATTATATACTATGTTATATTATTATATTATTATATTATATATATTATCATTTTCTCATTTGCTCCGCTGTTGCTATTCCCCTCCATAGTTCCAGAAGAAGTCATGCTATGTATATTGAAGCCGATGAAGTATGTATGCAGTCGTTTTCGTCAGTATGTTACGTAAACACAATGCTGTCTGAAAATTTGCTTTCACATGCATGACTCATATTTCATAGTTTTCACTTTGATGTGTGTCAAAATATTAGATTGGGTGTCTAGCACTACATCCGACAGAGTCAATGGTAATTGAAGAATGCTAATAAAAGCCTGAATCATAGCTTGCCTGCAATTTTCCAGTTACTTTATTACTGAAGCACTGTGCGATTATTTATTGGGCTGGACAACTTCTCAGCGTTTACCTCTTCCCATTGTTACCGGCAACTACATTACCCGCGGTGGCATATCTCTGCAGATAACTTACCACCGACGAAGTATAAAACGGATGAAACTTTTAATTCCCAGAACATCATAACTGGCCCGCTGGGGTTGAGAATAGGAAGCCGTTTTGCTGATGGATACGACAGCGTGCAGTAAAAAACGTTGTTTTGGTGGTTGTTTTTAGCTTTTAAACAATATTTTCGGAAGCTTGGCGTCCATTTGCGCTGGCTTGAGTTAGCTCTGACCCATTCAAAAATAATAAGATTCAGCGAGCTTCTACGTTTGAATTGTCTTCAGAATTCTTCGCAGATGGGTTCAAAATGATACCGTTTACGTATTGCAATGTCTTCATCACAGAACTTTGGAAAACCTGGTTCTAGTGGGGTGGTCCGACAGCACTTTAGGAAACAGAAGCATCACCTCATGAAGGTTGTCCTTCGACCCTCGAGCGACTTGGAGCTCAGTGTATGTCAGCCATCAAGATCAAATGGTTTTGTAGGTTCCCGGAACTTAAAAATTAACAAAATTATGATGGCTAGTTATGAGCAATCGAGGAAGGAGAATCGTATCCGTACACCGCCCTCTATTTGAATGCTGGCCATATTAGAGGAATACGGAAATGTTTTAGCAGAACGTAAAACATCTGGAAGCCCAATTTTAGAGAGCAGTACATAAAACATAAATGAATTACGGGCCAAAAAGAACAACGGAGCGCTGTAGTCGACAGGCAGTAGAAGATTTAGCAATATAATGGTGACTCATTCTTGAAAGTTTATGGTTTACTTCTATGAACAGTGTAGACACGAAGTTGGCCGATTCACACGGAGGCAGACCGGCTAATGTGCTACTACAGTGAGCTGGTAAACAACCCACTTGTTGTGGTAGTGTCAACAGAAACCACCATCTTAAAATGATGTACACGTTTACAACAGTGTCTTGAATTTCAGTTCAAGAAGGTATCATTTGTATCCACATGATTTGCTTTTCCGGCTTTGTATGCCTGCCGTAGTTCAATCCATAAAACAAACTTCAGTTTGTTAGCTTTCCCGATTTTATTCCTTCTGGAAAACAATACTTAGTAACAGTATTATTGATCTCTGTAAATCTCGATCTGTTTGATTCTGGTGACAGCTGTAGTTAAAAAGATTCGAATATTTTTAAATTAGTCACGTAGCTGGTGTTAATAATTGGTTCAGACAGGTTCCGCATACGACGATAAGCTCTAACACAAGGAAACCGTTAAAGGACTGGTACGGTATTCTTTCAATCCTCATGCTAGGCACAAAAGCTTTAAGTTCCTTTGAGGACCTTCTTTGAGTTGTTTCTTCAATAAATTTACATTTTGTAGTGTGAGGAGTTTTGCGAATTTTTAACTGCGATTTTGTCCTGTAATTGTGACCAATCAATGCTGAAAGGCCGAAAACCACTGTACAACTGTTTCATCCCTATTAGAAATCGTCAGCAGCACGCACCTCACGAAACTCCAGGGAGTTTTGAACCAATAACCCTTCGGTTAGTAGTTTGTACACAGCAGTTCGATCACGATCAGCTGGCTGATGAGCTGTGTGGATAACTCGCACTAAGATAGAATATACCGCTACTCATACATCACCCACGGAATCCAGGTTCCGTGGACGCGTACTGACTGGCTCTTTGGTTGCTGCTGATCATACTGCTGATCAGCCGCTCTGGACTGGATGGTTAAGTATTCAGATTGGCTTGGAGGTCTCTCGTTTGAAACTCCTTGGATTTTGTTGAGATGCACATTGCTGATGATTTGCAGTGAGGGTAAAACATTTACGGTGCTCCTCGGCTCCTCGGCTCCTCAGCGGAGTTCGCCTTCAATTACGGGAGGAACTCTCAATTGAGAATGTGAATCTTGTTTTTATGGGGAGTTGGGTGCACGGTTTCGAGGCTAAACACCCCATGCGTATTACTGATTCGAATAACCTGGCTTATTTCAAAAGCATATTGGGAGGAGCGAATACCACAAGGAATTAAAATGCATGATCCGGCTTATTTCCTTACAAGAGGTCTGTGAAGCTGCATGCGATGTGCATGGGGGTTCTTATTATAATCTACAGTGCAACAAAACAGCACAGGATAACACAAGCACTCTGTATACAAGTGTCGTAGAAATAGAGAGTTTTGTCGACTTTGACTGGTGAAAAATATGTGTGAGGTCGATGAGAATGAAACATATCGACACATGAGGTGTGTATTTCAGGAACACCACACCTCACCAATCAACACAGTCGAAAGATGATCTAGTCCATCTATTGGACAGCCCAAGTCAAGACAGTGCACTAGTTCTTCCTTTTATCTCACATATTTGGGACATGGAGACAGGCTGATAATGGATCTTGTAGCAAGCACACAAGTAAATTAAGAGAATGCAATTGATAGACTCCGCGACTGAATCTTATCAACATCCTCATAAATCAATAAGACATCTTTACCGTTTGTGCTAGCGCAGACAGTAACTGAATCGCCCTAGGGGTGTTTATTTGAGGTAGTAAAGGTCGAAACGATACATACGGAACAACGATCAATGAGGTGCAAGTGTAAAGGGTTTTTTGAGATTACCGTGGTAGACAAGCTATACGGATAAGCAAGGCCTTCACACATGTCGGAGACAAATAAGAACTCCACCATGCAGAAATGCATAATTTGGACACTAGGTTGAACACTTGGCATTATCCAGTTTTTTGTCATTAAACTCAGATACACTCCAGGGGATCTTAGGGTTTCTTTCGTGAAAACTGCGATTATGCAAAAAGAATCAATTTGCTCTTTGGGGACTTACGACGACGCCTACTTTAAATGGAAAGCTGAAGAACAGGCTGTATTTTATTCCAACAGTTTGTTGAATTTAATCGATCTTTAATCGATCGTGAGCTATCAAGGTGCTTATTTTCACCAGCGTTTGTTCCTTAAAAAAGACCATACGTTTTATTACCGGGGTCTGAAGGCAACTCTGCAATGGGTAGCTGAAGAAAGTAACGCAGTTCCTCACAAACAGAAGCACGAAGAATGCACCCTTGTGCGAAAATATTTGGGTGATCGGAGTGCAGGGGGAATGACCAGAACTTCAGGAAAAGAAAATACCGTTATTTTCTGGTGAACTGGTTATCTAGACATGTGATGGCACAATCTTGGTGGATATCTGAAAATTTACCAAAGCCGTATGTTACTAAATAAATGTACTGGGTTTAGTTAATAGTCCCTGTCAGTGTTTTTCATGTCCTGGTTGGCTATCGGTGGGACCAAACTGGTAAAGCCCTTTCCTTGGCCAGTGGACCGGAGTGTTCACAAAATGTGTATCTGTAACACATTTGTAAATCCACGGAATTGTTTGCTAATCGGGCTATCAAGTGCGGTGGCTTTTTTGATACATGCGCGCAGTTGTTACAGACAGTGCAATTCGTATAATGGTAACCCACACAATTGGATGAGTCATATTTGACCCGATTCCCTTTGGTCTTTTACCAAGTTCTCACCTTCTAATCTCCGGTTGAAAGACAACACTAACATTTTCGCAACGGATTTCTCTCATAGCACTTCGCCTCTTAGAAGAGCAAACTGGGTACCGAAGCACGTATGGCCATGTTTTACTGTGGACAGTTTAACATGCTTCTAATCTATTTGGCAAGAACGCCCGCCGACCAGAAACAACGAAGACTCGCTTTTCTCCTCAGAAACTGTTTAACTGCACATTCCACATTTACAACCGATCACTACCTATACGATCCTGTCGACTCAGAGTCTAAGAGTCAAACAATGGATGCAGCAACCAAAGACTGCGGTCCTTCTCTAAGGTCACCCTCATTGGTCGCGTAAACCTCATCCCGAACAATGCATTTCACATACCAGGTAGATTTGCACAAGCCATCAAAATGGAATAACGTTATTTGATCAGTATGTAAAAACCGATAGTATGGTAGATAGCGCTCAGCTGGAAAACACGAGAGGGACAAAACAGATGAGGGTGTACAACACAGTTGCAAAATTCCACCGACAGAATTATCTAAAAAGACTTGCCACAGCCTACACTCTGTGTAAAACCATCTGCGTACCATGCTGGATTAGAAAAACGACAGTAGAATTACTTGACGATATCTTAGTGCACGTGTAATAAAAACTACTTTCGATGTACGTGCGCTGTAAACCTACCCTGTAGCTTGAATAGATAGCAAACTTTTTGCCATGAAATTATGGTTTGACACAAGTCTCAACCCACATACCGTAAAAACTCACAGAGGTTTTCCAGGAAACAAAATTGGTTAGGCAGATAGAAAGAGCATGATAAATATATTGCTTTACAGAACACTCCCTGAGAGGAAACATCCTCGTCAATGCAACACTTTCGGCAGCACAGAATTGCTTTTACTTCAGCAGCAACCTTTCAAGGAAACAAATTCTTTAGAGTAAAAATAATAGACGCTTTTTGTTGCCCAAAGCGATTAATATCAGAAGACGCTGATAGGGACGTTAAACTGCTGGCTTCATTGGTCCCGGTAATGCCCTATCTTCCAATAAGAGATCTCTATGAATTGACTTGACCTGGCTTGGATTTGCCAATGTGTCCATCAAGGACACACGCCTTTAGTCACTTACTTCAACAAGCAAGGAGGTATTATTGATGAAAGATGATGCAATGTGCGCACGAGATGAAGCAACAATGAGTTAATCCAATGTTGTTTGCAGCAAGAAGTGCAGTTTCGCATAGAATAAATGAATGGCTGTAATTTACTTTCCTGTCCAGTAGCTTGTAACTGCTTAGCTGGCGTTTGCTATTAAACGACTTCGCAGCGAAGGGTTTTCTTTCTTTCACCAGAAGTTTCCAGCACTTTATTCTGAAGCCCCCGAGTGTATAGACGATACCCATATGTGGCTTGTTATAGGAGTTACATCAAAGGCTGATGGACACCTAATGTCGGTCCGCTGGACAGAGGTGTGTCCAATCACGTATAAATATTCCGTGCATAAGCGTGACGGAAGCCAACAACTCACGGTAGACAAGTCGGTACAGTACCCCTCCGTAAGTTAGATCTCAGGGCTCGAGTCACCCTCAAAGTGCCTTTCTGTTATTGTTCTGCAAAACTAGATATCACAACTTTCCTTCAAATTTCCAGCTATGCGACATTTATCGTACTCTGTTTGTATGCATTAAACAACCGAGTCGCATGGTTGCGTGCTACATTACTTCTCTTTTTGAGTTCGGTTAAGTGACCAAGAAGCAATTGCTCCTGTGGACCTGACAGACATGTTCAGCACGTCACGCTAGTAGTCTAGAAGGTTGTGTATCTGAAGCAGCAAATTTGGTCAAGGAATACATCTCACAAAATGCTTACCAATATCGTAACGCTAGTCCAGTGCAGTCCGTGTGACAGCTTTTTGGTTGGCAATGTTGTGGAATATAGGTAGCTCGGGTGCGCTGCTTGGTTGTTGGTCTGTTCGCCGAGCTCAACCCCGCACAGACGATGTCACCTCGATTGGTGATGAAGCGTCTGCAATCCAACTGCTAAGCCTGGCGAACAGACCAACAACCAAGCTTTTTTATTATTTAGGCCCTCAATAAAAGAACACCATTATCAAAGAGACAACATTCTGGTAAACCTAAAACTGGATTCCTGAAAGAAAAAAGTAATGTGCTCTCAGATGTTATGTTGTTGCCTGAAATCTGAAGTTCGCGAAAAGAATAGGTGTTGCATTTTGTAAAGCCGTTAGCCATGAAATGCATAGGGAGTAGTATGTCGTAAAGATTACCCATGAGTTCATTAGCAACTTTTATTAGTAACAACACAGGCTGATGCCGACGAATGGTACCGTAATTAAGGCTTCGCGGCATGCGGTGATTAGTTCCGCCTAAAAGTTAGTGTTGCATCAGCCAACAGCAATAGCTTTTTAGTCGATTGAAATAAGTCTGTGTGGGAAGAAACCTTTGAGAATTTCATGTTTTGCCTGGAACAGACACTGATGACGCCAAAGACAGTGTTGTTTTGGGGACGTCTATACTTCCACATCTTTGTACATTCTTTCATGATCTTTCTGTACTATTCGGTGCGCTAAGCTTGCATTATATTTCATACCTTGACTACGCAGTAAAAAATCGTTCAGATGTAGCACCCTTTCGGTGCCTAACTGCCATGCTAATCGATGGAAGCACGAGGGCTGGGATACTCCCAGATTTCCTCAGTCTAGACAGGGGAAGTCGAGAGGCAGAGGTCGGGTTTGAACAACGGACCTTCCGGTCAGTAAATTCGCCCAGTAGACAGCCTGTTTAATCGGTGCACATAGGGAAGGAAGAATCGGTTAAATTGTCCAAGTGGCTGGAACGCTAGATGGTCAGATAAACAAGGCAGGACGCCTACTACCAAGTTTGGTGCCCATAATAATGGGTCGAACCCAAATGGCCTCAATGGTGATCCACGAGCTCATTTACTGGGCCATACACGCTCGTGTATTCCGGAGTCTAGGTAAACAGAAGACAAAAAGTTGGCTCCTGACATAAACGGACATAAAAATCATACAGATATAATATTTCCATGAAATCGTCCGAACTGGATATTCATTTCATTCATAACTATGCTGTAAAAAGTTTAGTGAGGTGACACAAAGTAACCGAGAAGCACCGCACAGCGAATTTGCCGGTCCTGAGGATCGTAGGTAGTTTTCATGTCCAGAGGTTCTTCGCAAGAAGATAATTAGCCTTTAGAATAACCGGTAACTTCGAATGTTACTGCAGCCGCTCTTCCTTCAAAGCAGAACTAGACAGTTTACTGCATTAATTTTAACTGTCCATGTTGATGAATACTCCCCGGGGTTGTTTACAGAGGGTGTGAAAAATGACACGTCAACGCTCCAGATCTCGCTAACTTACTTATTTGAGTTTTAGGTTTTGTTTTGACCGACCTCCTCGTTCTCCGGTCTTTTCATCTTTTCCAGCTAGGCGGTTTGTTGGAGAAAAACCTCAATGCGCTGATACTACGCAATGCTTCTGTGAATTTGACGACTTATTAACCTTCTTTCTCTTTCCACTTTTATCCACTCTTAGGGTTTATCAAGAGTGCCATCTGATTTGAACAAAGTTGTCATCAATGAAAAGAGACGTAATGTTATGGCAAACTTGATTTAGACTGAATGCTAATAGCTCGTACTGGTTTGTTTTGTATGCGTATTGCGGAGTTCAGTAAGCACTTTTTGATGAAAAACATGGTAGTTGAACACAGTCTCTGAAATTCTATCTCAGATGCTCTGGTAGGCTAACTTTAAGTCAGGTGCAAAAAATGCATGTCAAAATGAAACCAAAAAGACCCTTAACGTCATGCAATGAAAGATAGGTGGGGATGTATTTTTTATCGCCTTGTGTCACCTTGTGCGACCGACGACAGTATCAAAACGACAGATGTGTGAGATGCAAAAGGTAGTAGAAGCGTTATCTATTAGGACGGTTTGTATACATTTTGGATCAAAATTCCATTTTATTGTTCCGAGCTTTTTCGTGAGTGAGCAAGCTGATAAAAACTGTTTTCTTCTCGTTGGAAAATTCGATCTGACTGTTTGGTTTGAAAAAACTACTCTATAAGTTGCCCAGGCGTCTTTTGAACAAAACCATTTTTTTCAACCAAAAGTGAAGAACGTATGCTCAGATATTTCATCACTTACCGTGCACCCGCACTGCCTGATAAAAAAACAATGCAGGCCTGATAATGATACAGTCCATATGAAAAGGACACTGGTATGCTTTTTGGTTCGATAGGACACAAATACCGCAGTCACACAGACGGGTTTCTAGTCACGAAAACAACCGACTGCGTTCATATGGTGTACGAAACACTTTCATCTCCACTAGCTACTCCTGAATTCATCGGCTTCCGTTTACAGTAGAACATGCGTTCGCTCATCTGTTATGTACAAAGCAGCTGTTCACTAAATTTTTAATCACTTCTGCTTTATTGTGCTTTGAATTCTCAAGACAACTTTTTGAATGCCGATGGACTGTTAAACGTTAATATGCGGTCTTACATCTGGCTGAATTTCATCAAATGCGCAGTTCAAGCAGTCAGTTGACCGTCTGGACCGTCTAGACTTGCTAGTTAGCACGACAAGAAAGCGACTTCGTATACTTTCTACTAAATCTCCCGAAATTGTTTTGCTTGAATCCTGTTACATATATAAAGTTCCTCTTTTGGATCCATCCACATTAACGAATGTTCTATTTATGATTTCGTGTGCAAGTCTTATCTCGATATTCTTATCTGAAAACAGACTGCCCATCAAATATCTGCGCCAACAGTAGTGATGCTTTCAACAGTGCAGTGCACTTGTTTGGATCTATCCTTTTCCGTCCCCTGCACTTCGCCAAAAAACGAACATTGATGTCTTAATTTCCCGCCTGTTTCAACGTCGTACTGTTTATAAACTGCAGCAATATAATAATTAAAATTAGTGAAACGTCCTCTAGATAAACGCGGTTTGCCGTGAATCTCCCTTCAACTGCATTACCGAACCAGTAGCGAACCCATTCATCTATTGGTTGTTGATCAGGTAGCTGTTGATCTGACTAGTAAACAATAAACTCACCCAAACTACCAATATTTTGACGCATTACCAACCTATACATCTGGACCATTCAGGTCCCTCTGCCCATTATTAACGAGCACTGCTTTCTGGTGTTGCAGATGCAGGTATCATTAGAATGAGCTCTTTGCTGTTGGCCAAATTCTTTATCTCAAATGCATTCTCGTCAGCTTTTACATATGCATGTGTTTCGAAAACTAAGGACCTTGAAGACATGTTTCACACGACCAAACCCAGATAAAAGTTAGACGGATGTTTTATGTTTGCTGTACTCACATCTTGCCTTCACCAATTTTTGCCCATAAGTGCATTACAATTAATAAGGTGATTTCCTTGATTTATAAATGCTTCTTCCAGAGAGATTGGCCAAAAACCTGTTTACGAAGATTTCCAAACAGTAAAATTTCGATGCTTGTCTTGACATCCACGTGTACTTAGCAGTTCTCCAACTATCAACGATGAAAATTCACGTGTTATAGCACAATTTTCTATAATATTGTCATGTCAAGTGTATAGGTCAATGCTTACTAATCACTAGAACGCTTCAGCAATGCCTTTTAAACATCCTTCTTAGGTGAATTGCGCATGACAAACGCAGTCGGGGAGCAGTTATCGACCTTATCGGTGAAGCGCCTTCAATATCAACTCGAATTCTGTCAGGGATCAACATCTCCAGTAATTTGAAAAAAGGTAGCTCAAATTTCGTCAAAAACGCTGTGAGGTGTCAAAAAGTCAAAGGTTCTAAATTTAGTAGGACCGGCGTAAACCAAGAACTGTTGCAATTAACGGGATTTTGCACAGCATTGTGATTTGCTTTTATTACGGCTCTCAAATGTCATGTTATTACTGAACAACAAGCTGAATTATAACGTTGCTGAATAGGGTTATTTCTGTTTGCTAGTACACAGGTGATCAGGTTGATAATTTTTGAGCATTTCAGGGGATATAGTGGAAAAAAGAACTGTGGAAATGATAAGAAAAATCACATTTATGAGAGACAAGGTGGTAATCACCCAAAAAACTAGAGGGCCAGCGATAAAAAGGGCAGAACAGTTTGGAGTTGGGGTGAACGCCCGTCTATAACGCGACGAAGACGAATTGTGGATTTTGTACTGTGATACCACTGCTCCGTCAGTAGAGTTGAATTAACAAAACAACTCTCTTTGTGGGTTTTAGGGTGTGATATTAATCAGGCCTGAAATTCATTGATGGTGTGTGGTGGCAGTCGACTTCGTTAAAGATACTTTGACGCTGATTGAAGATCTGTCAAATGATCACCGATAAAGCAGCCGGCCCCACAGACGTTTTGCGATCAAACTCGGCCAACAGATGAAAAATTGTTGACATGATAAAACCATTCTTGCCTGCGATCTCCGCTGACAACTGGATGGCTGACCAAGAAGCACACGGACGTACATGAGTGGCCACCAAATAAGTGATTTACAACGGTTTTGTAATAAACCCCCCCGAAACCATCCGTTAAAGCCCCTTGTACAAGCAAAAGTGCCAAGTGGCTAACTGTCCCCCCGATCACAACCTATGATGTTGCCTATTCTGTTTCAAACAAACCAGCAGGAGTTAAGTATGGGTCATTTAATACATTTTCCAGTACCGTTTGAACACAGTTAGATTTAGCATCAGTTATGGTGTTATTTTACCTCTAGTTAAATTTCCAGCTACGCTTATCACCACTTTAGTCTTCTGTCCTATCCAACGTCTTCCACGGGGCACGACACAGCACATAGAATCCCTTAAGATAACTGCGATGGCTACTGAACCCCGGGATTTTTCGGTAGCATCCGTACAATATCTGAATAAAAATTGCTCCAAGCAAGACGAGTCGCATATCGCGACCGAAGTGATCGTGGAACTTGTTCATGAAGCTTTGTCGGGAAGCTTTAGCAAAGAGTTCAGCTACATACATTTACAACACAATGGTTGCCATCGGTGATTCGTGATACTTAAGTGTTACTGGTCGTCGGATGTGTACGTTTATACGTAGCTTACAAAGGTGAGGATCCAGTGTGTGAAATCTCGTTGTTCAAAACTCAGAGGTAACTGGTGCCAAACTAACTCACCCTATCTACCCCAGAGAGGGTTCATCTGGCAGTCAAGGTAAAATGAGTGCTTCCCCGTGACAGTAATACTTGACGCAAACTGACTGCTGATTACTTCCGAGTTTTAACAGTGGAGACCGTGCATATTATCCTCTCAGTCTTGCAAGCTATTTATAACTGTGTGTGTCCAGTGTTGTCTGAATTCAACTGAGAGTGAGAGTATTTATTTGGCCTAACTTTTTCTAATAATCGCGTCCTTATACTTATGTGTGTTTCTACCTGGATTATGCTCCTTATATTTACTAGGTTTTAACTAAGGAAACGAGTAGGGTTTTGGCAAGCATAATAAGTTGTCTGAATCGTAGAGGATCTAGGAAGATGGCTTCTTACTCTGAGTAATATCACAGTATTTTCTTGGCCGTCGAAATAATTACATAAATAAAAGCGGTCGGTGCGTTCCAAAATTTACAGGTTTCTGTTGCAAATGGTTGTGGCTAGCTGCAAGTAAATGAAATAGGGTAATTAATGGGAAGTAAAACACTATTTGGACATCCTCGATGAAGAAGTTGGTTGTGCTCCAACTTACAAGAATAATATAATGCAATGGCATGCATGCGAACGTATCTGTAGTCAACATATAGCTCTGTAAATCCACGTACACGCAGCCGTACCTGCGGTTTCTGTGACTCTCTAGGCTTTCAAAATGTTAAGAGCACAAACTCTACAGGCTGGTGACCTTTGGTGCGTAATACAAAGTGGTGGATACAGCCTTAACATGGAATCATGTAACAAGCGTACTTGATGGCAAACAGAATGATTTCGGTCAATTGAAATATCCGTCCATCAATTCACAATTTCCGTATTCAGTTCGTCTGTGGTTGTGAAGATCCTGTTAAACGTGAATACCGGTCTTAACCTCATGCTTTGAGCGTTCCGAATGTTTGTGAAAATCTGTCAGTAAAAGTATACTGGAACACGAGTAACTGCCTACTTAATCAGGGAAAATAGCTCAGCATCTTGACCGCCCCTCTTTAGATTAGGACAAACTGGTAATTTCCCAGCCTTCGTGCTTTTTTCAGGTGGCATAGCAGCTAGGTATGAAAGGGTGTTACAGATGAACCATTATTATTATTTATGATTGATTAGGGAAGATAGACTGAATCATCGTCTCGTTAAACTTCGTTCTTCTGACTTGGCTCTTCCAGAATATTAGAAATGATAGTAGTTAAGTGACTCGATGTAAAAATCAAACATCTATTTCCCATCCGTTGTATCCAGATGACATTTCTCTAAAGCATAGAGGTCTTCACACTCTACAAGAGTCTGCCTTCCATTCTGGCTTTGTCCAACGCCGATCTCTTTATTACAATCTATGCTAGCAACGTAGACCGTCTACTCCGACTTAATCGCGCTTCCATAATTAGTAGACAAAACTTAGCGCATTCGGATTCTAATGAAAACTGAACTCTTGTTCACCCGAACCTATGTTCCTCGTACATTTTGCTTATTCAAAGAACCACACTTTTCCTTGTGTATTTCGAATACACCCTCTACCGCAACCCGAAGAATATCTTTGTATTCAGTATACTTCTTATATGGTTATATGCAGACCTCAGCAAATTCCGCTTGACCAGACTTATTTTTCTCCAAGTCTAGTTAATTTGACAACATCCTTAGAAAGATTGGTCAATAAATTTTCCAAAATTATATGTATATGAATTAAGTTTAATTGTAATCGTTGCTTTGTCCAGCTTCCCCGTACAGACAGTTCCTTCGCTCAACAACTACAACGATGCTGTAAGTACGACCCTTGAACCGACTCAAATGTACGGTCCTTTCACTCGTGGCGCTACCTGGCTGGGAAGGTCTGAGTCAATTGACCGACACAACCAAGACGGTTACTGGGTCGATGTTCGAGTTCTCGGGTAAACCAATCGGATTGCTCAAACGTGAACAGCTTCAGCTGTTCAGACGTAATAATTCTGGTGCTTCAAGTGTGCACTGGTGGAGTAGTGGTAAAAAGCTCACTTCGCATGTCCGGAGCTCAAGCCCTGGTACTGCTGATGAGTTCTTGGTGTGGACTCACCAGAGTAATTGCTCCAGAACATGAGAAGGACTGTTCAAACGAGAGTGATGTGAACGCGGACGTAGTCTGAAATGCTCTTCGCACCCTTACAGCACCCAGCGTGATATTTTGTGTGTACCAAGTAGAAACTTAGTAAACAGCAACCTAAGGAAATATGAGCTGAAATTCTGACTGCCCCAATTTAAACAAATAAATAAACTACGGTGGTACTTAACAGCAAATTACGCCCCATATCTCACCTTTCTCTGTGCGTCTGATCATGCTAATAAGACAGGGTATTTGGAGTAGGAATCAGCTAGTGTGAAGTAGCTCGTCTGTAGCAAAAGGTGTATTAGAGTACTGGAATTTGAAAGGACGTTAAGGCAATCTGAAAGTTAATGCTAAGAATCTGCCCTCTGAGATCCCATATGGAAAGCCTGTTGGACGGAGAAGGCGAAGCACTTTATCAGAAGTTTTGAGTATGCCTGGTGGAGTAAATTAGACGAAACTGACTGGTTTACTGTGAATCAATTAATTACCGTAGCTGGTAATCTTGGAAAGAGAGAGCACATCCTCCGAAGAGCACACAATTTATCATATCAGTGCGTTACTAAAATACAACTGGTGACATACCACTATGAGTGTGATTCATCTTTTAGTCCAGCAGCAATGTTTTGGTGGAAAAAATATTACTGTTGACCTGAGCAGTCTGTGCTATCTCCGACATAACAGTCTTCAATAAAATACCATATGTTGAATTGATCGACTATTGTTCTATACCTAACTAGAAAATAAAGGCTACTATTTAGCAAGGTGTACAAAGAAGCATGAAAAATCGGTGTACTCTCTTGCGTTAACAGTACACAGGGCTAGAAGCTTGTCTTCTGGGTTAACTATGTGGCACTAGAGGTCACTTTTAGACTTACAACACATAACAATGTTTTTAATAATTACAAGTGTATAAACCGAAGTGCAGTGGGCATGGTGTGCCAAAGATTTATTTTCCGAATAAATGGCAGTAGGACACGTATTTCAAGATAAAATACAAGACACTGGACTCTGAAGCATCTGGATACGCCGTTTTCGCGTACCATTCATTTGTAATTGCTCTGCTTCTGATACCGTGTTAGAAAGCAAACACATGGTTGCCATAAACTAATTTTCCATATTATGATCAAGACTTATTCATTTGGTTCAAGGGCAAAAACCGCAAAATGCATCTCTAGAAGCCACCTTTGGTGTTGAATTAGCTCCTTTCTAGCTTTGGTTGTCTTTCAACTTACACTCAGTTGGTGGGATTTTATCAAACTGAGTAATTTAGTTTCTTTAGGTTAGAGCCCGTTAAATAATTTTGAAAACGCAAAACATAGGCATCGGCTGTACCCGGGACGTTGGGTAGAAATACTTGGAATTCAAACACTTAGAGGAAGTATTGTGTGCTAAATATGAACCAAACCTTTACCGAGTAGCATCGCACCAACACCATGACTGCCCCACTGTTCTACCATAATTTTACTATTACGCCAGTGAACCGTTTCTCAAGAACGCACAATCCATGCCACCCAGCTGAGCTGTCGAACATGTAGGCGAATAAATGGAATGTTTATAGAAAGTTTTCCTTTGGAGAATTCCATGACTGGGGGTGCTAGAACTGCACTGCATTATTGTCAATAGTTAACTTTTTTGATTAATTATCCGGACAAGCACATGGGTATTGACTGGCTGAATGCCTGAACAATTTCCTGTGTTCTACTTGATTAGCCAACTACAACTCCCCCATTCTGAAAAAGTATAGAACACTATACCCACGTGTCTCTCCAGACTGAATAGCAAGATTCACTACACCTCTAATGAAGTGAATTTCTGCGGCACTGAAGTTTCCGCGTTATATTTTTCTACCGAGAATATAAACCCACGGAGTGCTAGCCAAGTATATCGTGCAAAACTTAGGGACTTTTTGAAGAAGTGAAGGACAAGAATGCAGCGCAAAAAGATAACTCAGTCTGGAGATTAATATTTCTCTCGTTTTGATAAAGATCGTTGCTTTCTTCTTTTCACTACCGTTTTGTCCCTGTGGTGCATATATGATTTCGCCTAATTGGCACAAATAAACAGGTTATTCGCATTTCACGAGCTGACTCCAATTAGACGGTCGTTCGCCAGAATGCGACTCAATTATGAATGTTCCAGAACACCAACCAATGAGCAGATGCGCAGTATGACACAAATGAGAGAAATAGATTGAAAACAGAGGAAAAGAATTAATGTCCTTCGTCTAAAGGCAAGGGAAAATGGGTGTTAGTTGGCGACACAAATAAAAGAGTTTTATGAAACGTTATCCTAATGGTGACTTCTGACAGGCACGGAAATAAACTTAGTTTCCATCTACAAGGCATAGAACAAAAATGAATTGAGCTGAACAAGCAACAATCCCAACGATTCAAACGATATGAACCGGATTTCGTAAGCTGATGACTAATGCTTTGTTTTGGTTAATCACGGAAGTTACCAAAAATAGCATATAAATGAAATTTCTTTCTAAATTGTTTCATACACAGTGCTGTCCTTCGATTCGACTTTCCGATCAAAAATACGGAAAAACATTGATGACGCGGTCAACGTGGTTGTTAACCCTCAGAACAGTGGTTTCGGGATTTTCCGCTATGTTATTAATAACTTCATTGACATCACTGGATTAAGGCTGATGAATACTCATCTGCATCAAACCGCTAGAGTTTGCTAGTTTAATACACGCTTAATCAACGCCATTATTGACATTTTCTGAACTTCATTTTGCAGCTTAGTGTTACAGTGAACCTGTGCAGTTAAATTTCATGTGAAAACTGAGGTGTCAATGTGGGAGGCAAGTTAATCTCTTACTTATAGTGTTTTCCACCAAGTTAACCGAGTGAAGAACGACTCGTAGTCTATTTGCTGCGGTAATCAAGATGTCAACTAAACTCCAAGGTAGTGTGTTCACTAAAGGTGTTTCGAAAACCGGGAACTTGCGGCACATAGGTACTACAAAAAGCAAGGCCGGTTTTCACTGTTATCACTCCTCAAAAGGAAACTCGAGCATGTGCTTTTTTCTGCGACCATGCCGACTTTGGATGTAGATAGACAGAAAGAGGGATGAACCGTCCTAAAAGACAAGAACTGTAACACTTTGAAGCCTACTTTCAAAACAGTTCGTCTTATTACCATAATTGGGCACACTGAACTCTGCGCACACTATTGAAATGAAAGAAGACTCGCTGAATTAACCTCAACAGTACTTTTTGATAAAATTCGGTCAAATAACCTTGGAGCTGAAGTCCCTAAGGGGGTCGTTAGCTAGTTATGTAAGCAACCCCGCTGTATTACAGTAATCAAATTGTCTGAGGAAATCGACAGTTTGGTAGCCCAGAGGTCATTCCAGTGCTTTAGAAATGTGAAATAATCTGGAATCTGAAAGCTAAACTCACCAGCCCTTCATTCACCACCGTTCACAAGCGAATGGACATTGGGTCACACCACAAAGGCGCAGAATAAATAGCTCATGTATCAGCCATCTTTCAATTCATACTACTTAACTTATCGCTTTAGTTCAGTTTTGTTTGGACGCCGACTACCTAAAAATATGTTGAGAGTATTTTATGCCACTCGGTTAAAGCTTTGTACTATCGGTGACCTAGCATAACAGTATCCAAAATAAATTACGATTTGTTCAAACTTACATACGTGTGGTAACATGTGTGTGTTGGCGGCTGCATGAGGAACACGGAATAGCGAGTTGTATTCATCGGTTTTAAAAATAACCAAACTATTGAGCAACAGCTGTTTTTTGTTTTATTGAACGGCAGCATGGGGCGTAGGCATTGAAAAATCAATACTTTTCGCAAGTGTAAGTCTACGGTTCAGAAAATCTAGTGAACGAAACTCTATGTTTATCAGGGGATAACTTGTGTGAACATCTGACGAGAAACTTCCAGAAAAAGCTCACTTCCTGGACCGAACCAAAAAAACACCCTTTTGGTAGCTATAACATTACAGCACATCGCCCTATGGTCGTCTAATTGTATTCAAACGCTACCCAACTACATTGCAGTCTTCACATTTTGATCAAATGCAGTGGCTGAAGGCGGACGAAGGTTATTCACTAGGAGATTATATATGTACCGATAAAGAGTGAAAGAAAAATGAAGCGGGGAAAAATCTTATGCGCACAACTGGGAGTATAGCTGTATGTCACCTGATTGATCGCTATGGTGACAGCAATCAACCAACCTTTGCGGATGTATGCTTATCATTGGTCATCCGCATGCGTATCTGCGCGTCTCTTGGCTTGTGAAATGGTCTACGGATCCTTCGAACATTCGAAACTATATATAGATTAAGAAAAGAAGCAATCCTGAATAAAATCGTTTTTTCGTACCACAAAACACTATAAGTCGAACGAAATGAAATCAGTTATGTATTTCAGTGCCTGGTATGTAACTGTCACATGTATGAACCAACCAGAATATGAACACAGTGCGATTTTAGTCGGTGACACTGGATGTACATGAAACATCCACCATGAATTATTGTGGTCATAGTCATATGAAACTGCACCGGCATGTACCTCTGATCATCAACGTTCTAAGAAGACAAACCTAGATTGTGTTAACGTTAAATTTAACCGAAACTTAACTGTATCTCTCTTTTGCGATATTATTTAAATAAATGTGCTACACGAAGGCCGCCTCATGTTGTGGCTGGAACGACGCTCAAAATGTCGAGATGTCTTTCTTCACATGACACTACCCCTAATGTCGGTGAAAACTCTGGACACTCGAGTAAAGATGTCAACGTCATCTCATCAGGTAGGCTTAGTCCGATACTCCATCTAAACATCAAATTTCACGTATGTGGCGAAAAACACTACTCTGAAAATTAAGTTAGTTTACCTCTTGGTTCAAATAAAATTCTGTCTAGAGATCTCTCGTTAACAACTAGTCATCTGAAAAGGAGTATTTAACGTCAAGTGTGACATAAGACCTATGGAAATTCAGTGGCTCGTCCTAATTGTTGGGCCTCGGAGAAGGCAAAGCCGGTTGAGGACTGACGAGAGTTTTCATCGGCCTTAAAAGTAGTGTCATGTGAGAAAATAGTCTGGTGTGTTCACATGCATAAATGTTTTGTAAGGGGGAGAAATTTGCCCGTTGCCCTTTTTGAACGGACAGCTATAGTCAGAAATTAGAAACTCAATAATTATGCTTACTGTATCTTTGCGCCTGAGGCATTCTAATCAGCCGAATTGGAAACGTAATGTGTAACGTCATACCAGCTTTGGTCACACTGTTTATCGTGACAACAGAAAAGGAAAAACATCGAGTGATTCTCTGTATTGTACGGTAAATAAACTGCGCGGGCAGTGGTTGTCATTGTTTTTAGAATCAGTTTTCCTGCGAAATGAACTCGCAGCCACCATGCCATCTATGTCTTTTTGACCATTGAGCAAACGCATATGTGGTGAGAAACTCTGAAGCATTCAGCAACATGTTAGCGCAAAATGGCCTTAAACTGCAGCTCGACTAATTCTGAAATTCAAATGAAGCCAAATAACATTGACGTTTGAAAAAACATAATCCTAATACTTGATAAACATTACTGATTTCGTTTCAGGTTAAGTTGCTTCGGAAGTGTTCGGACTCAAACTAGCATGCTACTGATACAGTTGAACTTTCGTAATAATAGTCTTTTATTGAGGTGCTAACTGTACTTTAAAGTAGTTTCGTTCATTTTCATTAGAAAGTAAGCTGGAGTTGGCAGGATGTTCCAGGTGAAAATGAAAAAAAGCTGCTGCGGTTTTTTTACTAGTTCATCCAGTGGGAGCAGATGCGGGTGTTCATCTGCCGCATGTAAGCAAACTTCTTAGCACAGCAATGCCTTAAACTGTAGTGAATGGCCACAAAACAGGCAGGTGCGACTGGATAATCGGACACACTTGCCAATACCAGAAGTCATATCATCCTGGAAGGCTTTCTTCAGGCTCGAGTCCTTCACCTGCAATACACAAGAAAGGGCATAACAAAATGTGCGTGCTTGGTGTCATTGTAATTACTAGTTCACATATTCACTTTCTATAAATCGGATTCTTCCGGGTTGGCAATTATTGGCGCACACTGTGGTTTTAACAACAGTCCTCCTTCATCAACATCCAAGACACTATGAGGTCGGCAGTTTTACTGCTAGGTCTCAAAACGGTCTCATCATAAACAAGTTAGTTGCCGTTTTATGCAACTTACGTCCTGGCCAAAAACAATGTACTTTTTCAATCCACAGAATCAATTTCTTAGCACTCTTTTGCCAAGTTTCCCATAGCAAAACGTCTTGCTAGTCAAAAACTTCATCAAGCGATTATGTTCAAAAACTATCCCGGCATAATAGATACTCATGAACCTTTCGAAAGTGTAAACTTAGATTGTGGTATAGTTGCATTACATGCTGGAAATGGAAGTAAAGTCCACATCGCAATGAATTTTGATCCCATCCACTAGGGATGTTTTGCCAGGATTGCAACGACATTTTGCAAGTTGGGATGGAAACACTTTTACAACTCTTATATGTTCTGTGTTGCGGAGGTATATCTGTCACTACCATCCTCATGCCCACCGTTTCTGGTGAAATTACCAGTTTACTCACGGTGATATGGGCTCAAATTTTGTTGCAACTGCTGCAACTTTAGTCACATAAATTGATCCGTAAATGCAGGAATGCGACGCGTAGTTTCTTAGTTTATGAGCTTTATTTTTGCGGATTAGTGTACTCCGTAACTTTTCTTCCCGTAAGAAGTTTAAGCCGGTAATTACACATACTGTCGAGTGTACCTCCAAATGGTAAGGTTAGATCCGTCTGAAGTGCACTCTGTAGTTCCAATTCAAGGAGTCTAAAGCCCAATTATTTGATGAGAAGGGTGCATCCGAGTCAAGATATCTCTATGAAAAGCGAACTCTTTTTAAGTTAGCAATCAAATTCACAGCGTTTTCTGGACTTTTTATGCACAAAACTTTCACTGAGTTTCCGCAGCAATGGTAGAGCCTACAAGATCTTTCGTTCTTAAAACAGCCTCTGTCGTCTAAGCTTGCGCGGGTACCAGTCCACTTCGTAGAACTAGCAGGTCCTCGTGACTGAAAGATGTGCTACAGTTCTCAATGAGAAGCATTTCCGTTTTTCATCAAATTTTCGCTTCCGGAGCTATTCACTTTGGTTTTAACAACTAAGCGAGTTGAATATGTGATCCAACCAGGAGGCGAAATTAGGCAGCAAGCAATAGCAGAGTTGTTCAGACAAACTCACGAAATTCGTGAGTCATAACAGACATCGTCTGCGGTGCTACCTTATCCCCTTTGGTACAAAAGAACTCTCGGGACTAGCTTCCGATCTCACAGGTTGATTGATTTTTCCATTTCAAAGTAAGATACTACCGCACCATAGCGGTGGCCCATCGACTAAAGGGTGCATTTTACCTGTTCAGTTATAGATTTATAGACTCTAAATGGAACGTATTCGACTATAATTGTCCCCTTGTCAGCTGTAGGTCACTGTCGGACTGTTTGAGAGTACCTCCTAGCCACACAAATGAACTCGGTTCTTAACATCGAACTGTGCGTTCTATTTGGTGATCACGCAGTTTACTCGATCGTTCATATCCACGTGCGTCAAAGGTGGACAATTGTCTTTGGTCACAGTGCGCTAAATATTTATTTTCTGCCTATATTTTCTTTCATGCTTTGTGCCACGCTGTCATGTACGCAGACAAAAAAAGGTCAGGTGTATTTTTTGCCTTGTCTTCGTCTCTCTCAGGAATTCAGAATAATTACATACTCCGTCTCGAGTCCAGATCATGCTTTACCTGCTTCACCTCGATTAACAAGTGGTTGGTGCAATTTCACGTGTACCATAGACTTATAGTTAATCCGGCAGATTTGAAAAGATTGGACATGGTAATACTGCCGTTTTAAGGATTTTAGGGCATACAATGGTTTTTTGCTTTCTGGAAAAACACTAGAAATGATCAGGCAAGTGGAAAACGGTTTTTACTAATTATCACGAAACGCAGACTAGTAGCTGCTTCTAATAAAACCCGACAAAGTAAACGATGAGAGATATTACAGGACGTAACAAGACAGGGTCATCTGTCCCGTGCAGTTTCTTCCATAACCGCCATAGAATTTTGTAGAATTTGCAGTGCAGCACACAAGAGGAATCTGTCTCGAGAGAAGTCGTGCCTTAAAAAACAACATTTTCTATTGGTCTGTTCCAGATTCCATTGAATACACAAATAGACCCTGATTAGAAATTTCAGTTGGCATTTCTCTGAGAAACAAAAGGCCCATTCCTACAGTGCTTAAACCAATGATTATAATTTCCCTAAATTCCGACAAAATGCATTGATAAACGACTTCCTATAACCACACGAATTTGATTTATCGATAACAAAACCTGGCCACATTTTCAGTATCTTGTTTCTAATAATCTGGTCAAGTTTCGGTCCGCAGCTTGTGTTTCTGACTTATTTGGACTAAATATATGTATTCATATTTTGATGTGCGTAATTAAGTCATTCTTTCTGATAGAGTGGCTCATGCAATATTATGTACTCGTTAGCCCGATTCGCCACACGACATGCAGTCGTCCTGGAAGTAAAACCAAGCCACAATATGTTCTATCCGGATTTTCACGTTAACAGCATAGTCAGACTGGACTCGTTGGATAGGCAGGCATTACCTGAGATGAAATGAGGAATCGCACAAGACAGGCAGGATTTTTCATCTCTGATAAACTGACTGATTGACTGGTTGAGTTAGGTTGCCCTACACTGGGCATTCTTTGAGTAGTTCTATTTCAGACGCGTGTACCAATCAGTCGGACAGGGTAGCAGATGGCGAAGCGTAAGCGGAACAGGCATGTACCAAAGCAATATTTGAAATTTATGCACTTCGGTTGGTTTTTCATAAAGCCGTAAGCTGGTATAATGGACAGTTCTCAAGAATCAAATCGGGACATCAGTACATTGTTGGTATGACTGTCCAACGCCTAACACCTATTTTGACCTAAATTGCCGCTATATGCTTCAGCAGTATCAGTGCGCATCTTTTAAATTTTCAAGTCCACGGTAAAACACTAAGCTGAATACTGACCGACGTTCTGCAAAAAGCGCCAAATCTTTTTAGAAAAAAATCACTTTTATTTTGACGAACCACGATTCTTATTCTGCTAGTGTCTAGGCTGAAGCAGCTAAAAAGTAGGAATAATTCAAGGGTTTCTTGGGAACCTGCCACTCGAGGATTCAATGAGAAACCGACAGCTTGATGTGATTTCCACGATCGAAGGATAAGTAACGCTATATACTAAGTGGAAGTCAATTACCCTTCTAATCAGTCTTTTTTGGCCGAACATTTAATTCTCTCCTACCAGTGTGACGGTGTTTACTGCTGATGAAGCATGCAATTAGTCTATTTTCCGGTGTCCAGGCTCCGCCCCCGCATCTAACGGAAGGTGAAGGTTACTATAGAAATTATGGAACCGCTTTGTAGTGTGCTTTGTAATTGTTTAATGTTCAAAGAATGTCTATGAATGTTCAAGAAGACACTTGAAAATGTTCACTTTCCAAAAACTCTGTGCATATGAGATATTTACTTTTGTGTCCAGTAGCTTGTAACCGCCTAGTTCGTGTTTGCTAATAAATAACTTCGCAGCAAAGCAATTTCCTCCTGTCACCAGTAGCTAAGAGGTGACGGGTTTGAATCGTCCTGGAAACTCGTGAGATGCACGTTGCTAACGATTCCTACTAAAGATGAAACTTACTTATCAGTCTTCCATCTAGATTGACTCCGCCTACTGGACGGAATTTTGCTCCAACTTCCCAGATATGGCATACTATCGACGAAAACGTTACTCTTTTTTGTTTTATGGTTGTCCATATTCGTTGTAGTCACTCTGGCCAATGGAACTTGCAGCCTCTACACATTCTTACCAATTTATGCTAGATCTTCGCCTGCAGTTTCCATCAGGCTTCTGAAGTAAAACTTATTGTAATGAAGCGGTCCTAGTAGCTGTCACTTTCTAACCTTCCTGATGACTGATACTTTAGCTGACAGCTAAATAAAAACCAGAATAAATGAAAATGAGTCAGCCGTTTGGAGGGGCGCATCACGTTATAATCTAAATTGCAAGTAACTCTCAAAACGTACCGTTTCCATCACTAGGATGAATTCATACGCAAAACATCCTCACATAAGTAATCGTCCTTCTCTTTCTGTCTCTTCTGCTGACACCAAGCCCATGCTCTAGCGCTAGACCTCAAAGTTTTTGTAAGTGTAAATCACTACTTCCTAATAAGATTTCTGTTTTGCTTAGTTGATTTCGGGCTTCTAATTCCCTTTCTGCACAACGAATCTCTAAATTTTACAAGTTCCCCTCTTCTGGTGGGCGGTTCACCCAAGGGCTTGACAAAAATGATGCATAAACAGTGAAAACATTTAGAAAAATGTTCGCTTGTGTGCGTTCCTTTTGATCAAACATGTCCACATTTACTCGTCTATACAACCAAAAATAAGTCCAAGTTCGCCGCATTCTCTCTTTTTACTTAGAATACAAGGGAATCGCGGAAACACCCAGGTGGTGTTGTGGAACCACTTCAAAGTAATAACATAAATGTTCATAGTTTATTCACCTGTAGTGCAGAAACCTACAACTTTTGCTCCTGAACTTTGTTTTTCCGCTTTTACGCATTTTTATTTGCCTCCACATTCATTCCAAAATTTCGAACTTCTTTCGGACGTACAGATGACTCTCATATTTATTATCACTTCTTCCAGAGTAAAACCATTTTTAATCACAGTGGCTGAGGTTGATTCGGATGAAAGTGAGCAACTACTGCTTTGTACACTAGGGGACAACAGCGTAACGGATGAGCTACTGAAAGGCCTTGATACTGCCAACTGAAAACAACGATCCAAACTTGAGAATATGGAAGTAATTGTGAAAGTTGCCTGCCACCGTAACGAATAAGATCTCCAATCAAAAAGGTTTCTTGCCTGATCACTCATCCGGATTTTGAGTAAAATCATCCTCATCATATGACGCGAGCAGTACTTCTAACAATCGGGACAGAATCCTAGTAAACTACCGGTTTCTTAATTTCAGTTTAATCAATACTTCTTGAACAGTTGCATGAACCATTTGTTCTCTCAAATTTCACAAAATGTGCCCTAGCTAACGAGTTACCTGAAGTTTCTTTAGCCTAGTTCTTAGTCAGGCAATTAACCTAATGAGAGAAATTCCTTTGAAATTCATTTTACTTCTCATTCGCTTAGTTATATACCTGCATAAAAGATCAACTAAGGAGAGCTTATCACACCCCAGAACTTTACTTGCATCAATCTTGAAGATTCCTTATCTTAGGCAGCACCAAATTGTCCGACTGAATTGGAATCTGTCCGAACAGATTTTTCGTAAACAAGAAAACCAAAGCGCATCTGACGCGTACTAAAAAAATCGTTCAACTGTAACACCCTTCCGGTGCCTAGCCGCCATGCCACCCGGGGGAAGCACGAGGGCTGGGATACTGCCAGGTTGCCCAAGCCTAGACAGGGGAAGTCGAGAGGCGGAGGTTGGGTTCGAACCACGGACCTTCCGGTCAGTAAATTCGTGCTCTAACCACTTGAGCCATCGTACTAAACGAGCTGTATTTTTGATAGGCTACAAACAACCCCACTTTTTGCGTGCACCGAACGATATAATAAGTTGCAAGCACGTTTCCAGCATACTTCTTTACTTCTTTAACTCATTAGCATCGATGTGTCGTTTTATCGCAAGTGTCTTTTCTCTCCGAAAGCCTCGAATGAAAGACTTTGTAAGGAAATATTCACAAATGTTACCTAATGAAAGTACTCGATCTCAAAAATGCCGTTGCAGTTATGTGTACTAAATGGTACCTATCGAAGAAATTTTGTAGTACCAGTCAACATATCAGTTGTCTGATATTGTATAAACGGCCTCTTTAAATGAGACGTCGTGTATTCTGCAAATATGTCTGTAATTGTTGTGGCACTACCATTAGATTTGACTTTGAACAAAGGCGTTTTCCGAGGCCAAAAAATTTATCAACTATTCTCTGAGTAATACTCACTGTCTTAACGTAGAAGATAAGCGTTTAGTGGGGGAAAGTGTCGAAAGTGAAGTACTTTCTAATGAAAATGCACTTATACGTCAGCCAAATGTTTTGCAAGAGGGCTCCTACGAAAAGCTCTAGTTAGGATGTTGGCATCTAGAAAATAATCTCAACCAAAATCGTCAAACCCAAGCCGAAAATAATTTGGAAGTTTTACGCTTGGCTCCATATGACCATCAGTGTTAACCGCCTTAATGCACACTCAGCTAATTATTTGCGGTGAGCAACCCCAGAAACAAGCAGCCTTTCTCAGCAAGTGGGAACCAAACGCACAAAACAAACAAAGTCACGCAATCTTTCATGGTCTGTGATATTTGGCATTGTATTACCCAACTGAATGTGCTGCATTTCAGGGAGTAAGCCAATTTTTCCGTTATAATCAAATGTATTTGCAACTGAGTGTCTCATGAATTGTACAGACTTTGGGTTCAGGTAGAACATACGGTTGAAGAAAAGTCAGAACCTGCATCTAACTGATGAACCTCAACCAATAGTGGGCTGTCAAAGGCTACCGAGCGACAACATGAGTAGTGTTTTGTCGAAAAAATATGTAGCATCTATGCCGACTGTTTGTTTTTTTAGATGAAATTCAAATAAGCTTGTTCGCACTGGAGACGTACTCCTTATGGAAGAGAGTATGTGATCAGTCTATTTTTGTACATGCATAGAGCTGTAGCATTCTCATGAGTGACCACCTCACAAATTCGAGCGCTGTCGGGCTTCTGATTATACTACACCGTTCAGATATAAATGATTGTTAGACTGCCCCCGGCAGTTGAAGTATCAACACTCTTATAAAACTCACCTTCAGTAAAATTCATACAAATTCAAAAGTGTTCCGAGCGCTAGCCATTTTTAATGGAAATGAAATCATGATACATTCTAACTGAGTATTGGGGGTTAATAGCCAAAAAAGATAAATTGCAGACCCAGTTATGGCATCGCATAGGGTCAAATTTGTCTCGTTAGCGGAGGGGGTCAACGAAACTGTTGACTCAGGCCTGGAATACAGAATCTCCGTTGGTGAGCCACAGGTTAAAATATCCCAGCGCATAGGTTTTCTGCGAATGGCATTCACACTGAGCTGCAAGGCTACTTGTGATCTCTTTCAGGTTGGTTCCACCGCGTGCATACATGTGGAAAAAGGCTCATAGGCAGAGTCCCGTGCCATTCAGAGCTGCAATGTTCTAGGGCGCACCACCAGTGCAGTTTTCCTGTATGAGTTCTTCCCATTAAAAGCCACTCAATTGGCCTCAATGTCACTAATCTGACTTTCTTTACGTGTGTTCGCAATGTTTTGGCAGCGCCGATGGTCGTGCAACGAAAAATGCAAACATTTTGATGTTTCTTACTCGAATGGGTTGTCTCCGTGAACCGTAAAAGAGACAAAACCGCACTGTAGACTTCATTTTGCTAGATTTTGCTGGCCCTTAGCAGCGCTGAACATAGATTCTATGTGACACAATCATTCTAATAAAAGTGTAAGGCCCGTCTTGCTATTCCACGGGCAACGTTCATCTCCGGCATCTTCTGGCGCACAGCTGCGATGTAACTCAAAAGGGGTCATGTGTACTGAGATATTACCAGGTTGCCCAAACCTATGAAGAAACGGTCCAAAGGCCCAGAAGTAGTTCAAAGCCCAGGCCTTTAAGTCTGTCACCTAGCAACCCGATGGATAACGTATGTCACATCCATTTGATATACTGATTCACTGAGCGTTGGTTGGCCGGAATATGTATCAGTCTTTTCAGACTTTGAAGTCTTAACATCTTGGTACATATGTTGTCTTCCGTGCTCACTTGTTAAGCGAAGCCACTCCAGTAGGCGCCGGTCCGATCATATTTACATAGTGTAGCGTGATGCAGTTTGCCTCAGGGTTGCCGTACATCCTGCGGATTAACAGCATTGCGTAATGCATAGCAAATCCAATTCCAGAATCTTCATAGCCACACACACATTACCGTAAGTCAACGTCTATACTAATGGTTAAGAAACTCAAACTGCCACACTTTCATCGAGCTGTTTGAAGTAATCGAATGATGATTCTTTGTCGACAAACACTTTATGTGTCTGTAAGTATTCATTAAAAACTCCATTCAACCCCAAAAACATGTAATACTATTCTCAGTACAACGAAAGCAACCTGTAAACCGAGAGGTGTAAAATTTGATTAGAATTGACGGACACAAGGCTGTTTGGTGGACAAAGTAATGCCCCGGGGGCAAGAGGTACACGACTTTTTAGTCTACGATGAATTTTTTGCATTTAAGTTTTGGGTTTTGTTTGAGTGGATGCTCAAAATGATGATGATGTAAATTGAGACAAGCCCTATTTCTTATATCTTGTGGTTCAGTTTAATTTATTTGATTAACAGGTGGCTTGATACCGTTTTGTGGACAGATTACATCTTTTGATACCCCTATTTCATGTGCTGAATGACTTTATTTATTAGAACTCGATAATAATGAGGAAAAATATCCACGAAAGCAACCAGTAATCTTCGGGATTGACTCTTCAGTTGGCTATTACCCTTAGAGAATAGCAACACCTACGTTTACAAGCCCTCTTTTCTTTTGACCTAGAGTTGCTGGTAGGACCAATAATGAACGGCATGCACGAATAATTTGGCACCACGACCACCAAAAAATGTCTTTCCTTGGACACAGAATTTACGTGTTACGAACGTTTGCCTGATTGCACTGATTTCGGCAAAGTTACTTTTGTCTAACAGTCTATAAAACAGCCATATGTTTGAACTGTTTCCAAAGTAATTTCCAAAAACATATCAGTCTCCATTACATATTGCAGTATATTGGCCCCAGAAAGCTTCCTAAATCTATTTATTCAGAACATCCGTCAGACACAGGCTTCTGTCGTTCTAATTAAACTAAAAAGTTCAATTTTTATAACATTAACAACTGAAAATATACAGTTCTTTCTACTAAAACCGGCACCTACAGACAAGGTGCCAAGAGGAGTTAAAAGTGTGTGGATGTTAAGAAGTACCTACCACAGGAACCTTACAAGTAATTTGTAAGACACTTCAATATCAGCAGTCCAGATAGCATGATAGCGCCCTGGAATTCTGTTGTACAGGGAGCAATAGACTATAAAACAGAAGGTTTCTATTCTTATAAAATACCTCACATTGTTCCTTTACGTGACATACGTTCACTGTATAGCAGCTGTGGTCAGTTTTGAGAACACAAAAAGTTTTTATTTTATACACGATTTTGGTCTGTACATATCCAATTTTTCGGCAACCACGTGGTTTTTCTGTTCAGGGTACCTAAGACGACACATGGCAACTTCGTCCAAGTTTCAGCTTTCTTGAGAACAGGCCACCAGCAGCAAAAAGGTTTCTGTCCCAAAAGTCCTCCCAGAATTAACAAAAACATCAGCAACAGAGGGGGTGGATAAAGCTAACCTCCTACAAACTTTCAAACTAATTCTGCGGAAAAAACTGCAATGGTAGGTTTTTCTGAAAGGTGAATGGATTATCCATAAGTAACTAAAATCTCAATTAGTCCCTAGTTAAATGACGTAGGAGAAATAAAAACCAGGTATCTAGAAAACCGTGGCTATCCTCCCTAAGAAAGTGCAATTTAATAAAATGTTACTGCAATATTTTATCCAAAATAATTTGTATACAATCACGCAATACATCTGCTTGGGCAAAGATATTAGCCTGACACACCAGAAGTGCCAGCTTCAAAATTTGTTTGATGTCCGTGATGATCTGATATGTTCTTCTCTTCTGAAAATTACTTGATAAGTTTACCATATTCACCGAAACTTTATAGGTGTCACTTGCTGACGACAGCGATTGATTGTAGTGAGGGTAATTCATCCACACATCTATCTGTATCTGGGTAGGATTTTCCATTACCGTGCAAATTTTCCGACACGCTTTCTTGATTATAACTAGGGCTATCATCATCCAGCTTCTCCTGAGTGGTTGGCTTATGGTCCAAGGCATTGGAAATATTGCACATTCTTGAGGTACCTTGTTTTGGTTTTCGAAAAGAAACTTGTAGCCGGCGACCATCACAAGTTGCTCCATTCATTACGTTCACCGCACTTTGTGCGCTTTGGAAGTTGTTGAAAGAAACAAATCCAAAGTTTCGTGCAAAGTTGGTTTTGGGATCCCTCGGGATTGAGACGCCTAGAATGACTCCAAAACGGCTAAAAAGATTACACAGGCGGTTTTCCGACATGAAATTCCCTATATTGTACACATAAACGGAATTTGAGTTGGCTTTATCCGTCTTGTTTTCCTTCACTTTCTTCATTGACTGTTCACCTGAAGGAATGTCACTACCTTGAGTTGTAACGGGGAAAAGCGGTGGTGGTAGGGTTGTAAACACTGGACAGCCATGAACGGCATTCGTTAGCCCTTCCAGTTGGGTTACACTGGGCGAACCACTTAAAGGTGCGGGGCTGGGATGCACAGTGGACAAGAAATTCGGGGACGTATTAGGATGGATAAAATAATAGGGGGAGAGATAATTGTTTGTCATTGGCATTGACAACGGGGACTCGTAGGTACTGTACTCAGGAGACCACAAAATATTTGAAAGTGGTGTCTGGTGTGGAACAGACACAAGTGTAGGAACATAACCACCTGGAAACAACGGACAAGATGGAGCACATATACTGTCCTGTGAGTATGCCAGAGGGGATGTCATGTTAAATGGATCACACGTGAAACCCAATCGGTTTTGGAGCGCCAACATTTGAGCAACCAGTTGCTCATTGTAACCACAAAGTCCGCGTGCACCTTGTATCTTGTTTGACTGATTTTTCGATGACGTCAAACTGATTGAGTGACGGTACGGTGGGGGCGCGAATTTAATGGTTAAAATTTGATCGTCCGAAATTCCAGGCCATGGTGTGCCGTCCAAAGATTTCTTAGCAGCTTCCGCACTGCACCTCTTCTCAAATAAGACATACGCACTCCCCTTAGATGCGTCTGATTCACGTTCACGAAGGACGCGACACTGGATTACTTTACCAAAACGTGCAAATTCAGCCAACAGGTGCTCATCAGTGATGGACGCTGGTAGATTTTTAACATAAAGGTTGGAGCTGTGGTACAGCCTCCCCTGTAGTTTTGCCAGAGAAACTTTCAGCACCTTGTCCGCTATGCGATATCCATTAAACCTTTCGATAGCCCGGAATGCCGACTCAGCATCTTCATATTCACAGAATCCAAAGCCGAAACTAGCACCATTACTGCGATCACGAATAATTCTGCATGTTTTGACTGCACCAACGGACCCAAACAGATTAGCCAGATCACTATCTGTCAGATGCCTTGGAATATAATTAATGATCAAATTACGGTCGTGATAGACGACCATTATTGAGCCAAGACGGATGCTGGTGCAAATGGATTAGTGACATATACCACTATGTCAGAATTGGCGACAGAAGTTCCGTTTCACAAGTACGTCGTAAAAATCACTGGGAAGCAGAAACGTGGCCGCAACTAAATTCCCGCGTTTTCAGTTATAGCGGTGAAAGTCGTCCAGTGAATGATACAAACAATGGGGCTGAAACCTAAATTTACGAAGCACTTTGGTCATGTTTCCTTGACATTAGGTTGATAGGTGCTATCCCCTGTACTTTTATGCACTACGTCTAGTAGCGTGTTCAACTTCTGATGAACATTCGATTTCAGTGGTATCTTACAGCTCCTCTCGTAAAGTCTTCTGACACTCGTCCGCAAATGCGCCTCCGATTTTTTTAGGGTCCCGCGGGTTTCCCTCCCTCGAGTTATCCCGGCAAGGCGTCGTGGGATTTCAAGTGTGATGAGTGCACAGCTCTCCAGCCAAGTAGGAGCTTGGCTGTCGAGCTGTTTTAGCAGCAGAGCGTGAATGACGAATGTGAAAGTCCCTAAGAGCTCTAGATTGAATCTCTAGGCTTAGATTTGTACCAACTGTGACTTTCCAGAAACAAGTTACTGTAGGCTGGTTCGTGAAGCGCCAGTTTCCTATGCTGAAACCGCGTTGTCCGTGGGGCGGAGTACAGTAACTGTCTAACTCGCGCGAAATCGATCGTCATTTGTACACTTCACCACTTTGGGAGACACTGGGGTTGACGCTACCTGGTATCGGTCGCCAGGACAAACTCTGTGGCCACCAATGAAAACGAGAATAGCACCTTCCTGCCTCCAGGCTTTGAGTCGGTTTCACGCTCGCGTGTGAACAACTCAAAATCGCTGTCACAGCGCAGGAGATTATCTAGTCAGTGGCCCAGGGAGGAACTCTGCGTAGATATGAAAACTTTTGTAGTTGTGGGTTCCTCCGTTTTTACTGAAAGCAGCTTGCAGATTACTTTATCCCTCCTTAGCTGCATGAAGGGATGTTTCAGCCGGTCAGTCCGGATGAGCATGCGCTTGAGCAAAGTGAACTTTCGCATCCTGTCCCAGGCGACTTGGCGGCATCCACTGAAGTTTGACACAGAGTCCTGATCAAGCTGCAATCAGCCTCCCACGATTTAATGGGTGAGGGCAAGAGCCCAGAAAATTATTAATGGATGTCGATGAACCGTTGGCGAACTCAAGACGAAGTATTCTTTTATTCTGTGGTACAAGTGCAGTAAACAAGTTGCACCTCGGTGAATGGTCTGTCGGGGAGTTGGATTCTTCCAGTAGAAGAAACCAATCTCAAAAAGCCCTTCCCTTTCGAAACAGCCTTAGTTCAGCGCTCACCACCAGTCACTGCGCGAAAATCTGTCCCGCACCTCAGACATGCATATTCGGACGAAAATAAGGAATCACTGAGCCTCTGTTTACAGTAATCTCCCACCCAGGATACAGTACACGCAGCACTGTTAACTTTTAACACTTTCTTATGGGGTTCCGAAGGCGTCGGAGTTCTTGGCCTCAAGCCTGATCCGGCTTGACGTTAATGACTATTCCATAGGTAAAGACCTCACGATCGTTGGCGTCCTGAGTTGCAGACAGGCTCGGTGCGCTGATCAAGGATGACATCCTTGAAATCATTAGGTAAAGTTCTGGTGGGACCTCGCCATCCGTTCCTCGCTCAGCTTCCTGTGCCTGCACGGTTGGTCCACTTTCTTCGGTTCCGGCCAAAGAAAGGAAATGTGGGTTTCTCTTGAGCTCTCCGAAATACCTTGGTTTCATTATTGGCAAAAATGGCTGTCGAATCAACCCGTCAAATATTGACGTAAATTCAAGAATGCCCGCACCAATGAATGTTAAAGAACTCAAGTCTTTTGGGGTTGATTAGCTACCACAGCGCCTTCCTGCCAATTATGCATCATTTGCGCGAACCCTTCAAACAGTTTCTGACAACGGGATATCGGTGAGATTGGTCACGCCACTGTCAGCTTGCATTCGAAGAATTGAGGAGGCTGCTTCAATCTGAACTTTCACTCTCGCACTTCAACCCAAAACAGTCTATCGTACTCACAACTGGTGAACCAAACCGCGGAGTTTGCGTGGTCAGAGCTCACACATTCCCTGATGGTACGCAAAAGACTATCACTCACACCGCAATGCCCTGGCTTTAGATCAACGGAATTATAGTCTTAGCAAATTCTACAATGGACGTCCAGGGATAAGCCGCATTTAGGCCCTCACTCGAAGCTATGTTTATTGGCCCGATGTGAATGAGCATACCAAGCAGATCTGTTGGAGCTCTTCCGATGCACAGCTGCCAAGAGGTTACCCAACCATCAATCACGGCATCCTTGACCACTGCCAGAAAAATCACGGTCACGCATCCATGTGGATTTTGCCGGATCAATCAGCGTTTTATGCATCCTCATCGTTGCTGATTCATTCATTAAGTGGCCTGAAGTCCTCGTTAGTTTGAAGAAAACAACGATGGTAACCATCACCAGACTGCGGCATTTTAGTAATGTTCGGTATCCCGTAAAACATTTTGTCCGACAATGGTACTCAGTTCACATCCAATCAGTTTGATGGATCCGTTCAAGACTCGGCATCACACATGTTACTTCCCCATCATTCATTCCTCAATCGAACTGCAGAGCTTAACGGTTAGTAGACACCTTTAAACGCGCGTTTAAAAAAGCAGAAGTGAAGGGAACTACGGCAGAAGTCTTCCTTATAGAGCAACTCCCAATCCACAATCTCCGGGCGATCGCTCTCCAACAGAGATAATGACTAAAAATGGTTAAGACTTACCCACGGCGCTATCTTGCCAACAATTACGAGTTTTCAATCGCCGACAAGAGGGGCAGCGACGTCTTTGTCTGGCAACCATGCGCTTGTGAGAAATTATCGCCCAGGGCAACGAAAGTGGACTGTTAAAGTCGTCCTCCAAGGAATCACTAAGACGATTTATAGCGTGCGGGCGGGATCGCCGATATTAAATGTCATGTCAGTCAGCTACGGCCGGCTGAGTGCTGGGATCAGTCATTAGACATCAACCTGTTGCTTGAACCATTTGATCTCGCATGACTAGCACAAATAGCCACTTCTTCACTAGAACCGTCCAAGACATCCATTGCACCAAACGAGACGCCGTGCTGGTCGTTCCAGGAAACAGATGAAACCGGTAAAAGTTTACCCGCTCGGAAAATCTCACTTCAAAAGGCCAAGACGGGGGATGTATCAGGAAGGTCAGATTCTTGAAAATAATCATAGAATGCCCAAAACCTACTGAGACCCACCAACATCTCAATAGGGAAGCCGGCAAGCATGTAGGCCAGTCAATCAGCTAATCAATTCACTGAAAGGTGGCAATCAAATAGCGTGAGCCCTCTTGTAACTGTTGCGCTTTCTTTTTAGCAATTAGGCTGTTGCTTTCTTGTTGGAGAGTCTTTTTTTGACACCAAAGCCCTGCAGTGGAAGATAACAGTTGAATATAACAGAATCATGCTGACGGGGGGAGATGAACGGCCGAATGAGTCAATATGGCTATGGCCAGTCGGCCGACACGATCAGAGCAACAAACAGGGGGCAGTGTAACGTGGGTTCTTCGTGTGTTGCAAGCGAAACGTGGCCGGATGAACTCGAATGTGCAGTGTCCCATCCCGAATCAGACATACCGGGCTGAAGCCGCTCGGCTGACTTGCGCATATGTAGTAGGCTTTGCCATGATGGGAAAAGAAGATTCGTTGCCTAAAGTCGGCAGGTGGGGTGAGGTGAAAATGAGTTGCATGTACGTTACGAGCAACATTGTCTGTGAAATCAGATAACGAACAGTTTGCTATTCGAAGTAAAATGCGTTAACAAGCGGTTAAAAATTGAGGCCCTTGCTTGCCCGCCACCACTTGCGTGATTCAAACGAAGCGCTACGTAGCACCCTTTAAAATGCTTCCGCTACATTGGTGATAACGCCGAAAATATTTAGGACCTTGCTAAAAAACCTACCGTGACATTTTAGGGAAAAGTAAAGAGTCAGGTAGCTTTGAAACTCAAATATTGAAGAACCTTGATTGGGGCAGCCAACAAATTAGCCATTCCAACTCACACGCATAGTTCCGGATGGCGGAATGGCTAACAGAATGTCATGACCTCAATACTGGGCCGCACTATTGGGGACCGAAAGAAAAGTAAGAAGCTTTAATAAGTTTGCAGATGACTTTTGAAGAACAGCCTTGACGACTGCGTCAGACACCCAGCGAGCCCCGGCACCAAGGTTATGAAGCGTGGCAACCCAAAAAACCGCATCTCTGACTGCCTCAAAGACACGCCCTTCCATAGGTGGTTGATGTCGTCTGCGCGACATCTGTGCAGGCACCTAAGCGGACGAACAAGTATGGTGCAGTCAGAAATAAAACGGCGGTTATGACCTACCACTTCATGGGAACGGCGGAAATTTAACCAGCTGAAATCAGCTGATGATCTGGACTTTGTCATCTGCGAGCTAAACATGCATTTACCGACAAGGTGTCCAAGGAAGTGAACGATGGCTTAACTGAAACAAATTTCCGGAGGCTCCAGTGCATCTGTAGTGAGCTGAGCGCTAAACGGAGCTCTCATTTGACTCGCTTGATATGCTCACATTATGAGCCGAACCCTCGAGGGACCACACAACACTTCCACCAGGTGGGTGACAATTCAAAAAAAGAAACTTTATGGCATTACTGAACAAAATAATAGGCACGCCAATTATAAATCATGTGTCATCTCTACGTGTCCGCATGGTAAATTTTGGAAGAAACTACCAACTATGGAAATAACAGTTCTTAAGTAATATTTAGTATAAAGGAAAGAGCTAGTCACTCACCACTAACAATGTCAAATGGCTTATGTTGAAGCAGTCTTTTTCAGAGTTAGTGGCGTAAGTGAATGGCCATAAGCAAAACGGTTGTGAAAATCATTGTCGGAAAAGATACTAAAAATGAACATCCACTGCTTTCAAATCTTGCTAAATCCTCACAGCGGGAAACCGGAAAAGAACCTGAACTGTACTCCACAGATTTTGTGGAAGTGTCTGACGACAGATGATCTGCAGGTTGGCTGACAAATCTCCGAGGTGTTGGAAGCACAATGCAAACTTCTGGTGACGTCAACAATGAGGCTCCGGAAGGTTGGTGACCCTTAAACAGGTGTGCACAAAAGTTTAAAGGCAGTGTGAAAGGTACTGACAGCTTTTTATGGAGTGACCTCTGGAATAACCAACGTCTGGTGACGAAAACATCCCATCTTGGTTCTCGACAACGTATGGGTAGCTACTAGGACGGTCATGATCTCTTGTTTGGTACGTACGGAATGCTGCCAGGGTTGGGTTGGTAACCAAACAATTGAGCAAGAACGCAAGTGCCCGGTCTTCTTTAGAAACATGAACGCCCAAGTCCACTTCATCAGCCAGACACAACACACATAATCTTGTTCTCTAAAGCGATCATATACATATAAAGTGTATGGTCCTTATTGTTTCCTGAATACGAACAGTTACGGCTAGCGCATGTGGGCTGTTTTCGCCATGCACCATTCGTTTCTTAGAGCTGATGGCGGTGACTCGGTGGCTGGCGACGCGTACTCCTAGCTTTCTGTTAAGTTCATGTAGTAGATACTAGCTAAACTATAGTCCTTATCCATTTACTCGGAAGCTGTTGCTCAACCGTTTATTATTTGTCCACTCTCCTTGTTCACATGAACTCCCTTTGCACAGCAGAGGCCGAATGATTGTATTCTTTAGCTGATCTGTCCGATTAGCGCAACCTTGACTTCCATCACGGGGCTGTCCAGAAGCCGAAGTATGTCAGTGCACTGATGGCACGGCACTGCCATACCCAGTCTGATGGCACTCCCACGATTATTTTCTTGCTACCCTCAACCGCCACGTGTCGCCCAATCGAGCCTGTAACTGCAACTACAAAAAAAGTTTTCACCAGGCCCCAACCTCCTCTGGGACGAGTTCGTTCTAACCCGCCGAAGCTTTCGTTCGGATTTAACCTACCTGGTTTTCCGCTGCAATTTCGGTTTGCCCCTTCCACAAGTTCAAT
>SJOL01005510.1:111584-138253 GCA_004794785.1 Opisthorchis felineus
TGATGGCACCACGCGACGGCCGATGTGGCATGAGAGTATTGTTAGCTGTAAATGTCATGGTTGTACGAGGGCTGGGATACTGTCAGGGCGCCCACACCTAGACAGAAGGACGATTAGGGTCCTCAACCAAAGCCTTTGGCTCAAAAGCCTAACCGCAAGGCAGCGGTGTTGGGCTGGAAATGCAAGTACATTACCACTTTTACGGAATACGTCGCCACACATGTTCCAACCCCCAACCTGGAGGGCCAGGAGACTGTGTTCGTCAGACCTCTACCCATTGACCAACCTGGTATGAGAGACTCAGAGAGTGTCACGGGACACCCCCCAGTATAGCTCACTTGGTCACTGAGGTGCGCAAACCGCCACACCACGGCAAGGTCCAGTCTCTTCGTGACGGCCCAGGTAGACAACTTTGTTTACTACCTCAATCGCCTCATCCGCAAGCATGAGGTTAGGTTCCGATTCCACCCAGTCTTGCAGTAGCACTTTACACTTTGTCGGTGTGAAGCGCATGGTAAACCGTGAGGCGGAATTATTTGGATTATTTTATATTGTTTGTATTACCACTGGGTCAGATCCAAGAAGAGCTATGTCGTCTGCGAGATGGCTAAGTGGTTAGAGTGCGAATTCACTGGCTGGAAGGTCCGTGGTTCGAACCCGATCTCTGCCTCTCGACTTCCCTTGTCTAGGCTTGGGCAGCCTGGCAGCCTGGCAGTATCGCAGCCTTCGTGCTTCCTTCTGGTGGCGTGGCCGTTAGGCACCGAAAGGGTGCTACAGGTGAATGATATCGTCTGCGTCCTCGATATCTGTGAGCGGACGTCCCGGGAGCACCTCGACCCCACAGGTATTAGAGGCTACTAGTGAGTCTTCCATGGTCGTATCAATGACGAAGCTGATAAGGAAAGGTGAAAGAGGACAGCCCTGTCTGACACCACTTGATGTGGTGAACTCAGAAGAGAGCCTCTCGTAGACCTTCACACGGCCGCGGGAGTTGGCGTACAGCGCCTTCAGGAGGGTCAAGAATTTATGGGGTCCACCTTTACTCCACAGACACTGCCATAGTGCCTGACGGTCCACGGTGTCAAAGGCAGCTTTCAGATGAAGAAACACAACCATTGTTGGTTGCTGGAAGCAGTGTCGCTGTTTCAGAATCTGTCGGAGGGTGAAGATGTGATCGATGCATCCTCTTGCAGGACGGAACCCAACTTGGTTTTCACGGATCTGACTCTCCCTGTGTTCAGTCAGCGTTCGAAGGATAAGACCAGAAAGCACCTTCGATGCCACAGCTAATTGGCTGATACAGACTGTCCGGTCTGTACCCGCACATTTAAGCACGGATATTTAGTAATTTGTCTCTCCCTCCGACGGGCGATTAAGTTATATATTTCATTCGCCCGTATGCACTATCTCCGCAGGCTGTGTTGCAGGAGGCCAGCTAAACTGTTTTTCGAAGTGTCCGGCCTATCTTTCCGGTCGACGTTTTTGCGAGTGAATTAATGAGCCATCTTTTTCACTTATCGTCTCACTGACCTCTGCTGTTCTAGGGCCAATGGATCGTATCAGTTGATACAGAGCACGGCTGTTTCTGGTAGCAGAAGCCTTCTCCATCTCCCGAGCTTTCGACGTCCACCAGAGCTTTTAGCCTTTCCTTAGGCTCTTCACTATTTGGCGTTTGAGGGATTTGCGTGCGCCCTCGTACTCGTTGCCCGCTGGTATGGATTTCCTGGTATCAATCATGACTGGCGATCTCGACGATATACAGAGGTCTTGTGGTCGAATCGGAGAAGTCGGACAGACAGCAGTGAACGCCGCTAGCATAGTCCCTTTCACGTTTGTTATGCTTCATCCACCTGCTCATTACCAGTACGCTATCGGTTTACTGTAGAAAGTCGTTGGGCTAACTCAGATCGGTAATGTTGAGCTGTGATAGTTCTTCGAAGATGGTGGACTGGCATGCTTCTTGCTGACTTGTGAGGGCCTGCAGGGAAACGAACTCTCAGGCGTGCACGCACCACGGCGTGATCGGAATCAAGTTGTGCCCCAAAAGGGACGGCAGTCTGGAATTGTGGCTCTTTACCGCTACTGATGGCCACGTGATTCAACTGAGCCCACGGTTGATTTACAGTTGGTGGCCGCCAGGTTACGCCATGCAAAAGCTTATGCTTGCCATAAACAGTTCATGATCAGTGCACAACTGGGGGAGTCGCTATCCGTTGTCTGTGCGACAAGCATCGACTCCGAATCGACCGCCCAGGTGTGATTCCAAGGAGCTCATATGACCGACTTGGAAATTCATATCGCCCGCAAAAGTCAAATTGTCAGTGCATCTTGCCCGACGAACAAGCCCGAATAGCTCTCCAAAGAAAGCATCCTTCTCAGCGTCGGAACTCCATTCCTTTGGGGCATAATCCGGCACTACAAACAGGCACCGTTTTTTATGTCAAGAGGCGTTGAACTTGATTGAGATGGATAACCAGACGGCGCAAAGACGGCTGTTCACTGGGATCCAGTTCAGCAAAGCGCGTTCAACATTAGTGCTGAATTCAACTCCCACGCCATATATTTCGCGAACCATCGCTTCTAGACCACCGAACACACGGACGAAGAAATTTGAAAGAGCTGAGTTCGTCCGTGGCGTTATGAGATGCATAACGACGCTCGGGTCTTGTGTGCGTGTTTCGGAGACAGCATACATCAATTTTAAGGGAGCATAAGGTTTCAGCAAGCATTGTCCGTTTGCCACGTTGAATGCTCCTATATAGAAAGGATCTCGTGGATTTAATAAGGTTTTATTTTGTTTATTGTTAATAGGCAGTGGGAGCATGAGGCACATCGGTCGAATAACTGACAGTCAAATAACCCAGCAGCGTTTGCTTGTGTGGTGGGAGGAGGTTGGGGAGGGACATCGGCGGACACAGTATTGTGCGGGAAAATGATACTTATCGGTTGCCCAGGCCGAGGAAGGGGGTTTGGTTGAGGTACCCCACCTTGAGCCTTTGCTTCAATAACCTGACCCGCGAGGCAGCGGCTGTTAGGGTTTTCTTGGGGGACTCGTTCCGGAACCAATGACTCAATAGTCTGACCCACTTGGCTGCAGGGGGCCGGCCTGGCCCGAGGACGCAGGGAGTAAGGCATTAATGTCTTACTCCTAGTGCATCTGCGCACATCAGGTGTCTTTTGAGCAGCACAGGACTCTTTGGTGTTAAAAATATTTTGACCGTATTTATTAATGCGTCGGCGGTCACGGTCAACCGTTGGGCGATCGGAGTGTGCGGTTTTTAGGGCCCACCTTTTCTAACCCGTCCTTCCTCTGGGGAAGGCAGCATTGCTGATTCCATGAATATGGACATGCTGGTCGCTTGGAGGAAACACCTTACTGCATTCACACCTATCGAAGTGGACAATACCACTATACCCCCAGACCGCCTCGTAGCACGATTACTCATAGTACGGGATCTCACCACTTTTGGTTTGATTTTCCCCTTTTGACCTTCCTGGCATGGTTGCCCCTTGTGGAACGAAGTTCCTGCCAGTATAGCCCGCGGGATCATTGCAGCACTCAAGCCCGACTACCACGTCAAGGGGGCAGCTTTATGTCTGGATCGGTAGGTCATAGTGAAGGGCACAGACCAAAGTAAGTTTAGCTCGGTTCAGTTTAGTTTTTCAGCTCACAGACCGTGCATCGAATTGCAATGGTTACAGCTGCTACGGTTTCGTCCACCGAGGATAAAGAGCATAAGGAGATGATAGCGACGCGTTGGAGGTGATGTCCCAATCAGTTCACTGACATGGAGTGACTCTGTTTGTCCGGAGTGGCAGAGATGAGCTACGCACTGGAGGCGATGGCTTTGATACAAGGCCGCCATTGGTTGTGTGACGGAGCCGTATCTGTCAGGGTCATTAACCATTCGTTTGTCTCGTCCGACGATTCTCATCCGGGAAGCCGGCATTTACCAATGCGAGTTGACTGACAAGGGCTTTCATGCTTCGTTGCCAAGCCATGGACTGTCCGACCTTCGGTTGTCTCCATCCGACACGAGGCTGGGCGAAGATGGCTGGGGGCGAGATGCCTCAGTGGTTAGAGCGCGAATTTACTGACCGGAAGGTCCGTAACCCGACCTCTGCCTCTCGACTTCCCCTGTCTAAGCTTGGGCAACCTGGCAGTATCCCAGCCCTCGTGCTTCCTTGTGGTGGCATGGCAGTTAGGCACCGAAAGGGTGCTACAGCTGAACGATTTTTTGGGGGGCGAAGAGGGCTCCTCGAAGCAAACGGTTCTCTAGTATACCAAGCAAATGGCCGTACTTTCGTAACGAGTAGAGTGTGACCAGCTGATCTATCGAGGAAGAATGAACTTTCCTGAAAATCGTCTGGTATACTTTAGTATATCCTATCTGGTGTTCACACCAGACTCGCGGAATGCTTCAGAGGCACCTATGGTTGAACAGAGAAGGTCTTCGAAGGTATTCCACACGCACCGGCCACGTCTACGATCTATAAAGTAGGACACATTGGGTGGCGGCATTGTACGCTCTACCCTTGATAGTCAAGCTGGTGTTACGTCGGCACCACATATGTTTTAGGTTAGCAAACGCCGCCGTTATTCCTAATTCGCCGGACCGCCGACACTTGTGTGGGCACCAAGGTAAACGAGCTTATCTTCTACATCGACTGGTTCTCCTGCAAGCATGAGGTTTGGGTTCAATCACACCTAATCTTGCAGCAGCCGTTTACAGGTGCGACGCGCATACTCAACTGTGCGGCAGAATTATATGGGTTATTTAAAATAGTTTGCATTTCTTAGGGGTCTGATCCGAGGAGAGTAATGTCGTCGGCGTACTCAATGTCCATGAGCGAACGCCCGGGTAGTATTTAGATTCCCGAGGTGCTAGAGGTAGGTAAAGTAAATTCAAGCAGCACACTGTTTACGAAGTTGAAGGGAAAGAGCGATAGAGGGCATCCTTCCTGACTCCACTGAATGTGGTGAACTCACGAGCATTGACCGTAGACACGTACGCGCCCACTGGAGGAGGCATATAAAGCCTTTATGAGAGACGAGCATTTGGAAGGGACACCCTTCATCGCTAGACACTGTCACAACTTCTGACGATCAACGGAGTCAGTAGCAGATTTTAGGTCGAGAAAGACAATCATTATTGGTAGTCGGAAGAATGGATACAGTTCCAGCGCTTGCCGCCAAATGAAGAAATGATCGATACAATCCCGGCCAGGGCGAAACCCGGCTAGATTCTCACGAATCTGACTCTCCCGATGAAAGATCAACCTGCGTACGATAACGCCGGAGAGCACCTTTTAAGCTATAGGCACTAGGCTGATATCCCGATCGTTTTTGCGCGATGTTCTTGCACCCTTTTTGAGTATGGGAATAACCGTCGTATAGCTCCGTGTTGTTGGAGTTTTTTCCTCATTCCAGACATATCGGAGTATTGTCATCAGGTTAGTCACGATGGTCTTCACCTTTGAAGATTGTCGGGTGCAGATCGTCTGGTCCAGTTGATTTGTTGCGCTGAAGCTCGCTGGACTCATGTGGTGGATGGGGGACTGATGTCGGCGTCCCACTCGGTTTCAGTTAGTCCTTCCAGAGGATGAGTTGATGGGACCCACCTGAACTGTCCTTCAAAGTTTTCAGCCCATCGTTCGAGACGACGTTTCTGTGAATGGATTGAGGCCCCATCCTCTTCGGATACAGTTTCACTGACACGTTCCCTGGGACCAGTTAATCGGATTAACCGGGACAGGATTTGATTGTTTCCCGTTGCAAAGGCCTTCTCCATTTTCCTAGCTTTTGCGATCCACCAGCGCTCTCTGTCAGTCATTGAGCACTGGATTATTGGGCGTTCGAGGGATCACAGTCATTTCTCGCTGGTATAGTTTTCCTGACTTCGATCAGAGCTGCTGATCGTGAAGAGATCAAATGTGTCAAATCAAATCAAATCTGTTTTCTCACAAAAAACTACCCACCAACACTTGAATCGAGGTCACACCAGTATTGAATCAACGCTACTCAATTAACTCGCACTGGTAAGCACTGATACGGACCATCTTCAGTTGTTAGGGCTGAATCGGATGCATTTTAAAAAGAAGATAGGTATCAGCATGTACAATACGAGCATGTTGATGTTCCAGTTGCCGTCAAGATGGATCGTCATTTGAGTTGGCTCCTCGTAATGAAATCTTCATCGTTGTGAAGGGGCTGACATGGAATTCTTCCTCATGCTGCTCACAATGTGTAAGTATATCCCACCTGCATTGCTGTAGTTTATTTTATCCGGCAAAGTTATATATTGGACGTGATCGAGTGCTGTTCAATCTCCTGTTTATCAGCAGGTAGAACACATTTTACGGGCCTGTGTCATCGGAAGTGCTTGTTGATGCTGAGCTCATAAAACCAGGAAAGGAATCCAAGTTGTTCATAGTTTTCACAATACCCCGACATTTAATTGAAGGGATGGCTTCGAAGCAGCAGATGGAATGAAGTCAAAAGGCAAATATCGGGATCTGTCGCACGGTATATCGTACACTTGCTGAGTATTTCTTGATGTTTTGGAAACGTACTTCCTGGCAGTGAAGTAATATTTTGCGCATATGAAGTGAAGCATAAGTGAGCGTCAGTGGGTGGGTGTGAAATTGATGGCATCACCTGTGTTCTTGAGCGAATAGGACTCCCGTAAGTCACTAGTGCGGAATGGCTTTCACTCACTTTCGTTCGTAGTGTTTATTTTCGACACCACAACTAGTGTCCCTCCACACTAACGGCTGCAAGCGGATGAACAATCAGGAGTTCGGACGGCAATATCTGGTATTCATGGGGAGCAGCAACAAGGATGCCATCACCGCAACACTAGTCCCAGTGTCGGCGTGCAAATTATGTAAAGTAATCACTGTCGAGCCTTACGGAATTACCCCGTGACATTCGGAGATTCTGTCATTCCAGGTTGTTCATCGGTTATAGATCCGACCAAATCCGGTACGGTTGGAGAGCACGCGCTCATTAATCTAGCTTGACGTTGTCATAAAAAACACAGTTGTCTCCTTCTGGAGAGACATCTCTCCATCGTTATCATTATTATCATCATCGAGAGCATAACGTCAGCGTTCACCAGTGATACTTCACTGGCATAAAAGCACAATTTATTTGAAACTTATTTGAAATTTTTATTGTGAAGAAAAGGATATGAGTGGGTGGTAAAGAGACCTAGTGTTAGTCCGCTACAATAATTCCAAGTTGCCTACACCTTCAGATAATCTGGATAGGAATGAACAACAAGGACTCCATTGACATCGATTAGCAGCCATGTCTTGCAGCGTCTTCAGCCATAGAATTTTTTATATAAAAAATCATTCAGCTGTAACACCCTTTCGGTGCCTAGCTGCCATGCCACCCGAAGGAAGCAAAAGGGCTGAAATGCTTGCAGGTTGTTCAAGCTTAGACAGGGGTTGAGTTCGAACGACGGACCTTCCAGTCAGTATGTTCGCGCCTTAACCACCTAGTTGTGTCGAGCTCAACTATGAACAGGATGGATCCCGCGGATCCCATCCAAGAAGATGAGTCCCACCGACAGCGCCCAGACTTTTCGTAATCGCTTTCGATTCCTCCTAGGACATCAGAGGTTGACCGCATTTCTTGCACCACTGAATTGGGTGTGGATAGCAACACTCCCTTCATCAAACGATGATTCGGCATGCGCAATACATAGCTTACCCACGCCAATGTTTGCTGCTGAATACATTCTTCGATTGTGGCTGCGTATATGTAACACATTGTTCTTTTACTTGAAGATGTGGTCAACGCCACCTATACCAGACCCGGACCCCGCTTGTTACTCTCGTATCAATGCTTCACGGATCATAATAAGGCGAAGAAGGGAAAGTGACTGGAGTTAATCTGTGATTGCCGAAATCACCGTGGTTTTTTTGGAAGACGGGCACTTTCGCCGAATCTACTTAATTGTATGGGATAGCCTCCTTTCCCCAGTTAGAGGTAAATAGGTCAGACAAGTTCTAAATTAAGACCTTACCCCTGTCCTTGAACAGTGGGGATGGAGGACATTTGGACTTCGATGCTGGTGGCGCTTAAGAAAAGATGTGCATTCATAAACCTCCGAGACTGTAAGAGGTTCCAGGTTCACCATTAAAGGCTCTAGTGCAGGTCGAGAATCGGACCGCGTAGGAGCAGATGGCCACGAGAAATTTTGTTCAACCTGCTCGTCCCAACGACCGAGTTATCCTCCTTTATGGAAAACAATTGCGCTAGTCTGACCCTTGATGGTTTCGCTCAGAAGTGGTTTTCGGAGACCGGTTGCATTAGCATTCCAGGCATTCTTTGCCTGTTCCATTTTCATAGTCTTCCGTCCCGTGCAGGCTTCACAGTCGGCGCGCATGCGTGGGCTGTCTCAAGCTAACCTTTTGACTAAATAATAATAATCGTTCAGATGTGATACCCTTTAGGTACCTAGCTGCCATGTCACCCGAAGGAAGCACGAGGCATGAGATACTATCAAGTCTAGACAGGAACAGTCGAGATACAGAGGTTGACTTTGAACCACGAACTTTCCGGTCAGTAAGTTTGCTCCTTAACCGCTGAGCTACCTCAAACTCCTACTTAGGTTTTTCCCTGTTGCCATTTAGCAACTCTCTTACGTTCTTTGTTGCTTCACAGCCCAACAATTAGTAATCACAAGTATTTTCATGTTGTATTTAAATATACCCCGAGACACAAGTATGGGTCCCCTCATATTTTTAGCACAACTGTTCCTGGATGAGATGGAACGATTTTTGGTCACGTAGTAATGCTATCAGAAACTAAACTCACAGTTTCGAGGCTCATGGCTTAAGGGACTTGACGCAAAAGAACCAAAAAGTGGAATGTAGGAGCGTTAAAAGTTTATGACCACTCTAGACAGTTGTTCCACCCAGGGGTTTTGCTGTAGGGTATCCTGGCCATTTCACTTCGAAGCCTGTGTCAGTCGCTCGATTATACTTTCGTTAACCGTCTAGGTGGCCCTGTGGCCGATACTTTTTCATTCTCCTTTCATAGAAGCCACCCAAACTGTTTAGGAACCGACTTTTCACATCTGTTGGGTGGTGCCATAATGCCTGTTGGCAGCATAACCCAACATTTCTCGATTCCGTTATTCATCTATGGACACTCTTGGTCGTGTTACTTTCCTCCAGATATTCCAGTTAGCCCGCAACAAATGGTGTTCATTTACCCATTTTGTGGGACATGTTTACGCGTCTCCACCCCCACGACAATATGTCTGATAGCTGTCCGACGACAGACTAACTATTCACACGTCTTTATGCGAATGCCAATAATAGTTGCGCCGGCGCTAAAATCTATGCACCAGAGTCTCTGATATCGCTCAGTACCTTTAATTATGTCACCCCACATGCTGAAGTGACTTCCAACTTAATCAAGAGGGTGTCGATCCACGGAAACGATGCCTCCATCCAGTAAAGCCATTCGACGCGTTCAACACAAGAACCGCAATGATTGTGGAGCTTGTGAAAATCTAAGTTCTTCCTGACAGTCCACCCGAAGTTCGACGCCGCTTAGCATCAACTAAATTTGCTGTCACCAATGGTCAGGATGGAACCATCTCATCGTCTTCTATTAAAATAAGTCCTTCGTTGATGGGCAAGGTGTACGGCATGACATGCTACCCATAGAAATGAAATTAACATCAGTCGGCAAATATTGGTGTTATCTGTTAGCGTGTGGGATACACAAAGTATAAATACTAACTCATATCTAAGACGCTAATGTGTTGATTAAGATGCTGGAGCAATTGTTATTGTCGGTCACTAACGGGAGAGACAAAGATGGTGTATTTTTGCGAAACAATAATGGTCTGCACTTTCCGTTGCATCAAGAAGTTAGCTTATCTTCTCTCGTGTAAGGATATGGGGCTGACCAACTTATAGTCCTGAACTCAAACCGCACGAGGATTCGTTGAACTTACTGGCCCACCAAGGGTACGAAGGTGGCAATTTCTCAGGTGCGCAAGTTTAAGGCTCCGAAGCTGATTGAGTAGCCATAGCATCAGTGTGGAGATCATTTAGACTTCATTGGAAGTACAACAAGACGACTGATAAAGGTTTCGAGGCGAAATGCAGCAGCTGCTTGTGGTGATCGCTTATTTTTGTCAAGTCTAAGTTCCGATTTTGTACACCTTCATGCTACTTGCTTTAAGACATAATCCTGCAGATGGTGGCTGTGTGATGGTGATCACCTGATTGAAAATTCTTCCGGTCAATCTTACAATAGAATTTGGGTGAAATATATGGGGTATTCCTGTAATTTTCTCACAGCAAAATTTCAACTGTCTGAGTGCTTTCCTCAACATCCACTGTATTTTTCATGATACGCCTAAAATATGTGCTTCCTGCTCCTGGAGTGCCAATTTGGATTATGGAGTGACTGGCGGCTTTAATAAAACATCCATATTGAATTCGTTGCGTACTTGAGTTCACGTTGAATGGTGCGCCAAGACCCCAAGACCCAGTCAACAATCCAGACCTTCGTAGCCGGTTAGGTTTAGCTGCGTTCGGACAAATCATATGTCGCAGCATGAATCCGATTTTAACTAATAATGTGGATGCGTATACATTACCGTTGAACATCACTTTGTTGTGCCTTAGATCTCTCGCGTGGTACTTTTCTTTCCATAAGTTGGAGGTACTTGTGTTAACTCCGCTCTGATTGCGTCAGGTGAGGCTAGTTACTTGTGTTAACATTAGGCTGACTCTATGCCTGTTCGTTTAATGGTAAGAGTTTCTTGGAATGGATTGCTGTGTAGACATATCTCAGTAAAGTGCTGGTGTTTCGTAATAGTGTTTTAATAAAGCTAGTGATGACGTCTTAGGAACCTTGTTTAATGTGATGTTCGTAACGGGGTCATGTAAACAAAATTATTTCATTGCATTGCAGTGAAATCCTTGTATGGCTTTCTGTTTCAATGTTCTGTAATCATTTTCACAACCTTGCTCATCTCAAACTGTATTTCACTTACTATGATACGCTGCTTTGTGAACCTCTGTATTCCCCTAGCGGTCTTGCACACACTCACTCAATTATGCATTGTTTATTTCTTGAGGCACAAAGTTAGTCGCCTGTTCAGAAGTTATAGTAAGTCAAGCTCTAACACTGTATTCACAGTGTATTGTACAGTATATTCTGTTACACCACGATCTGTCGCAATGGCACACAGTCAGTTGAAGGGAAATTGAGTTGAGTCTCTCGTCAACACCGGTGCAATTTGCAAAGGACCGTACCTCGCGAATCGCGTACAATTTGGTATGCAAATAGAAAATAAGGTTGGTGGAATCGCGAGGACTGCGCCTACCTGATGAGTCTCTAAAAAGGGCTAAACTGGTAGTGGACTATCGGAGAGTTTCCATCTACTTTAGGAGCAGTGTGTTAGTCAGTTAAATGAGATATTTTTAGGCCTTTGCCAATATCGTATCATCAACCAATACCATGGACTCAAAGCCTAACACACACGCTGTTGCTGCCCTATGCATTTTGAAATGAAATGTATGTTGGTTGCATGAAGTTCCCAAGCTCCTTAATATATCTCTACCTGTTGGACTGTACTGTTGCACCCATATGCTATGTGTTGTGCACTTGGGCATCACTACTTTGGATCAAATTGCCTCCCCATAGCTGTGAAGCCCAATGTCATACTTTGCGGAGAGAACTGGAGTCGAGAGATGACCAGCTGGAACAAGTGAAGCACAGCTTGATGTCTCGTGTAGCCGATGCTGAAACTCAAATGGACATGCTCGTCCGACTGCATGGTGAAGAGAAAGGGAAGGCGGAAAAGGCGGCCAACAAGCTGCGAGCTTCAGTGCGGAAACTGCAGCATCGACATGATTTTGAGAAACAGGAACTCCAGAATGCGGTGAGTTACAGCATTCCACTATCTATGTAGCCTCAGATCAGTGGCCTGATGTATGTGCCGCCTAATTGTTTTGGAAATCTCCCGAAAGGCCGAACATATGAAAACCCTTTTCTACTCGCTGTGAGATTATCTACCTATTTTGACAGATGCCCTTCCATCACCTGTGTGCACTGTACCTTCGACAAAGCCACCCACACCCCTATAGAAATGACACGATTCCCCCCTCCTGATGAACAACTACTCTCCCTTTAATAAAACATTGAATCCAAATAATAATCAAGAACTACAGGGAGAAAGTCACACGTTTCAAGGTCCACATATCGTGAAGTACCTAACGCATATGTGGCTCCTGAACTGTTTGAAACCTGTTCGACTTGGCAGTTGAACAATGGTCTTGATAGACGTACACTACATATGCCCATTTATCGCACACCGTTGTTTTCCTTTTGGGAGCTTTCTAGCGATAAGTCCATGGAGAAGAGACCAAGACATGGCAACGCGAACTGAAAGTGGTCGTATTCAAACGGACTACTGTGAATTCCTGGTGAGGATGCACGTTATTCTCCTCGCAAATTCCTACAGGACGTGGCACGTAACCAATCCCACTTCCGGGTATTTTGTCACATCCTAGCCGGATTACCAAACTATTTTTATCCGTCGTTGTGTGCTGAGCTTCTGTTGTTTTACTTTTTCGTGGGATGCTTTGTCAATCCTGCCGATGGCGTCCTAATCTGACCTGATGCTCAGTTTTGTTTGTTTCAGTGTCGTTCGAAGAGGTGAGCATGTTGTCATTCATAGTTTTCCCTGAGTAAACTAAGCACCAGGTTCTCATTTCTCCCTTTCCTCCGCGTTTTTTCTCGCAACCATTCCTCGTTGTCGTACAATAGTTAAGAATCGATATTCACCATTGATCGCAATATCACTGTTACTATTGTATTATTATTGCTGTAATTATTATCTTATTATCGATTACAATTCTGGTTCCACTGCCAAACAAAACGGTCTTTAATAAAGTCAGTAAATGATGCATAAATGTCCCACGATAGGCAACCGTAACCTGGTTACAAGTGTCTCATTCGAGGAGATAAAGGGCTATCATAAGGGAAGAGAAACTCAAGCTGAACGGTGTACTTTGACGTGGGGGGGGGTCAACACACTGAGTAGTGGCTACCGGATTACGGCTAGTTTACCAAGATCTAGAAGCCATTGGTGAGTAGGCTTACGTCGCAAGTTTATGTACTCCAGATGTGCCACTCGTTTTTCGCTATATTTCCCTTTATGTTACCGGGTTCACAGCCTTTCTCCCGGGAGTGCATTCTTACACCGAACCAAATCTTGAGATACCTATGGAGGTGGATGTGTCCTCACCAGAGTTACAAAATCCCTTTGAAGTCTGGCGGAGAATGCTCACTGTGGCTTCTCTCTTTAAGGGTCTATTTTCGGAGGGTTGTGGTAGTAAAATGTAGTTCGCCTGAAACGCTATTTTCATTGCATCATTTTATTTGGTTTTTAGCTCATCGGACTGCAAGAAGCTAATGAAAAACAGGCGCAACAATGGAAAACCTTATTACGACAGACTGAAGCCGACCGAGACGTGCTGTCTACTGAGTTGCGGAATAGTGAAGCAAACGCAAATGTAGGTACTCTTCGAAGAGCCTTTTCGCTAAGTATAACATATTTGCTTAAACTTTTCTTCTGCTCTTTCCAACCCAATCAAAAATATTGAATGGCCTAATAAACATGGTTCGTTCACTGGTGACCTACCATAAGCTGGCATTTACTTTTAGCTAGTTGCATGGTTTGTCGTCATTTTGAAGTCTGGATACTTTGGATCGGGGACTGGGAGAAGGTGGAAAAGAAGATGGGGCGAAATGGCACAAGTGGTTAGAGCGCGAATTTACTGACCGGAAGGTCCGTGTTTTGAACCCGACCTCCGCATCTCGACTTCTGCCAAGGCTTGGGCACCCTAGCAGTATCCCAGCCCCCACGCTTCCTTCGGATGTCATGGCAGCTAGGCACCGAAAGGGTGTTACAGCTGAACGATCATATAACAAATAACGGGACCAAACCCTCTGGTGGTGTGGTTTGAAGACTGCTGGTGTCCTGACCAATGTTGTGTGCACCATTTTGTCATTTACATTGCCCTTCGCCAACTTGTGGTGCTACTTTCTAAATTGATCTGAACCTAACGCTTGTCTGATGAAAGTCTTTTGGTTAATTTAGGTAAATCATGGCTATGTAGTGGCCTTGGTAGGTAACTGTTGACAATATCCCGTCCATCCCACGCCATCCCTCTGACTTAGGTTTTGTTAACCGCCTCACCTCAACGAATGAATGTCCATCACACCTTTTTCATCCTAATGTCTAACTGGCACAGTTCGAAACTTAAGCTGGCTTTACATCAGGTTTCATCGGTCAGTTCTTTGTATTATTTCTTCAACCCGCAGTTCGTTTTCACACGTTTCTCGGTATGATAATGATAACCAGACAAGTATGCGCACAAGCCCTTTCTTCGGTTCTCTACGCGTTTCTACGAGTAGCATACAGAATTTTGGACATAAAATGGGAAAATTGATAGGAGTGGCCTCGAATACACTTATTCAAAGTGACCTAAGCTGAGTGGCCATCTTATTACTATTATGATTATTGTCAGTATTATTATTATTATTATTATTATTATTATTATTTTGAGTAGTTAAGTGAAGTCATTAAAAAAACTCGTAGATCAGTTTGTCGAAGTATTGGTAGTTCTAGTGCGTATATTGGTTGTTGATTAGATGGATATTGATCTTTTCACCGAGCTTGACAATTAATTTGCAAAAGTTTCGTCACCACTCATACACCAGACTACAATTAGTGTTGTATTGTTGTACTGGTGCAAGATTTGATCACTTCGGACAGAAGGTCTGGTACGTCTCCATATCTTTGACAACCGATGTCTAAGAAATATAGCTGGAATCAGCTGGGATAAGCGAATTCGCAATGAGATGACCAGGCTGTTTGGTGAGACACGAGGCATTTCACTAGAAGACTGCATCCAGTACTGCAAGCAAAGAGCTTTTGGCCGTGTACTGTGCATATATATTCCCCGTTTGCCGGAAGAGCGTTGTTTTCCGTGCCTAATTCAGAGTGACGAAGTCCTACAGTTGGGAAAAGTGTGGCTTGGCAGATGGGAATAAAAGATGATTCAAAAACTCTAGGTACTTTTGGCGATATCCTGCCTCCAGAATGGGGTCTACGCTCCTCTCCGTGCGTTTGGCTGAAGATACCGAAAGAAATGGCAGCTAACTGGTGCCTGTGACGTTTACGCTGTCCGTTTTTATTGAGGTTGCTTGATTTAGTGTGGAAGGTGTAGGCGCCCCAAGTGTTTCTGGTAGGCTACCGCTCGGTCCCTCTTCCTGATCCATCTTCTCACTCTATGAATCGACATGTTTGTACGTCAACACAGCACCTGTGTTCAGTGCTGCTGCTTCTGAAGTAAGTATGGAGATTCACTATTTAGCACCCTGATATCAGAGGCAGGTCAAGTTTTCGAAACTAATCCGTCGTCGGAGTACCACCCCGCCAAGACGAACCCATTGGCCACAGATTTGTTCTGTCCGTTAGCCCAACATACCCTAGGATGATATTTCGTTTTAAACGCTTCAGTTCTCCGCCTCGAAGCCGCTGACCTTCGATTGTAAGGTCCCACCGAGAAGAATCTGGACGTCACTATTTCCTCTAACCCTGCTTTCCACTTGACGACACCTATATTATTAGTGTCCTTCAGGCTTTGGTTTTCAGGTAATGCTGCTTCCTTTTACTTAGTTGGTCAGACAGAAACTCTTTCGGTAACCTGCTAATTTCCATTTGACAAACATGTCCTGATCTCCTTGGGCGGTTGAGTAGGCCTATAGCCCCTCTTCTGTTAATGCGTGTCCTGCATATCAAGCACTCTTTCAGTTTATGAAGAATACCCGCTTTATGCGTTGAATGAGAAAGCTGGTGTTTAATATTACGCTGGTACTTGGTCAACGCTTCAATACTTCCTAGACAAGCATCTGGTTATTCCAGCTATACAGATTTGTACAACACGGAATTGCACTCCATGCCCAATTATTAGATCGCCAAACAGGATATTACCAAGGCGAAAAAAGTCTGTACAGTATTCCACAAAAGCCGTCCTTATGTGTGTTCAGATGAGTGTATGATAGCTGGCGAACGCCGAAAAATATCTAATGTGGTCCTCATATGTGTAGACCAAATCGTTCATCTCCAGTCGCGAATTCCTCTGCCAGACGTTGCAAACGTATGTATGTCCAGGCGACACATGGCCATTCTCAAACACGGCAACGCTGCTCAAAGTTAATTGAGACAAACCCTTGATGCTAAGTTGCCTTATGTTGTATACACATCCATCGCACCGATATTGAAGCTGTGTAGTAACGCCATCTCCTTCAACAAAGCCGCTAAGTATGCACTGAGAACGGCGTCCCAAAAGCAACCTTGTTTTCTGTCCTTGATGGTTTCGGAACCATCAGGATTAGGTTCACGGACCTTCTTACCTGTGCTCTGCTGCACTCAGCAGCCTGAATGGCTTTAAGTGTACCAGCAGAAAGCTCATTGATTATCGGACGTTTGGAGCGTTTCGTACCATTTCTCATACATTCGTCGATGGCGTTGATGTACTGAGTTATACAGAGCTAAATTGTTGGTCTCCCTCGAGTGGTCTGATGGTCCGTTCTGCAGTAGGTCCTTCGCATCACTTGTGATGCACAGCTCAGACGTTTCGTAGCAAACAATACAAGGCTTGGAGGAGACTTCTGTGTTAGCGCTCCGACGAAAAGTTGTTCTGCTCCTTTGACCGCGTGCCATCTTGATATGTGTAAATGAGTGGGTACAGTGTGAGCAGGCGTTCCACGTTAGCATTCAGGGCCCCGATGCCACGATATCCCAGAACCTCCGGTTGCAGATGATGACTTCTACCGACACTGATACACGCTAGTAGGATACGGTCGTTCGTCAGAACCAGTCTAATTTTTGTCTGTATTCATTTTTACTTGAATGTTCTTTATTGCAGTGTTCACCGTGCGAACTCAGGCTGATCACTGACCCGGTTTATATTCATTCATGATCATGTTATCTACAAACTAGGCAGCTATATCGTGCAACAGCATGTCACATCCTCGACTTATCCTTTCTTAGTTTTTTTGTTTATCCTCTCTTAAGTTGTGTGTCCCACAAATATTCCAACAGTCCTGTAGCAATATACCGACTTGCAATGGTGATCTGTGCGCAACTGTCCTCTAGGAGGATCCATAAAATAAATAAGAACGCGCAGGCACCTTCTCACCTGCGAGGTGGGACATAAACACTCAAACTAATCCCCCGGTACACCAGAACTGATCCTAATTTTGCTTACATATACCAATTTTAGGCTTTTGAGACGTTCGGACATTCATGGGTCAAACCGATACACGTACCGGTTGCCCTACAGACCATATTGCTCTGATTGTCACGGTATTCAAAAAATATGCAAGATATGTCACGGCTTTGTGTGAAATATGACTTGACGAACAAATATGCCTTCAGAGAACCTTCTTTTGGATCGTTGGTCCACAAGAGCAACGAAGGCCACCACATCCATAATCTGTGACGATAGCATAGATCACAATCCATTTGATTGATTCTGCCTCTGTTTTGTTCTTAGTTTAAATCTTAGTTCTGTGTTCCCTGGACAGTTCGCTGTATGTCTCAGTCACTGGTTGTGCAAACCCCGGTATTTTTCATGATATTGCTTCAGCTTCATCACCTCAGCACTTCGGTTTCTATCATATAGTTTACAAATTGGGGTGATTTTCTAGGATCTTACCTTTGTGAGAGTATCTGTTCTTGTCGAAATCTCCTGTCCATTCCAAGCAGCATGGCAGACGCGCCACCCATTACCCGGCCAGCCGAGAACGGCATAATATCTTTCGATCAAAAGCGATACTTTATCTAGGCTGTGCTCGTTTGGAAAATTGATCCGAAAATCCTTGCAGTTGACTTTTTACCACTTTATTGATCACTCTTCATGTGGTACGCTCATTCCAACTTTCTTTAGAAACTCGCCGAAGAAAACACGCGGTTCAAAAAGGAACTGGAGCAGGCAAATTCGCTTACTACACAGCTGCAGAAATCCAACAATCAATTGACCGTTGATCTAACTAAAGCTAAATGTGCGTTTCAGAAAGCTAGTTCGAGGGCAGAGACTGCAGCAACTCAGATTGGGGATTTGCGTAAACAACTGGAACAAGGTAAATTTTCTTATCGTTTGACATTACAGTGAGGTTACTTTATGGAAGGTTGTGTATAACTGTTTGCTAGTCATTCAGTGGCTCAAACCTTCATCTCACGCGATTGTCTCCTCCAGATGACGGTTACCACCGGTACTGCAGCTTCACATGATTTTAAAAGTATGTGAAAGTGTGCAACAGCAACTTGCATTTAAAATGGTGTCTTTGAAACAAACCCTCTTATGGGGTAACATCCTCCAACCATCCAGAGTTCACAGGGCGCAATTCCTACCAGACTTCTGTAGGATTTTCTATCTCTGGGGATAGGAATTCTCTATCCTCTGATGAATCCATAATTTTATTACCCTTACAGCGACTTCTTCCTGTGTTGAAAGACCATAAACTTCGTGATTTGTTGGACTAAAGCAAAAACACCCGTTTCAGGATTCGGGTGGCGATTTCGAACGAAATAAGTTCGGGATCCACCAATGGCGTCTGACCTGGTTGAAATGACTGACCAAATTTACTTTCATAATTTCATGGAGGTTGAGCAAAGGACAGCATCCAACTTCAGTTCCTCATTTCCAATGCGAACGTTTCATTCGGATCTAACCTGCACCCATCAACATCGTAAACAACAATACATCAGTAGTAGATACTGATGCCATACAGAAATGAGAAGATAGTGTCCCGTGAAAATTAGAAATCTTGAGAAAAAACGAGGCTCAGTGGCGAGAAGCCTAATGTTCTTATGGAAGGCGGTCAAGCACAAGGTGCTAGTCCTTCGAACTGAATTAAGCATTCTTGAACAGCACCTGAAATTACCCAACATTCTTTTTAAACATTACTCATCAAGGATTCAGCACGCAGCAACAGACACGTTACCAGAGCAACTCGGTTACCAAATAGCAGCATGCGCGGTATTGGGGTCAGTTATATGCCACTTTCTGTGGAGTCACAAGGGATCCAACCGACAAGCTTCGAAGATCTCACTGCATTTCTTTTTATTGTACCGGTTCAATTTCGCTCTACGATGTCAGTCGATCCTTATAGAATTTTTTGCCAATGAAGGTTTCGGACGGAGAGCAACAGTTTCTTTGCTAGACTGTAGTGTGGCGTACGAAGTGCATGCTCCAACCACCATAAACCCATAAGTCTTGGTTTCTGTCCTTGATATGATTTGTCACCAGACACTCCATTGCGTATTACTTTATTATGGAGGTGCTGCAGTCAGCTAACTTATGCTATGAAGTCGAAATAGAGGTAAGAAGCGCTTTCAGATGCAACTCTGCGCATCTACTGTGCGGTCAGTCTACTTGGATAGGTTAGTAAAGCCTGTATTGCAGAATATCGTCAATATGTACTTGATACTGGGAACAGAATTCGTCTCGGTAGACGGTGTTTCAGCCGAGCCACCGTAATTAATGGTGCTGGATGTTTTCCACGACTGGAGTACCTGCTACACAACCGTGGGTCTACAACAACACCATGACCCGCCTATATACACGTAAGGATGCCAGCATGAGTCACGTGGCCTGACTGCTGTTAATCGTACTGCTGTGGACCATACCGAACAACAATGGTTCTAACTAACATAATAATACCACTGCTGGGTGTTTGATCCTTATGGGATTCTCCGCTGGTATGCCTTACTTTGCATGCAGTCCACTTCAAAAATATTGCTTTCTCACAGCATTGTTCAGAACAATATCAGGCCACTTAAAAAATGTGTAGAGCTCCTGCAAAGTTAGTTTATAGCTACCTTATCGGTTTGTTGCAGGTTTGCTCTCAGTGGACTGCTGCTGTCGAGCTCAGTCAACGATATGGAACGGATGGCGTGTTCCTGATGATACATTTCCTCACTGCCATGACTTTTGATAACCCTTCGCCCATAAGAAACGTCAAAGCTAGCCGATTTTCAAGAAAAGAATTATCTCAGTCAGCAAAACACTAACAACCGTAGATAGGTTATACAACGTACACTGTTTTGTTTAACGGTAACAACCTGTTAAGTTAAGTCAGGAAACAGTTCTTCATAAGTAAACCCATCTTAACTGGGTTCTGTCTGTCTCCACGTCATTTAGACGGTACATGTTAAGCCTATAAAATGCGTTCGTTATGGTGAAAAACCTCATTGATGTGTAAATGTGCCGTCTTGTCATACGAAGTACGTTTCCTAACGAGCTTAGTCCATTGCATGGGATCAGTTTTTCATTTCCCTATTCCAGCAACCTTGGCTAGCTCACAGTCAGAGCAGTCGGCACGTTCTGCAAACGAACGGCGTTTTGCCTCAGAGTCTGCGCTACACGCCGTTAGGCAACGGGCAGATACGCAAAGCCTGAAGATTAGTCAGCTGGAACGTGAACTGGCTACAGAAAAGGCTCGAATGGAGGAGAAGTGTAATAGTTTCGATGCAGAAAGTCAAAAACTACGACGTCGTATTCTGGCAATTCAGGGCGAGGCAGCCAAATGGAAGCGATTCTATGAAGCTGAACGTGTAAGCAACTATCCGGTGGTTCTGTTTTTGTTTCTATACATGCTGTTTGACGCTATGGGGTCAGTTTTGTCTACTCGGAGAAAATTTCAATCATCTACACTTTCTAGGATGTTCACAAGAGACAAATTGAACAGGCAACAGAACTGGTCGAGGAGTTGACACACGAACGAGCCCAGTTAGAAGTGGAACTCACAGAGGCATGCGCTGGTGAAGCGAAAAAATTGGAGCTCATTGAACAGCTGCAAAAACAGGCGACAATGAACGCTACAGATGTGTCCTCTCGCCTTCGTGATGCCCTCTCCACGGGTGAGGAAAGTGTTGCAACTGTACGGGAGTTAAATCGACAAATTGCGGAACACTTACAACCGGAGCTGGAAAAAGCCAAGCGACGCTGTCAGGAGGCACAGGAAGAGTCTCAGGTACGTTGATTTCTCTGCCACACGAGGTTTCAAACCAAAATGGATTCCAGTGGGTAAAACGCATTCATCAAAGAGAGCTAAACCTTGACGTTTCTACTCTTTCGAGCGCCAGAACACCTTTAGCAATAGTTTCAAACTAGTTTGTTCGTCTTTGCTGCCCTTGGCACCCGATTCAGGCGTTAGCTGTTAGCTATTTCAAATGGTTGTCTATTAACCTCTGGGTATTGCTCAGAAAGTTGTGCTTGGCAAAGCCTGCCTGCTTTTGAAAGTCTGATGTTTCCTAGTTGGCAATCTTATTGCAGATCTGCCTTCATAAAAATTGGCCAACTCGATGGTTCTGGGTCCGCCTTGGGCTTTCGTCACGTGACGGTAGAATGTGCTGGTTTATCATCTGCATCACGCAGCTGTTGAACGATGATATCGAAAACACAGCAGATTTTCCCAAGGGTTACAATCAACGGAATTTTCTTCATGTTTGCCTTCGGAAGGGGGAGTGGGTCCTGTTAATTTAATCGCATTTTAAGGCAGCTGTCTACACCCTATATCAGGATTTCTTGCCTGTGTTCGCCATTCGGACAGTGAACTTAATGAGGGTGTTGTTGTTCTTGAAATTAGGCGGAACATACACGGAACTCTCAGTGGCATATGTGTATTTGCTCTCCAGTTTATTGTTTGGGAATCTAGATTTAAAGCAGTGCCACCTTCCCGTTGTGCTTTTTGTGTTCGACGTACGTGTACGTGGAACGGAAGACGTAGACTTCCGCAATGAGCTCACTAGTATGTTTCTTCTGATTGAGAACTAAAATTCAAGTTATGGAAACCGGAACTTCCCACAACATGACTTGAATTGCGAAAGTCAGGCTCTGTGTATTCTAAAGGGTACTTCTGTATGACAATTGCATTTCCAGCATGCACTGACGCTGTGTTGACTTCCATACCTGTCTCAGCTCCGATAATCGGGATTAAGGTTGCCGAGACAGTCTTTTACTTTGTTTCCAGTTGTGATGTGAGCAAACTCCTCATCTTATACTTTATTATGCTCATTATGCTTACTAGACGGATGACGTGCCTTAGTTCGTCAGTTTTTTCATACCCAATATCAAATGCACTCCACAGTGAAGCGTTTGTATTGGATTTATTTTGTCGCTGCGCACCCCAATGACCACTCAGGAATGGCGTCGAAAACATGGGCTAATCCAAACTGAATTGGCCGAATGTCGTGAAACTGTGAAGCATCTGGAGTCGCGTTTGTCCGAAAAGCAGGTCAGCACAGAACATGAGCTGGATTCACTGAAGGAACAATTGGCCCGTGCAAAAGAAGAAAATCACTTGCAGTCTGCTTCGCTGAAAAAGGCGGAAGACCAGGTAAGCATCTGCTAGAGAAACTGATACTTTTAAGGCCTTTTTGTGCCCCCTACTGTGTGCACCTCGTCTCACCTCATTCTTCTACTTTTACGTATGTTACAACTCATCACGTCCAGCTACTTCAGCGCGCCAAGTGAATGAACTGGACGCCATTGTCGTCATTGACAGCAACGGTAACCCAGATTGCAGTGCCTTACATCCACCTCGACTTATTTGAAGAAGTTCCTTTTAATAAAAGGACACCGATTATGGGTGGTTCCTGAATAAATCGCAAGCTAGACTATAATCAGATCTGAACAACTCACTTTATGCATTTTCATCGCCTATTGTTTTACACTCGCACGAAGCTTGTGTAGACTTCCGGTCAACATCATTCTTGTTTGAACCTGTTCATTCATACAGATGTGCAACCACGAAAGAAGGGTAGGATGTCACAACTTCGTGAAAGCAGGGACAATGTACAACTAAGCTGGTCTCGCTGCTTGGCATGCATCGCTTTAGTAGGTGTAAAGTTAGAAGTCAGTGGGTGCTGTATTCCAGAAATCGATCGGAAAACTGGCATCACTCCAGCGAAATCAGTGTGCTAATGAGAAGGCGAGTTTTGGCCAGGTTACAAAAAGCACTGTTAGTCGCTCTTCGAATGTGTCATTGGGTGTTTAGATGTGGCCACCCGTGATTGTTCCATGGCTCTGCATTGCTTTGTTCGAAGTCATCCACTGCAGCATCGACTATAATCAGTGAGTGTTGTTTATTGGATATTCTAAGCCCGTGTTCATTTGAAGTAGAAATTCCCGATGATTGACTGGAGGGCGATATCTCTAGTCCGTATTGCTGTCGGCTTGTAAAACACTGCTCTTAGATTTTGTGTTTCCTGTGATCCTCACAAAGGAAGTGTCATACTCGTGTGCAAGTACCGCATATTTTGTTAACCTATGTAGCCTTTGTTAAAAAGAATACTGCGCCATCGTAACCAACCATCTGTCTCTGAAGGCGGTCTCCACGATCCTTTGAATCTTGCAGGACAACGATATCAGACAACAAGAAGGCTAAACTCCCCCTTGCTCACACCGTACAAATTTGCTAAAGCTCAGCACTAGAGGATAGCGAAAGAATGCGAGAGCACGGCTGACGCTGCAATGGACCACAGTCTAATCGTTTTCTCCCGATGATATTCCATTGTATCCAGTTTTCTCGTGGAGCTGTTTTTTCTCCCCTGCTACTGTGAGTGTCCTCTAGCTTCACACACCTCTTAATTGTATCACGTCGTCCTCGAAGTTTAGGCAGAAGTCTTGACTGTTTTCTGACGAAGAAGTAGCGTAAGACTCTCATACCTGATAAATATCACGTAATACAATGTATTTTACGCTCCTTCAATAGAAGCAATGTGTTACTTATCAACACCGTCTTTATTGCACTGTTGAATCGGTCTTATCCATTAGTTTTGATAAGCTATACCGACCGGTATTTGTAAAACTAGCAATCTTCGTTGGGTTCTGTCTGTCAGTCACCATCATGACCAACGTCCGATGCCTTATTTTTCGAAACGGTAGAACTCCATGGGCTATCTTGCCGGTACCACGAAATCTGCGATCGGTGGGTTTCATTGCATGTGCTTGCTTTTTGTGTCGCACCGTCCACTCTGTTTCACACTGGCCGGTCTGTGTCCGTCCTAAGTTATGTTTAGCACCAAGGCTGCATTATGTGTTGTTTTAAGCTTCAGTTCAGTGTCTGAATTTTTTCAGGTACGTCAGTACGAGGTCGAACTGACTCACTTAAAACAAACGCACGAAAATATTCGTGCTTCTCTCGAAGACAGCTTGTCAAATGTTAAAAATCAGCTATTGGAAGTGAAATCTGCACATGAGACAAACACGGAGCGACTACACACTGCACAGCGTTTGGTCGTCCGTCTTAAAACAGCCCGTGATACAGCGGTTGCCCAGCTCAGTCGGATGGAAGCTGAATTCAAATTAGCACGCAAGCAGCATGAAGGATCTCAGAGTCAAACGATGGAAGAATTAGCCGCGCTCAAGCTGCAGCTGCAAGTGACCCAGCAAAAGTTATCCGACACGGAACACATGGTTTGTTGGCCGTTCTTTTCTTCTTTTTAACCAGACCTTTTGGAGTACACCGGTTGCCCATTTTATGACATTCTGCATATTTCGGTGGGGATATGAAGATGCTATAGTCCTGATGCTCACACACGTTGCACTGCGTTGACATTCCGACTCAGTGCATCTTCATAAATTTTGCAGCTGGCTTTCCCAATTCCTGTAAGAATTCCTCAAAATCCCACATTTCATGTAAAAGCACTTATCCTGTTTGTTGCAGTGAACTATCAACAACAGGGTTGTGTAGTCCTGAACCGTTCCTTTCGGGTCTTTCAGAGCCGGTCACTCTCTTAAGGTGTGGTCCTATGTTCTGAAGTTAGCAAAGCAATATGATGGGAACGCTCCTTCAAGAACATATGTTTGTGTTCGGCTGACAAAGAGTTGTATAGGGAACAGTGAGTATCCTAACAGTGAGCTGTGTGGGCGCCTTTCCCGCCTTTATTGATGCTAACAACAGCGCGCTAAGAAAATTGCATTAGAACTGACTCTTTGCCGTATTTGTTCGCTCGCTGTATGCCGCATGTCTCCATCATTCGAACATTTCCGTCTACTATTCGCGTATGGTCAACGGGATTTTCAAGTGGAAAACAGATTAATGCGGTCTCAAAAAAGCAAATGTAAAATACGTAAGGTTGTGTATGATTAACTACTGCTATGTTTCCATTTACTCAATCTAAGTGTGTTGATGATCTATCGCCCAAAAAGAGGTTATCGAAGACTGTCGGAGAAATTTATTTATTGGTCATATTGTGTTTTCTGAAGTTTACTCACCTCCAAAAGAAACTCTGGAACCGTTTTCCTAGAGCCATGCGAACGCCGTACTTCAGGCACATGCCTTCAGCCCCAGCCTTGGTCCTCCTTCTGGAACGCGCAGCCAGACACAAGTCGTGAAGTTGTGCAACAAGACGGTCTTGAAAACTCATAACCATTAAGTGAAACACTTGAAGCCGCTGAAAATGTCATCTAGTGCTGTAAAAGCACACTCGACTATGCAGCACTTCACCTGCTGTAACGCTGGACAGATATCAAGTTGGCAAGGCTTCTCAGTCCTTTTCTACACTTTGAAAGCTGTACTAAACAAGCTCAGGTGATCTCTCGGTCGTCGCCTGTTTCTGTCTATGTCGTCTAATTTCACTTAAGCTAGGTGATTCGGTGAACAGTGTGAAACAACCTATAAGCGGAATCCAACTCGATAAGTGGTTTTCCTACAATGCGCTGCATGTAGTGGATAGGCCGTGCACTTCGGATACCATAAAAGTACCTGTTGCATGTCCTTTTATTAAGCCTTGGTGCGACCGAAAATAAAAGGGTTATGGCACACTGTTGACATGATCTCCGGCTACCGAAGCTGAGAACTACCTGATAACCTACGATGGTTTCGTTTCACGTTGTTGCGGTCAATGACTTGCCTGTTCTTAAGCACCTCAATCTTCCTTCCCGGTTCATTCGTGTCACTTCATTCTATTTTATCCAGTTCCAACATTCCTTATTATTTAGTTACTTCATGGTGATCCTGTTCAGCGACAGTGCAATCCACTGCACTTTAAACCCGGCTCAATACTGAAAATGATACTAATCACCGGTGTTGGTTATTTCCTCAAGATCATATCCTAAATTTTGCTTGTGCACGGGTTAGATTGCATTCAGAATGCCTCAACTTTTACAGAAAGATAATTAAAACCCTCGAACGATTATCCTAGTTCAAGAGTTCGACCCTAGGGTAGCAGATGTGTCCTGACACTTTACTACAGCTTCCATGGATTAAGTTGTCTTGCATGTTCCAACCCTCAGTCAAGAACATTACGATACAATCAAACCTAATAGACCAATCATATCACGTTTTATTATCTAATTTAAGACGTATCCTAGTGTAAAGGTGCTTATATAGGTTCGCACAGTCCCACTACTAGTGTAACGGTGGGTACTACTGATGACGCATGCGAGTAGTATGTGTGTTCTCGTAACTTCGTCTTGATCTAATGGAAGGTGGGATTTATTACGGAATTTGTGGAACTACTTTGCAGTTTTTGCTTGCAATTGTGCGATAGTCAATGAATATCCAGGAGAGTTCAAGAAGACGCGTTCGAGAAGAAGATGGA
>SJOL01005510.1:138307-160803 GCA_004794785.1 Opisthorchis felineus
CTTGAACTCTCCTGGATATTCATTGACTATCGCACAATTGCAAGCAAAAACTGCAAAGTAGTTCCACAAATTCCGTAATAAATCCCACCTTCCATTAGATCAAGACGAAGTTACGAGAACACACATACTACTCGCATGCGTCATCAGTAGTACCCACCGTTACACTAGGTCTCAGCATTACTACTGTTAATGTCTGGAGCCTGTGTCACAGCTCTCACTAAATTACCAATGTCCACAGCTCTAGGGAGAAATAGGCTTATCTCATAGAAGAACCCAAGAATCCACCTAGCTTCTCTCATCAACCGAAAGGCTGAACTGAGAGTGATCGTGAAACTCACATTGTGTCTCAGTGTGTTTCTTGGTAAACTGACTCCCGACTGTTAATAGAAACTTGTGTTCGCTCTTTATGGTATGTTGGTATGTTTATCTTAATTTCCGGAGTCCTAACACAGCGATACTATCCCTGTTTTTATGTAGCACAAGCAAGTGGTTGAAGATCACGACAAACAGCTGCAGAACGTTCGACAGCAGTACGACCGCACGACCATGGTTCTTAGACAAAAGCTCGCAGCGAAATCTCAAACAGTTGCCTCTATGGAGCTTCAAGTCGCTGCCCAACGTGAGGAGCTGGTTACAGCACAGGACAAGGTTAGAACCGCTTGTGATAATCAGTCGATGAGTGAAATGCGTCTGGAAGAAAGTGAACGAAAGCTTCGCAGTCTTGAGTTGGATATCATCGAACGGGACGATAAAATTCAGCGTTTATTGGCGCGAGTATCTGAGGCAAATTCAAACTTTCTCGAGAAAGAACCTCAGAACCCCCAAAACCACCAGGTAGCTTACACTTTAGTGTTATTTCCACGGCATGTTGCTCGAGTTAACGGGCTTGTTCAAGGCTATTTCAATCGCTTCTACCCGGCACAGTCCACATTAGTTTAACCAGTGGTCCACTTTCCAAAGTTAGCCCACTTGTGCATCGTCTGTTCTAAGGTGACCTAAGCCTTTGGCTTACGAACGTCCGTGATTTTAGTCACGTTTTGCTAGACTGTAGGGCAAGGAATTCGATGTGTTGCAAAGGCTGATTCCAAAGTCTTAACGTTCTGAAGACAACTGAGTTGTAGGTGGGAGAAAGAATGAATCTTCTTGAATCCTTGCGTCCATTTGAATCCTACTGGAAAAATACTTTTTACGAGTCCCATCATATTGTACATCTAAGGGTAACTTGGTTCCATAGCGAATTGATATAAGTGTAGATGTCGTGACTGTGCTGCCCTTCACAGTGTTGCCCTGCTGGTCCGTGTAGATAGCTGTCAGTGATTGATTTTTTTCGTAAAAGTCATGCTTTTGACATTTCGCCCCATGCTTTCCGATGACTTTTCACAGCATTGGCCTATTGCCGTTTTTCTTCCAAATATTTGAACAGACTGCTGTTTCAGACAATACGGAGGCTACTCAAACACATATCGAACCTTCCATACACCATTTGGCAGAGGCAGGTCTTGCTAATAAGGCGGTAGATGACAGGCTGCGGGAATTAGAGCAAGCTGTGATCGCAGCAGATAATGAACGAAACAATGCAAATGCTCGAGTGAGGGACTTGGAGTTCCAGGTAAGTTTGCTTGCGAAAGACATACCAAAAAATCTGTATCAAACATACTCCGTCATTTTCCAGTTACCCCATTTTCAATGTATATTTCGCTTCCTTGTCCATATAACAAACTGTATTCTGTGTATCAACGCGCGCTGGCCTCCTGTTTATTGTATAAATTTATGTTTTGCTCTTACAACGCGCTTCTCTTTTTCATGACAGTTACTTCAGCGTAAACACATCCAGTCTGAGCGTGAGACACAACAAATGCAAGATCAAAGGAAACTACTTGAAGAACTGAGGGTGCAACTGCAAAATACCCAGGGTCAACGAGATCATGTAGAAGAGTGTTTGCGCGAGACCAAGGATCTGCTCAACGAACAGATTACAGCTAAACGCACACTAGAAGAGAGGTTACAAAACATGCATCAGCAATATGAGCAGGTAAGTGTACAACAATACAGTTAAACATTTTCAAAACGATTTTTTGTCTCAGTGAAAGCATTTCGGTATTCCGGTGAGTCAAAGGCTCCGTTTTAGATAGGTGTACAGCAAGTCTTCATTTCGCCAAGCTACTTGCTAAGCCTAATGCGAAATATCCTCATCAAATCTAACGAGAATGGGCTTCCTCACTGCACTGAAATATCATCAAGGGAATCAGGCATATTCCCTTTCCTGTAAACCTAAAAACTGTTGCTGAAAATTCTTCGGCAACCTTATGAGTAGTGTATTGCGTATATACATGTATCGCGATATCTCGAATATCGTACAAACTGAAACATGAGGCGGCCTGGTGCAGCACATTCAGTTGCCTGGAAACATCACAAATGAGAGATTCAGCTGGGTTCCAGGTGAGTCTCTCGCAAAACCAAATTTGTTTGCAAATGAGTGTATTTCGCTAAAAAAAACTGTTGTTCAAACTTTCGCCAGAACGGTCGTTTGTAGGTTGAAAATTTCTTGCATATGAATTTCAATTCTTCTAATACTTGCTAAAGTAAACTCTTCACTATCTGAGGGCGACGTATGCATCACCGTTCGTTTAGAAAACTCACTTGTAAAGGATCCCATCTTTGAGAACTCTGGTAGGCATTAATCGCCGGTAGTTCAAATGGTACCGAGTTACTGGTTGCTCGAGGGCTAACGCGTTCTGGGATTGAAATAGTTTCCTGTAAACATGAAGTTAGAAATATGAGAGAACCAAAACCATATCTTGTACGAGTTATTCAGGAAAATAGTCGGACATTTTGTCGTGTAAACTGACGTGATTTTGAATTATTTGAAAAATGTTGGGGATTTTTGTGTCTTACTGTCAAATACGAAAGCTGGCACGAACAGAAATAACACAAGGCTACATAGGATCCATGTCGTCACATCTCAACGGTGAACCCTCTTTTGACTCATTTTTCCGCTTGTTGTTCCAACTAACCTACTTCACATTTGGAGAGACGACTTGTGTATAGACATTCCCCGTAACCTCGCCAATGGTGGCGGGAATGGGTCAAAATTTCGTCAGCAGGTGATAGGTGCCATAGGATATGAAACACCGGAATTTGCAGGACGGTATCTTGTAAAATATGATTGTTGGAAGCAGGGCAAAATCAAAGTATACGAACAACACGGGTTAGCATCGTCGTAGACAACAGCATGTGGTCAGTGTATTTAACGGCGCTTTTGCACTGTCTTCGTCTGCGTGCTCGAGATCGAGAAGATTCTTACATGCACGAGTTGCCGTTCGGTCAGGATTGCTTTCAATGGCGATTTCTGTTTTCCTTATCTAAAACCTCTGTAAGCTGATTCTTGGCTCTTTTAGTGCCCGGAGGACATTTCGACCGGTCATCTCCTTTTTGTCTGCCACAATAGCTGACCAATTGGTTTTTGAGTCGTAGGCCTTTACACAACGGAATGCTGGGTTTGCTAGTATATCCCACGGCTTCGAAATCTGTCTGAGATTGGGATTACAAGTTAATTAGTTCACTGGCTCAACTTTACAGAACAGAATCCACTCCTTAATTCATTTGTGAACCGCTGTTTTGTCTTGTTGGATTATCCCGTCTTGTGGCCTGTCCTATTTGTTGTGACAGTGTGTGGTTACTGACTGCTCCAGTACACACACGTATGCCTCAGAGGCTTGAAGAGCTATCCGTATTTTGAATTTGTCCATTCATCGGGCTGAACGTAACTCTATAGCCAGCACTCCTCGACTGAAACTGGGTTCTCCATAGTGTTCTTCCACATGTTTGATCCATACATAAGAATTTTACTTGCATTACCGGTGATGATATAACTTCGTTGTTAACCCGAAACAACAGCAAATCCAGGTTGAGGCAAGTCAGATTGAACTCAAGACTGTTTAAGTCTGCTGCATTGCTTCATTTTCTTTCAATCAATCAATTTTTTGTGACATCTGCTGTCTCGCGCAGGCCAGCTAACTTTGTGAACGCTAACCAAAGGAAGTTCATTAAACTGAAAGGACAAGGCTCCAAATCCGACCTTAATTCGTGTATTTTTTCCCTAACATACTAAGCAGCAATAACTTTTAATTCAGTTGCAACGTCGAGTTAACCTGCATCCCTCTGAGTGCTTGTCCATCTGCCCTGAAATTTGAACCTTAACCCGATGAGGCTTTTGTGTCTAAACGAGATGTTGTCCGGTGGTAGAGATACCGGTTGTTTACTGAACGTTTCTGAAATAGCTTCAGGCGTTTTCGAGCCCCCCAGACGATCGATCTAAATTTACTTTCTTCTTGATCTAGGCTCAAGTCGAGTTGAAATCGGAGCTTTCCGCTTCTCAACGTGAGCGCTTCGAGTTAAAACAACAGCTGGCTGAAACCCGTTTCAAGTTGCAGCGCGCAGAAGCTCTGGCACAAGACGCTGAGTATCGCATATCGCAAGTTGAGCTTGAACAAAAAAGGGCACTGAGGGATTCTGAACAACTTGCTGTCGATTCTGCTGCCCGAAAGGCCATTTCCGAATTTACGACCCCCTCATTCCTACAATCTCCACTCAACAATGACGACATGGAGGTATCGGGAAATCCGGAGAACTCATCCCATTTGACCCAGACAAATTTTGTGGACAATCCCACTTGCAAGCAAACAGGACACGATGTTCAGACGGTTCTACCTATCAACCACATTAATTGCGAAAAACAGACACGAAAAGTTACTTTTGCTCCTTCTCCCCTCGTGAATTCTGATGAAATCACTCGGTCAACCTCAACTGCAGGCAAGTTTTACTGCCGCGTCTGTGATACCTGTTGTCGTACGCTGTTTCGGGGTGCATTTTGTCCCTGTTCTAAACTCTCACACACTTGAAGCAGGCAATGCACTCATTTTGAGCTCGAACAGGTATCAGTAAAATAAATGAGCTGGCTTTCAAGGCAAGCCCATCGAGAAACTTGTTCACAGTCCACTTTCATCCCTCATGAATGCCCTGAAGGATGAGTTCGAGATTTTTAAGCGAAAATCATTTGTTTGCCACTTTGGTGCGTTTCAACTTTAAACGTATCTGAACTGTTTGCCTTCTCTATTTCGCCATTCTACCGGTTGTTTCAACCCAAAAGGTTAGAACACTAATGAACGCTGCATTGGAAACTAATCAAAATATCAGATGACCAGAGGATTTACTCTATACTCGATGTTTAGACCTGAGATGGCCCAGTAGTTAAGGCGCGAAGCTACTGAACGGAAGGTCCGTGGGTCAAATCTAAAGTAGCAACAACCTGTCATGACCCAGCAAATCGATCAAAAAAGGTTTTGGTCCGTACCTGGACACTCACTTCATTAAGCAAAGTCGCTGCGTTTTTATTAATGTACGAACGATCATCCGGGACACCGTTCCGAACCCTGCATTAGCTCTTCGCATTCGCTGATTGTGATTGGTTGTGCCCCTGATTGCTCCCTTGGTAACGTGTATCCGTGCCCCAATTGTTTATCTGCATTGCTGCCTTGATCGTCCTTGCTTGTGTTGACCATCAACTTTACAGTCGGAAATGATGAGATGAGATGATTGATCAGCAGGCTTTGAGCTATTGGTTGGTCTTGTTGTAGGCTTTATGTCGTTTCACACCCTTATACAACCCAATTGAGGCTGAATAAGTTAATTACTTGCCGAAGAATTGGACAAAAAATCGGGGTACATTTATCGGGAAACTCCCTTGGCAAAAAGGTGTTTCAAAGAGACCCGCTGTCTTATGGACACAATCCTGCATGTTCAACAGCGATTTTGATCAGTTCCTTGAATTTTATTTCTAGCCACGGGTCATTTTATTTGTTTGTCTTGCACTGACTAATTGTCGCGTATATGAGAGGGTGTGACCAGCCAGCAGTCCTTTGGCTGAGAATGGCCATTTCTCCCCTGCATCTTGGATGTGGTCTCGTGGTATCCGAGTGCGATACATTTCCTTTCATCCGTACCACGCCATCCAACGACGCTTATGATTCCTTACAGTTGGCCAACACTGAATGACTATGTATGACGTCGAACTGATCGTTCAGGCAATGCTGTAAGAAAGTACGATCTCTCTTCTTGTGCTTTCCTTTCATATAGATCAGCTCTTTCTGGAAGTACGAGAGGTCATGGATTTCAAGGAATTTCAGGATCCTTATAGTCGTTTTGGTGCGAAAAACAATGCACAGCAAATCTTTCTCACTAAGACACCCCCGCATTTAAAGACATTCTGGATTTCCTATGAACTTATTGCTAAAATTCCCCTGTGGACCGGCACGGGCAGTCTCTTGAGTCCTAAAAGCCTCTCCCTAAAGGGCACCATATCGTTTGGTAACAGACTTGTGTACTTAGTGCACCTTTTTTCACTCCGACCTGTAAAGTGTCAGACGAATGTGTTCAGGTTGATAGCGCGATAGTGTAGTGTTGTTGAGGCGGGCAATCATGTTTCGGACAAGCCCACTTTATCTGATGCCGGTGTTTTCTTGTGGTCATGTCAAGCGTTGTTTCTGTGACCGATCATCAGCTTCACTGAACTAGTATATTGGCATTTGTGTGTATCTGTTTGCAGACCAGAACTCGCGCTCGAGGTCTTGTCTCCACGGTTTCTCTTAGTTCGATGTTTGCTGCTCAAGGTTTAAGCTACAGGCTCTCCTTGTGAGTTTTGATGGCCTCTTCCTTCAGCTATCTGCAACGCGATAAACCCAGTGGATTAGCGCTCATTTTGGGGGCAGTGAACGACTAAATTCACTGGAGGAATTACCATTATCTTCAATTCGGTCCGTCTTTCCGTATGCCGATAGTGGCATTGAATAAGGCCCTCTCTTTCCGGATGGGTCTTCGAATAAACCCAAGTGGCGCTTCAATACGAAAAAGTACAAGGCAACTGCAGGTCATTAAGTGATGATGCTCGCTAAAGAAAACTGGAGCCCGGCAAATGGTTGTGGAAACCTAAATAGGAAATGCTATAGATGAAGTCTCCGTGTCAATGCCAGAAACACTGTAAGCTCTGATACGTTTCTGCAGGGACACAGTACAGTCAACAACTGGCTCGTGGGATTCTAGTTCCGTATTAACATCCGCCATGAAGCGATTGTATTCCCTCCGGGAAACGAGTTGGAAAAAAGCATCTGTTACTCAGTTAGCTATACCTACCGACTGGTGTGCGTAGAATACCAGGGAAACTAGTCAAATTATCCGAACGACACAGAGGGTGAGTATTGTGTTGAGAAGCCAAAGGTATTCATGGGAAAGCGCTCCCAACAGCTATTAAGCTCGCAAAAGAGAAACGACGGCATGATCGACTTTTCGGCAAACCTAATGCAAGTAGTGTAGTTTGGATATCAACTGTTCTAAATTTTGGTTAAAAATAATAATAATAATAAAGCAATTAATCTCTTCCGTATCTCTTCGTGTCTTGTCGTGAGAATTAGGCTTACGATGATTCAGTCGACTGCCATCCAGTAGTGGGGCATACCTCCCAAACCCTAAAGAAGAAAAAGCCACACTTGGTGACATTTTCCCCCTCAATGAATGTCCCTTATTTAACCGGAGTAAAATGTGCGGAATCCGAGGACCTTCATTTCATTACCATGCTGTTCCAATACTTACGGTTTCACCCAGCTGGTACGTTATTCAAGGGGACTGTTCGAACGCCCTTACCTTTCTTGTGCTCATTCATCACTTGTGGAGGTTTTGCCCACCACCGGAATTGGTTTGATACGGTTGGTTCGATACGGTCCACTGATATTTAACTGCTGTCTACTTACCAACTAGAGTGTTCTGTTTTCGAAGTAGCAATTGCAATTGTAGTAGATTGTCCGAACTCACGTCGCCATCCTGGCTCAAACTCGGGGGTTGAGCAAAGTACACCAGCATCTTTTAAAAAGTCCATTTGGAAAAAACACAAAGCGTCTGCTGAAGCAATTCGTTCCACCCTTAGAATTACCAGGACGGGTTTCATTCAGTAGCGTTTGCTCGAATGTTACTAGAGAAGCGGGATTTATGTTCTGGTTTGCCCAAACCAGAATATGCAAGGCAGACTAACAACTCAGTATCAAGGAAGAATACCAGTATGGAATTTTCTAAAATTATGAAGTCAAAACACAGCGTAGTGGAATAGGTTGTTGTAATCCGACTTTTCGGTTGCCGAGGGCGACCTTTCTCAAGGATTTCTACAATCGTGTTCGTAAAGTGCGTCTTGTTGTGGGATGGAAAAAAACAACTGCGGTCAACTGGACGTTTTAAGATTACACTTTACTGGAAACGATATACAACCGCCGCTTACGGATCTGTTTTAAAACTTTTCGTGAATATTGACGAAGTTTTTATTATTGGATTTTGAGACATATCGACAAAAGAGGTCGCGTGGTAGTTTAACTTTCACTAAATTCTGAAAAGTGGTCTCCCATCTTTTGTTCCTCTTCGTATCTTTGTTGATCAGTTCGAAATTTCACTTTATGCCCAATTTCATTCTTGTATTTTAGCTTCCCAACTTGAAGCACTTATTCGCGAAGTCACGGACAGTTTGGACAGAGAACTTAGACCAACGTAACCTCGTTTTTTTGACAGTATAAATCTCCCATATCTCCTGTCCAAACACTTGCTTTCCCAACCGGTGTACCGCTTCTGTGTACAGATACGCACAGTGTGGTCTTTCCTGTGATCTTTACTTAGTAACTCCATCTCTGTTTTTATATTTCAACCTCTAGCTTGATCTGCGAAAACCCGAGTTCTTACTTTCCATGGGACTAGACTATACCATCGTTTTCGTCAGCCGAATGATAGGCTAACTCTGACGGTACCCTCTGGGTTGGGTGCACAGCTGTTTGTCGTGCCCAGGCTTAATGAACTACTCATAAGGTTGCTGAAATCTCTTCGACCTTATGAGTCGTGTATTACGTACGTATTGCAATATCTCGAATATCTTATCAACTAGTGCAGTAAATTCAGTTGAGAATAACATCTTAAACAAGAGATTCAGCTGGGTTCCAGGTGAGTTTCCGTGAAAACCAACGTGGTCTGCAGATTAATGTATTAGCTGAACCCTTAAATCTTGTTCATTCAACAATTTCACGCAAGGTAATGCTTGGAAACGGAATGTTTTCTTGCCCGTTCGAATATTCCGTCCTCTTAGTCCAGCACCTTGGGTATTAAAAAATTACTTCTTTTTTAGTCAGTCCTACTAACTGGCTCAATGTATCCTACTCCGGCATACACAAGAGGCAGTGTTTTGACCGGCCCAACTCTATCATACTTGTGTATTTATGTTGGCAGTCGCAAGTCAAGAACACAAAATGCTTGGGCCTATAGGATAACTCCACAGCAATCAGTTCACTTGGAAGAATTCTAACCGACACACTGCAGTATGTTATATCCAGCGGCCTCTGTAATTTGCTAAGAGGACTTCAGCAGATCTCCCTGTTCATTGATCAGCCAATGATAGGATTCGCAAATATTGTTTTCAGTCACATATGGACGAACGTGACTAGCATGATCACGATCTGCCTAAGTAATATATTGGTAATGGAAGTGCTAATTACCACCCGCATCTACCAACTACATAATCCATGGAACGAATAGGATTCCCTGAAATGCAGACTGGTCGTTTCTCGCATCTCTGTGTACCATTTCTGTCACATTCTGCAATCGCTTACTGCTGGTGCTATGTCAATGGACTCTTGTAGTATTCTGGTAAACAAATAAACCTTTTTCGGTTATCCTTAGCAGGGTCACTTTGTATTCTGGATGACATGGTGGATGTTCGGAATCGCTGGCCGATGAACAGTCTTACATCATCGAAACAAATGTTTAAGAAAATCCTACGTTTTTTGCCACTATGAACGGTATTTTTTGACAGTGTCATCCACATTAGCGTGGACATATCTATCAGCGTTACTCTTGGTGATACGTCCTGTTTTTAGCAAAGACACTTGCATACCAATTTGGTTTTCACGGGGGATCCAACTGAATCTCTGCCAGAGAGTTTTCACCAACCTTATGAGTAATGTGTTGCGTGTGTACGTCCTATTTTTTTCAAATACCTCACTTCACAATTGATCTCACTGATTTGTCAAAGCCCATCGAGCTAGCGCGATCAGTTGAAACGCTCTGCTGGATTTAACTAGGCGCATTCTATTTTGCTCATTAGTATCCGCTTATCAGGGCTGCATTTGTGACGTCCCTTAAATGTTGGTCGTATGCTCATGCCAACTCTCTCGCTAAGCTTGGCAATGGCTAACAACAGTTTGGCAATATTGTGGAATGGTTCTCAGGACTCACCCATTCGCTGGATCTAGTCCGTGTAAATAACGCTAGTACAACACCCCGAAAGAATCTCGTGCGTTTGGCGGCAACAGAGGTTTCTACAGACTAAGGCGATATGTTATGGACACAGCTCATGCATCCAGTCATATGATCTACCTGGAGGAAAACACGTCCCAGAGCGAACTTCTAGCAGCCGGACAGGGAACGCACTACGTAGCCACTGGAGCAGACGGGAAGTTGAGCTGGACTCACATCTAGTCAAAATGTATCCTATAGGATAGGCGGTGCTTATGGTTTATCGTAAGACCAAGCGTACTTTCTTTGTCACCGGAAAAACAACCGAATCTATAACCTATTGCAAAAAGTTGATAGAGTCTCATGTAGTTTCCCTGGTCGATTTGCACCGATCAGCTAACTGCTCTTCCAGACAATCCGTCTTCACTATGGTTTGTTGATTCCCTGTGCAATTTTCCTGGATGCTTCTGCTTTATCACGCGTTCCGTTGCGTTCACGATTATCTAGACAATAACAAAGCATTTTTTTCACAGAGCTGTTTGAGTTACTTATCTAATGGTGAATGCTGATGGTAATCTGTGGAATTGTGGATAAATTTCTTAAGGACTTCAGAAAACGCGAATTTCACGTACACCGGCTGTCTCTTGCTGGTTCAACAGTTACCACACCTGCAAATGGATTTTTAGCCCATATTCTCGAAAGCTATCTGTCAACAGTTTACAGTGCAGCACAAATGCTCCTAATTCAGACTATTCGAGGGATCGTTTTTCAGAAGCGTAGGCGTGTTTTGTCAGATTAGTGTGTCGACCACGTAATTTACCACTTCTCTGGCAGTTGCGGAAGCATCAGCAAGATAGACAGGCATGTCTCGGAGTTTATAACTAAACACACCATGTTATGCTCTTTCGGCATTGTGCAGTCGTCTAAATGTCGAACGTCAACTGGTTTTACCCGAAATATATTTTGACTGAGTCCTAAACGCAGATGGTGCTCAGTCACACCGGCTTGGTCTCATGCCCCCGTAAGTTTCTAGTGTAGTTTTTTTTCAAAATGGAGTGCACCAAACTTCCTAGGAGGTAGGGCTTAATGGATATAAAGATGACCCAATGATGTCTGGCTAAATCTTCACGTACCCCCTCCCCCATATTGCTACAAATGGCTTCGCTGTTCTGCTTTCGGATTATGTCAGATTTCTCAGAGTTTGATTAATATGGGGCCAAAATGAAATTAATTTAGGAGCGCCTGGTGTAGGAGGCTCACGTCTACCGGTAGGAAATGCGCGCACTACATCGTTCAGCGCGGCTTTTGTAACGGTGTTTTTGCTTGTTACAAAGTCATTATCGGAAAGGTTTCCAGTTTTTATCATTTGAATAAGGCGAATTTCGAGTACTATTATGAATCCCAAGCACTACAGATGCGATATTCCTCATTGGACGTTTCCTTTTCGGAGGTCAATTATTATGGACGTACTAGTATCAATAACACTAATATGCCTGAAAAAAAGGAATCCGGGCTCAAAGAACTGTGCAGGTAGAATTAGCTCCGCACATACCAATAGATTTATGGAACCGATGGATGCGACGACCAGTAATGTCGCGGATAAGGCTCTTCCTCTTATAAAATGTTCATGCGGATAATTCTGGCTGCGCAGACTAATCGTTCGACGAAGTCACATTTGTGGGTGACAGTAGTGAAGATGGACAATTGGTGTTCCCTCCACGTGGATTTGCGGTGTAGTGATCGCAGTGTTTGGTCTACATAGACGAAGACCCTATGTTGAAGAAAGAGGACTTTGTCTCTTGCGTGTGACACATGGTCTTCAAATTAGGATACAGCCCACAGTGCATTTGGTAGGCTATATAGAGAACGTGGTGGGCTATGAAAGTTTGCCAGCTCAGTCACGTGCAAATAACCTACTTTTGTCGCACGTGTTTTACTCATTTGCCTGCTGTATTTCGTTACCTCGCTTCATTTTACTCTGTTCGGTATTCCTCATCACAAAGAAATCCCTCTGACTCGTTTAAAAGAACTCGATGACTTGGAAAACAGTGGTCGGAAAATTTGTGTCCTGATTACTCTCAACCAAACACGTTAGTTCGCCCCCGTAGTTTGACTCTTTGTAATACTTGGACAACTTTCAAGTTCTTGTCTATCAATGCATATGTCCGATGCCTAAGGTATTTTGGGGTTAGGTGCCAATTTGCTCTGAGGTCAAAAACGAACGCTGCTGGCTTTTTTCGAGTGGTCCCAATCCTGTAGGGTTTTAGACATGCCAGTAAGAAAATACACTATGCAGTAACGTCGTTACCACGTCACTGTTTGGATAATACAATATAATTTTAAACTTCGCACAGCCGAAGAGCTCCAACGATTCTTTAAATACAGTCCCACTTCCTAGTTCAGCAGCACTTTGGTGCCGTTGTCAAAGGTAGAGATTCCGAACAGACAGAAACTGAAAAATTCCATGCCCTCACGAGAATGCAGTGTCACCAGCGTTGAGAAGAGAGCTACCTCAATATTTTTGCGCGGCATCATGCACTTGTCGGTCGCGCGCAAAATGAATGTTTTTGGTAGTGTTGACAACACGTGCACGTCAGCCGTGGTTAAACTATGTGCTGAATGGTTGACCGATGATGCACAACACAACGACTGAATCTTTTTTGTAAATGGCTCATTCACGCGGAGGACAACAGAAAAATGGAGTGAAATTCCGCTTGCCCGCATATGTTTGGCTACACATAAATCTGTCGTGACTATGACCCAAACGATCCCTGAGTTCAGGATTGCCCAACAGTTTGGCAGAAAGCTGTCGAAAATTAGTACACTTTTTTGGAGGCTTCGAAGTGTGACTTCCGCTTTAGAAAATGCTTTCTCACAGTTATGGTATCACAGCACACAATTCACTGTAATCTGCTCCGATGGTACATACGTCTGCAATTTTCTATTCGGATAACAAATTTTGCACAGCACCGGTGCACCAAATAGAATCATCGTGGACCCTGAGTCACGAGCCTCTCTATATGCAAAGTTGACCCTTAAAAGAAGCCATTATATCTAGTAACCCAGCCAGCATGATAACGAATTCGATCATTCTGGATATAAGAAAACTGGTAACCCCCTACCGGTTTCGCGTGCCCCCCCCCTGGAGCCAAGCAGAGAAGCCTGTCTCCAATTTTTCTCTTGTTTCCTACTTTAAAATCCAACCGTACGTAATATAAGTTAGTAACAAATAACGAATTTGATGTATGCAAATAGAACAGTCCCTAAATAACCCCTTTAATTACTGGCTATGGACTAAAGTCATTTTCAGGGATTAAGTGTGGATGTCCTATGATTTATGGTCCATTTCTGGGCTAAGAATGTATCAAACACAGTCCATATGCGTTGAAGGGATGTTTCAGTTGGCCCGAATATCACTGACACATCCAATTTTTTTCTCTTTCCCCTCAAACTCCTCACTTTGTTACCGGTCGCCATGATGACAGGGTCACACCACCTTCCTCATCACCATTACGAAATCCCGAGTGCATAACTTGGTCTCCGCCGCCTCCAACTTCTTTTTTATTAGCGCCACTGCATTTCACCGCTTTTCGCGGTTCCCAGACAACGGACAGGATCACAGAGCTAACGGGGTATTTCGTCATCTGTCCTCGTTAAAGCAAGCTGGACGCCTCCTCGGCAGAACCTAAGCTCACATTCAGTGGTTCACACTGTATTGCGCCTTCCATTTAACCTTCGATACGGATGACCCTTAATGCCTTAAACCCCATCTATTCTACGTCCAAAATCTTATCAAACAGGTTAGTCTTATTAACGTGGCCTGAGAAAGTGACATAAGTGAAATCGGATTGCGTGTAAGCTACTAACAAAAGTGTGGGTAGTATATTTACTTGGTTCACACTAAACTGACCAGTTAAGCATCAGGGAAGGCTTCTTCGGTTGGCTGAGTTTTCCATGAACTTGTGGTTAACTCTAACTAAGATTCTATACGGAAAATGACAGGATATGATAACCTTAAGATAGTTCAAAATCCGAAAACTCACTTAAGTGTAAGCTTTTGGTATTGAGTCCAACCACATGTCAGCTCATAGCTGAGACACTCCAGGGCACTCAACTACCTGTATAATCTAATGTTTAATGTCTGTGAGTACACCCCTTAAACGAGATCGTCTAATATCTGATAATAAGTGTAATCCATGTTAACACTTGCTCGCGAAGAACAGGCAAATCATCGTCACGGTTGGTTCTTATAAATGGAAATCGAAAAATTAGGAGAGGCTCACGTAAACGGTTTCAACTGAAATTGCTAATTCTAACGACTAATCGCGCCATGTTCGGATAAAAGGCTATGCATCTGAAAGGGCGCGAGACACTGCAAACAAAAATTCACAGTACGCCTGGCAGCCTAATTTGTAGTTGAATTTTTCTAGTTAGTGATCCGTTTGAAAGACTGTCATTTGATAGAGTCTGGGACGCTTGGGTTGAACGCTGTCCGCATTTTATGTCAAGTCTCATTCTGTTGCTAATTAGATTTGTAAAAGCTAGTTCGGAGCTTGCGACCCAATACAAGTAAAAATTGGACAAATTTACGCATCACATGCACTGCGCGTTTTGCTTTTGGGTGATCAAGAAATTAGCACCAATTGAGTTACTTTTACGCATTTAGACATATGGAGTCGCTAGATTAATTGCTGATGTACACAACATATGATAACTGGCTTCAAGGTGCCTGGTGGGTTCTAAGTTTCTTTGGTCAAACGAAACAAGTCGCCGACATGTTTTTGTCAACATTTATAAGCACATGATCCATGGCACATAAAGCAACACAATACCAGGTTGTCAAGTTTTTTAAAGGGTACTTTTCACGAACTGCGGAAATGTCCAGTAATATATCAAAACGGAAGCCTAAGGTAACAAGTCGGATAAACGGCTGACTTTTAGGGTAAGTGTGAACTCTTCAAAGCCTATTGACTTCAGCGCAATTTAGTAGTGTGTTTTGTGTGTTTTGCACTTTGGCAACCGGAGACAGCGTGGTATTCCATAAGGAGGATTCCCGTCTTCTGAACACGAACAGCGAGGTGTTAGTTTTTTTACCCTGGTTTCCAAGACCAAATGGAAGCTATCCTATGCATAGTGTTGAGCTGTCTCCACTTGCAAACTCCGTGCGTGTGCTGCTTATTCAACCACTCTCACACCCCCTGTGAATAGTCTACGGAGCAAAATATTTTCACGCACCAAATGCCGTGGAACACATTGCAAGCTGAAAAACCTATGATACTTCACAAGTGATCGTGGAGCGAGCCTCAGTTTGTACATCGTAGCTAATAAAGACAAACAGAATGCTATATTCCTCTAAGACATGTGAAGCAATACTAAGAGACGCCGCTCTTAACTATTCAAAAAGTCTTAAAGTCTTAAAGAACGTAAGTGAGGTGACAACTTAACTAAGTACCATATGCCCACAAATCCAAAAGCAGTGTATGGCCGAGGCGCTTCAACTGCTGACACGTTATGAATGAAGTAGCAAACGAACGGACGGCGTAATGGTAGATTAAAAACGCGGATGTGCAGTCGTAATGATAAGAGCATCTCATTCTGAGATCTGCGTACACTTACATCTTGCTGGAATGATCATTTTCACATTTCACCCGTTTCTCTCCTAAATTCAGTCATCCCCGAGATTTTAACCATTTTTTCATCAGCCGATTCAGTGAATTAAAACTGTATTGATCTTCCCTTTGAATTCATATCTGGCTTTATAAAATTAATCTACCGTCCTATCCTAGATCAGATTGATGCAAGCAACACAAACGCAATCATACCTCTAAAAATGACGGGTGTGGCTCTAATTGAAATTGAGGGGGAAAATCCTCGTTAAAGTTCCAACTGGTTTCGCACGTTTTAGCTAAATAAATGTTCCAGTCTCATCAAGAGCTTTTTCGTACAAGGCACTCAGCCTCGAAGTTCTGGATACCAGATTTTCTCAAAAAATACAAACGTGCAAAAGTGGTTTGGCTCTTACGTGGAAAGTCGTTTGGCGCAGTTTACTTGATGGTTGCCGGTGGAACTTCAGTTCTCACACTTGTGTAGGGCTGCACCTGTAACGGATTTTAGCAGATTACCACAATAAACGCTGGATTGTTCGTTAACAATCTCGACGAAAAAATGTATCGTGAATATCTAATCCTGGGCGGTGCTTCCGTAAAATATGCCTTGACCCAGCCTGTGTAAACCCTCCCATTGTCATGAATCGGAGGATGGTTCCGAAGAACACAGCTTTGTATCTTGTCAACTCAAACGGATGCATAGTTTCGATGGTGCATTCAGTAATTTCCGTACTTTAGGGGACCATAATAATGGTCATTCACCGATGACGTGGTTCAGTAGATTTTGTTTATGAAAATGAAACACATCATTTTCTGTCACGTCACAGGCTCGCTAAATGGAGTGCGAAGTATTTTTCTGTGCAAACTGAGAAATTGTGACGGTCTCAGAAAGAGTAGGAAAGTGGTATATGTATTACAAGCGTCTGATGAAATCCATTTTTTTAGTCAAATCTTCTGGCGACAATAGTTCCGAAACCAAAACTGTTGGTATTTTAATTCACACAAGGTTCAATTTTGTGTTCAGTTGCCTCGTATTTTTACTGCTGTAATTGATTTAAGAGAGCATTATTAATCCAAAAATATCTTTCTTGATGGTCTTATATGTGCACTGGATGAGCACGAACTTGGTTTACAAATACAGCCAAAATTTTGTAGACTTATTTCGCTGTAGTTTTCGGTACCGAATCTATTAACCTTCCTCACTAATTATACCCGGTCATATAAGGCTGAGTGGTGCTTTTGAATTCTTCAGTCCTGAAGGTTGCATTTACTTCAGCGTAACTGACAAATACATTTAATTCACGTTTTCAATATGTTAATTTGGTTTTTCCCTTTCCTTGTCGTCACCTAATGACCTAGCAACACTTCACTACATGGCAGAATTACAGAGCTGTGGAACACATTGAGTCAGTCACGTAATTTGGCGGTAGATTAATTTGGGGGATTGATTCAAACTGTTTCTCGTAACAACTTCTGGCACCAAGCTCAAGGAGGATAAAGTTTCCGTCGTTCGCACTTTGAAGGTGCCCATTGCCCCTAGCCAACTGAGGAGTTTCCTTAAATTCATTGACTATCGAAGACTTCCTGTACCATGTTGAACGGCACATTCGATAGCGGATCTATTTCCGGGTCAATTTAAAAAGGTCTTGTTTACTCATGCAGCCTCAATAGACTTCAAAGCAGCTGAAGTAACCCGCATAAACAATCCTGCTTCGTTACCAAGACCCACCAGCGCGACTGGGCATCGCCCTTGAAGTTTTGGATATTAGCGTAGGCGAAGTTTCACATCAGTAGCTCGACCCTGCTTGGCATCTGCCAGAGTTCTTTTTCAAATTTTTCAGAAGCGAAAAATTGATAGCTAAGCTTACCCACGCGCTCCCTAACGTCTACTTCTTTGTCGGTCGCTTATGAAACATTGAGGGAAGATTGCACATGACGTTTGCTGACCGAAAGCCCCTAGCGTATTCCCTTGCTTTCTCAAGGAAAAACTACTCGCCTCAGAGCGCAAAATGTCTGGAATTCTCCTTTTAGTTTACCAGAGACATCTGGTACGTTCCGGCACTTGTAACGCAATCAAAGATTGCATTCCACGCATCACTGTCACTAATGGCCAGTCACAAATTGACCTGTTGGCCACCTAACACCTTTTTTGGCCTAACACCAAACACGATGCTTCGCATTGGGTCCACAGTTGCCTAGAGTTTCAGAGTTTTAAAAGTCATAAACTTTCGGAACGCCCGGTGGCAGGATAAGCCACGCCCACCCCAGTTTTGCTGGAGTCTTGCCACCTTGGAAGTGGTTTACCTATCCATGGCCGTGCGTCGATCGTTTGAAATGTGAGTCCAATGCTATTACCAGCTCTGACGCCCCCATAAAAACCAGAGCCGGAGCGTCTGTTGAAAGCTGGCCCGAGATCCACGACTGTCCGCTACTCCGACAGTCGACCGCGTTCCATCTTTTGAATCTTCAGTGTCCAAGCATCTCACAACGATGTTTGCTACTCGCGCAGTTCAAGCGAGTACCTTTAATCCTATCACTAAAATTCTTGCAGAAACGCTTCTACTGGCAGCCAAATCTTTGGCTGCAGCAATTTATTTCTCAAGGTATTGACGACCCTAGCCTTGAGCGCCACATAAACGCTGAGAATAAGGTCTGACAGGTTGAAGGCAGAGTAATAGGCTCGGGCGGGGCCATAAGAGGGGCGCCAAACTAGAGAAAATGGTAGGCATTATAGAAGCGTGGATACCAATTAAGTCAATATGTGTAGTTATTGGCGACTGATAAGCTGGCTGTAAATCTGTTCACCGAGTCTGGCAATGGGCTAGAAAACGTATCGTCACCGGTCAAGGTAGCACCATAAGTCCGCCGTCAAGCTGGTTGTCATTATGTCAATGTATGACACCGAAGTGCTCGATAATAGCACGAAATAAAATTTCTGAAGTTTGTCGTTGCCACATACAAATCGGGAAGTTTTGCACACGAGAATATGATTTGGCAGAGCCAAAAAATGGATGGTCACTACAAGTGACAAGACATTTATTAAATATCCCCGAGTAGATTTCTGTGTTTATCCAAGTCTCCAAGATGCGGAAAAACCTAGTGTTTAAACTATTGGAAAGTACTTTAACCACGTTTGCAATAGGCTTACTATGTTTGGCAGCACGTCTCTTACCTAGATTAATTCAGCTGCAAAGATAATTGGTGTGCACAATGGTTCAAGTTCAGTCGGCTGACAAAAGAGGACGACTCAGTTTGTACTATATCACCGCTTTCTGCTAATTAGCTGAGATGGGCGGACCTCAGAATTCTACATACAGATCTTTAGATGTTGCCTTGCCCCCAGATGTTCAAAATTTAATAACGATGTACGTCCGTAATCGTGATGACCACTTTGTCTGGTAATCCGTCCCATTGATTCATTAAATTTGTAGGGAATAAAAATAGGGGATGTTCATGTTGGAACACTGACCGTTCCGTTTTAGAAGGCTGCTTGGAAGGACTACCCAATAACATAGCAAACATTTCACTGCAGGAAAAATACGCTTCAAATAGCTCTTCTACATGGCAGGTGACAGCACTATCATGATCGGGGGATCCGAAGAAGACCTGGTTACTACAAATGCGGAAAAATACGTTCGGTGTAATATGTTTTTGAGAAAGGTAGGCGGTTTAGGCTCTACTCAAACCGGAGATAAAAGCAGCGCCAAACGTAAATGGACGGCCGGGTGCGGAAAAACGATGCGGTAAACACGGAGCATGAAGCTGCCGACTGCCACGATGAAATCGAATAACTACTACAACAGTTTATCTTGGGAGGAAGTCCGAAAAACAATCTTCCGGATAGAGACAACGGTAGAAAGCAAGCAAGCGGTTTGAATTCATACTTGCAAGTGGTCAATCCGAATGCCATTGTGGACGTGTGCCGCAGGAGCGCATGTGTGCTGTTGGGCTCAGGTAGTGCTCTGCAAAATTTAAAGCCCTTGCCCCAAGTATTTAAGCCTTTTGGTTATAATAATGGTGCAAGTGCTGTAGAAAACAGGAAGGCCAAAGATCCATGCAGAGAGAGAAAGTTTATGTGCAGATGAAGACGCTGAGTAGTGAGGAGCAACGATCGGTCCGGGTAGTGCGGGACAGCAGACTTTCACTTAACCCGGAGAGGGGTGGCGACTTAGACCGGGAGCGCAGGCAAAAATGTGGAACCAGAGAAAACTATCGTAGGTGGTCAGTGTAGAGGCTTAATCCGGGTGTTAGTGCTGTGGGTCATTCCAATTCTTCTTTGGTTTTTCGAAAGCCGCCTGATATCTCACGGGCAAGAAGAGCCTTTTTTGTTCAAATAGCGTTGTTTAAACTGTATACACAAAACTGACCGCGTTTAACCAACACGGAGTTAAACGAGGCCAGCTAGAGGGGTGTTTAGCCCTTCAGAATACCGGTAAAGGTACTCCGAGAGTAGCCCAGGGAATCAATCACGCTCTGAAATGCGGTCTTTTTAAGGTGCCGCCTAGGTGGTTAGCACAGAAGGGATTGTTATTGTCCTCTGAGAGAATGGGTTGGACTAGGCTGCAGGGATCATTAGGGGTGATGGCACGGGCAGTGTCGTCTGGGGCTGGTGAAAACTAACGGAGTCTAAGGCCTCAAAAAAGCCCGACTTAGTCAACCAAGATGGTTTGGCGTTTCAGTATTAAGCACAATGATTTGTTTGTTGTTACGGCGATGCACTTAAGAGGGTCCCAAATTTTCAGGCTGCAGACGGGTTCAACTAACTCTTTTAAAATATCCAGGCATTTTTAATGCTTTTAAACCTCGTGGAACATCAATGTGGCTGCTGGCGTCAGTGCTTACATGCGTGAAGGCAGCAGGTAAGTGTAAGTTGCAGTCATCCAGTTTTAGTCCCCCTGGTGAGATGCAATCGCCTGAAAGATGTAGAGTCATGCTGTAGAGTCATGCTGTACAGTCATGCAGAAACGTCAGGCTGATTAACTGGATGATTGTCCAGGCAGGGGACGCTGACACCACTGAAGCAGTACCTAATCTTGTTCACAGGGTGAGCTCTGCTTTTGCGAAAAGCAACCCGTTTGAGTAAGTATGCTTCTATTGGCGAGGCAAGGCTGATTCGCCGATCACCGAGAAAACTACTGCGGGGTATTCTGTTGCCCAATGTGGAGATCCGTTGCTACGGGTGAGGTGACTACAGTAGGATTTGACGGCCGGAAGATCTATCCCACAAATAAGTCAGTCACGCTAGCTGGCTGTCTCCACGATGCATTCACAATGAAAGCTATTTGTGAACTGTAGGAGAATGGCAAATGCCTGTGGTTGAGACATCATATGCGGCTTTCTGTAGCACGTAGCGTATGGCCAGGGACTTCTACAGGACCAGTCAAACACACACACCTCCGGAGTTAATCGGTTTGGTTGATCGGAGAATGCAATGTTCTCTAGAGAATCGTATAAGTTCTCTGGTGGGCCTACAACGAACTCGCCAACAAGACGTATAATTTCTACCGATGGTCTTGAAACTAGGTGGAAGCAAATTCCGTCGTCCTCGATTACATTGTGCTTTTTCATCTGATACTAAGAAAAGCATAACCATAGCCGCGGTCAGGTAATTTCGTAACCAAGGACAGTGGTGCGTGCTTTTCAGTTAGCACCATATGAAAGTATCCATACCCATCTCGCCAGCTGAGGTATGATGAGAGGTCAAAAACAATATATCTTAAAAAATGTTGAAAAGTGACATGCCTAGTAAATAATACAGAAAGGCGTACCACGGAACAACCCCTCAAAAATTTTGAAAGAACGCACTTCCTCTTTTTTAGTCTGTTGGGCTGGCAAACTTACTTTTGTAGGAGGCATCTACTAACAGATGCCATCCGAAGTGCCACTGAGAATGTGACGGGTTGGAGATCAACACCAGTCAGTATACCGTGGATGACCGAAACCGAATGCTACACGTGAAAAAAACATGTGGCAGCATGACCACAAGGATGGTAGCTATGCCGGACAACTCACAAACATGCATATGGCACTGACACCTATCATCAAAATGCCGGAAATAAACGGTTTTTATTGAGAGAAAGCTTCCACAATGAAAGATAGGCAATCTGTGGGTCACTACAGGCTTAGATATTTGCCTAGGCTTGAAAGAGAATTTCAGGCGTGGAAAGGGTGACAGCCGCAAGAAGTACTTAGTGGTGATTATCTCCAAAAGTTTTTGTCTGAGGGGTTTAAATCAAGCCAGGTCACATTACCCCATCTGTTACATCCTTGTAGAGGTGGCGGTAAGAACGCCCAGATCCAATTCAAACGCAAAGTCCCTGCAGATTCCCAACAGGTTTTGTGACAACATCGCTGAAGCAGGGTACGATATTTTACGGCAGAAGGGAGAGACCAGTGAAGCGCACTCCAATAGCAACTGATGGTAATCTGGCGGTCTGCATGCCGTGGGTTTTACTGAGAACAGATTTTCCGGTGAACACAGTTGGCATGGGCCGAATACCGTTGTTTCGCCCGCAACCACATGTTATTCACCGCATGAGGTAGTAGTGCAACTGTGGTGTTTTGTACCTTTCTTTT
>SJOL01005510.1:178714-198258 GCA_004794785.1 Opisthorchis felineus
GGCAAAGTTGGTCGCCACAGCGCTTGTCGTACTTGTGGTATTTTTGCGAACGGCCGGGAAGGATAGCGGAACGCTCTTGCACGTTATAAGTGGCCGCAATGCAGATGCAGCAGGCAACCCAAAAACCAGATGAGACCCTGTGAATCGTATGAAGCTGGCTTGCTGAGCGCAGTTGTTAATGACAAGCGCAAGCATTCATTTTCTTGTCGCATTTCACCATCTTGTTAACAGGCACAAGGTAGCCACGTTTTTGCACAACCAACTGCGTAAAAACTGGCGGTTAAATAAATAGGGCATGCGAACCTTTAACGCTTGGCTGCAATAGGGGATTCCGCCACCAACAGTTCACCTGTTTAAAGCTCAAGAATTTGAAATGACATGCGTGTGACTGTCGCCGGAAATATTGGCAAACTATGCCTAGTGGCCACCTGGTTGTCCAATTTTACTGTGGCAGACGATGCGTCTCTGGACGTGGCTGAGGTACACGTGAAAGGACAGAAGCTAGTGTGACAATCAATGGAAGTGCACTTTAGCCAAACGTGATGCGCAACAATACAGCATATTGAATTCTACCGCGGCGATGAAACTAAATCCGCAAACCGTTCCAGTAACTACTTTCAAAAGAATGCATCCATGGCACGCAGGTACATGGTTTACGCCCCATGCTCATGGATAGCACGGACACCGGGGGTACTATCAACCAAGAATTCGTGTAAAGCAATCATTCTCTCCTATGAGCACACTGCTTGGCATGCCCGGCGGTTTATTAAGCCATTTTCATTTACGGGAAGCCTTCCGAAGATGCATAAGTCCCAATTAACGGCCGTATAGTTGGAGTGTAGACACTCATCCAGCAGGCAATTTATCCCATCGCATGGCTCGTTGGGACGATTCGGCATAAAGGTTTCATTTTATACCTTTACCAGCACACAGATTCTCTCGCGGCCTGGATATTTTGGGCCCGCATGGACCCACGGTTTGTCTCTTGGCTGGTCACCCACTAATTGAACATTACTCATAAATGGGAAGATCGCGCCCAGTTTGGAATAGTTCACCTCCCAACCTAACCGTCCGCTGCCTGGAATTCGCCGGCGGTAGCTCTGAAATACAAAAGCGGTATCTCGGAATGCGCAGCCTGTGTGGCAGTGTGAGACACATTTCTCGTGCCAGTGTGACCAAAAGCAAATATAACCGGGCTACGGCTGTGCTTTCAACTTGGCATACCGAATGACTACGTACGCAGTTACTCTTGTTCTGAATTAATTTGGCCTCGAGCTCTAAGGCAGCATTATTACAACTAATCAGGTGAGATGAATGTACGTTTACCGATTCCAGTTTCTGGTACAAACCTCCAAGTAATCTCAGACGAGCGACAATTGTGCTGCTAAGCCCTGTGCTCATTCTGCCAGATGACACAGCTTACTCATATCGACTTTTTCCCTGTATTCATGGGGCATTCCACCCAAGCAGTAATACACCTTATTCACAGGGGTTTTCTCAGGGAAATTACTCACATACCGACAGCAGTCACCAAAATACACCTCGTCGAAGCCAAGAAAATCCCCACACTCTACATCAAGTCACCACCATTACCAACTAGGCGACCCGAAAAAGAAGTAACCGGTTTGTAGGCAAACCACAGACGTCTTAAATTCAAAAAGCACGAAGTTTATGAGACATGTAATTTTCCAGGGTCGCAACTTCCGAGCGGATACTGAACGCCCACGATAGACAACATCTCGCAGATCATTGAGGGTTGAAGTTCACAACCCAGTCAGCGATCTTAGCATGCCTAAGTTGGTTTTAGTGAGCACCCTGACCTATCGAATTGTCCGGTTGACCGCTGGTATCAGAAATTTTGCCTATCCTATTGCACCGAATGTTGTGTAAATTAAGTTGCGCACTGTGCGGTGTGAATGTCTCCGAAATTGTCGGCAAGCGTTGTCATCTAATCGCCGACAACTCCAGAAAGCCCACCTATGTGCCTGTGAGGCGGTTCACAAGAGGCCGTGCCATGACACTGACATGACAAAATCACAGAATTGCAGCACGCCTTTCGCCGTATATCGGGGTAAGTTGGCCTTTTTTGAACCCAGGGAAGAGCAAGCTGAAGTTTGCGGTATAGCACAGGGGTAACGGCGCCTACTAGTGATGAGGCATGCAAGTAGTCTGTGGTCGTCTCAAAGCTTCGCCCAGCGACTAATGGAAAGTGAAGTTTATTACGAAACTTGTGGAACTGCTTCGCAGGATTCGTTTCTACTTGTGTAATAGTCAATTAGTATCGATACCAGTTCAAGGAAACGGGTAAGCATGTTTGTTTTTAAAAAAAACCTGTGTGCATATGAGGCGTTCACTTTCCTGTCCACTAACTTGTAGCTATTTAGTTGGTGTTTGCCAATAAACGGCTTCGCAGCGAAAGGTTCTCCTTTCATTGCGTGCCGTGGCCGGGATACGGGTGAAGATCATGTGGTCACAAATGTTTTGGGGATGGAGATTTATCAACAAAACTCTCCGGCGCCGTGTTGTTTACGATGTTAAGGTTACGTTGATTCTACTACTTAAAAACACTGTGTTGTAATATTGGCGCATACGCTGACATCTGCCGATAACACACACTCGCGCCAAAGCAGATAGTAGTGCAATTTTCTAAAACAGGATGGACATGAACTGCAATTATTTTGTCATGAGACTTACAGAAACATGGATCCTACCGCAGTGGCAAGCAATGGTTTTTTATCCTCATAACCTCGTGCATCTTTCCTTACGTTGACTAGGCCACTACATATGCGCACTGCTGATTTTGAGACCTTAGCTTTACATAGTGTCGTGATCCAAGGACCAGCGAAAATAAATTAAGATTACCACTCCATTACCGCATGCACTCCATGCTGCCTGACACAGGCTGTGGTCTCGCGTGTCTCTAATAGCTTCAGTTTGCTGACCTACCGGCTCAGCTGCTTTTGCACCCCTTCTGGACACGACGGCTGCTGCCTCGAAACGGAAGTCAGGGTACCGCTCGCTTCGGCATATTGTATTCGAATGACCAACTTTTCAAGTTCGGAACCTTCCCCTAAGTTAGTGCATATGTTAACAATTAGCCTGCTGTGAGGGAGGCGTAAGTTCTAGATACCGAAAACAGAATCACGAAAGGCAGCAAATAGAACGACAGAAGATGCACGTTCAGATGCCACTCGGGGCGTTATCGCCCGAAAATACTTTGGGGTTTACACCAAAAAATTAACTGTTGTCGGCAGCACGTTCCTCGCCTGATCGGTTAGTTTGATAGCACTATGGCATAGGTGTGTGTGTCCGAGAACTTGGCCGATAGCAAGTCGCTCGTCTACCGCTGAGGCAAAGTTGGTCGCCACAGCGCTTGTCGTACTTGTGGTATTTTTGCGAACGGCCGGGAAGGATAGCGGAACGCTCTTGCACGTTATAAGTGGCCGCATTGCAGATGCAGCAGGCAACCCAAAAACCAGATGAGACCCGGTGAATCGTATGAAGCTGGCTTGCTGAGCGCAGTTGTTAATGACAAGCGCAAGCATTCATTTTCTTGTCGCATTTCACCATCTTGTTAACAGGCACAAGGTAGCCACGTTTTTGCACAACCAACTGCGTAAAAACTGGCGGTTAAATAAATAGGGCATGCGAGCCTTTAACGCTTGGCTGTAATAGGGGATTCCGCCACCAACAGTTCACCTGTTTAAAGCTCACGAATTTGAAATGACATGCGTGTGACTGTCGCCGGAAATATTGGCAAACTATGCCTAGTGGCTACCTGGTTGTCCAATTTTACTGTGGCAGACGATGCGTCTCTGGACGTGGCTGAGCTACACGTGAACGGACAGAAGCTAGTGTGACAATCAATGGAAGTGCACTTTAGCCAAACGTGATGCGCAACAATACAGCATATTGAATTCTACCGCGGCGATGAAACTAAATCCGCAAACCGTTCCAGTAACTACTTTCAAAAGAATGCATCCATGGCACGCAGGTACATGGTTTACGCCCCATGCTCATGGATAGCACGGACACCGGGGGTACTATCAACCAAGAATTCGTGTAAAGCAATCATTCTCTCCTATGAGCACACTGCTTGGCATGCCCGGCGGTTTATTAAGCCATTTTCATTTACGGGAAGCCTTCCGAAGATGCATAAGTCCCAATTAACGGCCGTATAGTTGGAGTGTAGACACTCATCCAGTGGGCAATTTATCCCACCGCATGGCTCGTTGGGACGATTCGGCATAAAGGTTTCATTTTATACCTTTAACAGCACACAGATTCTCTCGCGGCCTGGCTATTTTGGGCAGCATGGACCCACGGTTTGTCTCTTGGCTCGTCGCCCACTAATTGAACATTACTCATAAATGGGAAGATCGCGCCCAGTTTGGAATAGTTCACCTCCCAACCTGACCGTCCGCTGCCTGGAATTCGCCGGCGGTAGCTCTGAAATACAAAAGCGGTATCTCGGAATGCGCAGCCTGTGTGGCAGTGTGAGACGCATTTCTCGTGCCAGTGTGACCAAAAGCAAATATGACCGGGCTACGGCTGTGCTTTCAACTTGGCATACCGAATGACTACGTACGCAGTTACTCTTGTTCTGAATTAATTTGGCCTCGAGCCCTAAGGCAGCATTATAACAACTAATTAGGTGAGATGAATGTACGTTTACCGATTCCAGTTTCTGGTACAAACCTCCAAGTAATCTCAGACGAGCGACACTTGTGCTGCTAAGCGCTGTGCTCATTCTGCCAGATGACACAGCTTACCCATATCGACTTTTTCCCTGTATTTATGGGCATTCCACCCAAGCAGTAATACACCTTATTCACAGGGGTTTTCTCAGGGAAATTACTCACATACCGACAGCAGTCACCAAAATACACCTCGTCGAAGCCAAGAAAATCCCCACACTCGACAACAAGTCACCACCATTACCAACTAGGCGACCCGAAAAAGAAGTAACCGGTTTGTAGGCAGACCACAGACGTCGTAAATTCAAAAAGCACGAAGTTTATGAGACATGTAATTTTCCAGGGTCGCAACTTCCGAGCGGATACTGAACGCCCACGATAGACAACATCTCGCAGATCATTGAGGGTTGAAGTTCACAACCCAGTCAGCGATCTTAGCATGCCTAAGTTGGTTTTAGTGAGCACCCTGACCTATCGAATTGTCCGGTTGACCGTTGGTATCAGAAATTTTGCCTATCCTATTGCACCGAATGTTGTGTAAATTAAGTTGCGCACTGTGCGGTGTGAATGTCTCCGAAATTGTCGGCAAGCGCTGTCATCTAATCGCCGACAACTCCAGAAAGCCCACCTATGTGCCTGTGAGGCGGTTCACAAGAGGCCGTGCCATGACACTGACATGACAAAATCACAGAATTGCAGCACGCCCTTCGCCGTACATCGGTGTAAGTTGTCCTTTTTTGAACCCAGGGAAGAGCAAGCTGAAGTTTGCGGTATAGCACAGGGGTAACGGCGCCTACTAGTGATGAGGCATGCAAGTAGTCTGTGGTAGTCTCAAAGCTTCGCCCAGCGACTAATGAAAAAAGAAGTTTATTACGAAACTTGTGGAACTGCTTCGCAGGATTCGTTTCTACTTGTGTAATAGTCAATTAGTATCGATAACAGTGCAAGGAAACGGGTAAGCATGTTTGTTTTTAAAAAAACCTGTGTGCATATGAGGCATTCACTTTCCTGTCCACTAACTTGTAGCTATTTAGTTGGTGTTTGCCAATAAACGGCTTCGCAGCGAAAGGTTCTCCTTTCATTACGTGCCGTGGCCGGGATACGGGTGAAGATCATGTGGCCACAAATGTTTTGGGGATGAAGATATGGCGACCTTACTCGAAGAATTCGAGAGTGGTGCGGAGGCGGCTGGACTGGAGACCAACCGGGATAAGTTGGCGGCTTTGAAGGCCTTCCTCACAGGCCGTGCGATGGCGGCCCTGGATGCGGTCAGAAGGGGCTCTTGGAAGGTGGATTGGGCAGCCGCAGAGGAATCCCCTGCAGCGGACCGGCCGACCGCCAGGGGGCTATAAGGTAGCTCAAGGCGGCCAGGATGGGACTGGGATGGAAAATAAACGTGTTCTTTGCCAGTCTGCAGCAGTGGTTGGATCATGCCCTGCCGGAACTGGACGCAGTGTCTCGCCAGCAGCTGCTGTCTGATCAGCTCGGTAAAGCTGTGCAACAGGCGCTTGTTGCCAGTTGTGGTTGGCAGCAGCAACTTACCAGTTGAGCGGAGAGGAGCTAGTGCATCTGGCACACGAATTGGCCGAGGCGCCACTGGCCGCTTTGCAGTCACAGGAGAAGAGCCACGACCCATCAATGGAGAACCTACAGACTAAGTGGAACAACTGGGCAAACCGACTGCAGCCATGAGGACAATCGCGGAGACACGCTCGAACTAGCAGGTGCTACAACTGTGGCATGTGTGGACACTGAAAGAGTGAAGGTCCCTGTACCCGATCACCTGTAAATAGTAATTCATTGGATTACCCCTCTTTTCTCGGGTTGGGTGCGACTAGTGCTGTGACAGAGGATACGATGCAGACCGTTATCTAGATAAACGAGAAAATAGAGTTGTGACTAATTGATACAGGAGCCAGGGTGTCACTGAGGCAGAGAGAACGAAGCTGAATGAAAACCGTGCACACTAGCCGTGAAGGCAGTTGGGGGATACCGACAGAACATTGACGGATTGTCGATTCACTCAGTGCGGCTAGGCAACAGGCCGGTGCAGCACGAGATCTTGATCAGGCCAGATATAGAACAGGCAATTTCGGGGGTGGATTACCTCAAAGGCGCAGAATCTGTGGTTGAATTAAAGCGGGACAAACTGATGACAAAGTATGTCTCGGTCAAGCTTCAAGGTTACTCAGAAACTGTCGTGATTGAACTGCATGTCCGAAAGCTTCCGTCTTGTAACGTCCCGTCTGTGGTTGAGGAGTACACCGGACTGTTCACAAGAGATGAAGATCCGTTTAGCTCCTGCTGGTGAACTCGAAATCCTCCTCTACTCCAAAGGCTTTCGACCGTACGGCCCCGTTAGCTACCGCCCAGTCTACGGGAGGGGGTCCATAAACAGATTCAAGAGATGTAAAATGACATAATCGTGGAAGCCAACAGTGCACCGCTGCCGATTGTGCTTGTGAAGAAGACGAGCGGGAAATCCCAATTTTGCGTAGTTTTTTGGCGTTTGAATGAGCTGACTGAGGTCGGTTTGTAGCAGTCCATTCGGTTACGGAGATTTTCGATTCGCTCTAGCAATCTCGATACTTCACGGTATTCCACTTGCTTTCTGGATACCGACAACTAGCTATCAAGTCTGTCGGGGGCACCCTTCATATTCAGGCTCTTGACGCTTCGTTTACCGGAGGGATTACAGAACGTCACCGTGTACGGAAACGATATCGTTGTGCACAGTAATGCAGAGCCAGAGCACGCAGTGCACTTGAAGGCAGTATTGAACCGTATTTGATAGGCCGGCCTGCGGATAAATAAAGCCAAGGCACAACCCGCTCAAAGTTCCGTGACACTGCTTGGGCATAAAGTGGGTCTCGAGGAGGTGAGCTCATTTCCAGAAAAACTGACGAAGATCCAGGACTTTGAGTTCCACAATTCGAAGTGATCCCCATGGCAGTTTCTCGGACGAGCAGCATACTACAGCTGGTTTGTCAAGAATTTCCACATACTTGATTATGTGGTGGCCTGTAAGCAGTGTCAACCTATGAAAAGGGATACGGAAATGGCAGCCCATCCCATGGAACCCATCCCTGTATAGGAGATCGGCGAGGTACGGTCCGCTGACGTCATGGGCCCTTTCCGGTGATAACCAGCAAAACTCAGTAAAACCTAATAATGACAAAACACCTGTCGCGGTGGGTTGAGGAGGCATCCGTGCCAAATCAACAGGCGACGACGATCAGTGGAGTGGTAACGCACCACATCGTGACCAACCACGGGGTGTCAAAAGTGATTCCGGCGTGCTTTGAGAGCGAAGAGTTTAGGAGTTGCTTGCAGAAGCTGGGAATCAGACGGCTAAGGACGGCACCCTACCACTCACAAACAAACGGACTAACCGAACTCAATAACCAAACGAATAAGGAGTGGCTGGCATCCACAGAAAGTGACCGAGAGGTGAAACCGCCGATGGCGTTGCTCGCACATCATGCTTCGGTACAGCCAACCACAGGCAAGTCCATTTTCATGCCGATGTATGGTCGACCTCCGCGCCTTCCAACTGATCAGGAAATTGGGTTATGGCAGAAAACACGCTTGTCTCTGGATGAGCTAGGGGAGGGAAGGAGGAAAGCTCGAGAAAAATTTGACCGCCGTTCAGAGAGGGATTAGGCAGAAAACGGAAAGTGGAAAAGCGCGACCATTCCCCATGGGCGCGAAGGTCAAATGGAAGGATCATGCAAATCCTGGAAGGAGTGGACTGGGGTTTCGGAAGCTGGGCAGTCGGCGTAGATACTGGGAGGGGAATACGTTTTGTACGAGGTGCTGCAATCTTCGTCAAATTTTTGCCGCGGATTGTCTCCCCCGGTTTAAAAGTCTTTTTCAGCTGAAGGGGAGCTTACTGTCAAGAGTGCACAAATGACATTAGATTGACAGCTGCGGAGGATATCAAAAGACTTTCAAATGGTTTTCTTTGGGTTCGAATTCGGTAAACGGGGCTCTGGGGGGCTGAGCATATGTAAACTTTAGGTATGGGCGGCCACCGTATTGCGAAGATCGTTCAACCTGGCATTACAAACGAAGGCAGATCATAAGCGCGCCAGAGCTTCACGCCTTCACAGCTATAGTCTAAGCACGACGCTGGCATATTGCTGGAGGTATACCTGTTTGAAAAACCGTCTACAGATGGCTCGCGCGATTACTGGCAACTTACGCGTCTCATATAACGTCATACAGGCTGGATGACAAGAACGGTAGCGCATACAATACAGCTGTCCGTGTGGTCTTGTGGTGTCAGATTTTTGGCAGCCATCCAGACCCACAAGGATCAACAAACGGGTTTTGTCTTTGAGCAAGCGGGCTTATGGCACCACAAAATTTTCTTGGTTTATCTCTTTCCGTGAAGTCTTATAGAATCAGCTCAAGAGCTCTTAACTATGTCGAAAATATGAGTCGTTCCCTAAATTTCTGTCGCAGCTGCACCACTCCTCAGGAATACCGCCCCCAAAATGCTCGCTTTTTACTGTTAGGCAAGCGGTGGAATCATTTTTTGTCAGCCATGGCAACATGTCAGTAATTTTTGGATAGAGCAAAAGTATAGCCTTTCTTCCATTCTCTCCAGGACCCAAATGCCACAGTAAACGCCAAGCACCCTCGAAGACATCTCATTATTTCCACTGAAACGCGTATAATCATAAGGACCTCCAACAGCAGCCACATTTGATCTCGTTCAAGCCGTTGCATCGACTCTCCCTGGTTGAGCGAGGTCGGTTGAAGGCGAACGTTGATACTATTTCTAGTAATTACGATTTAGCACCTCCAGGGCGATTTCGAGAAGTTGGCCACCTACGGTCACATGGGGTCAGGTCATGTAGGATTTATGGCAACTTTCACATCCTGTACTTAGTGGTTTGAATCCCAGGAGAAACAGTTATACCGTGAAGACCTTACCTTCATGCAACATCCTGCAAATCGACAGATGTGAGCGAGTGTCTTTATTGTTATGACTGCTCTGAACAACATCTTCACAGTCAAGAAGACACACAACGGTGCCTCCGCCTAATCACGGAGAAGCAACATCACATGCAAATCAGTACAAAGGGGCAAACCTTGAGAGATCTCTGGACAATGTGTTTACTGCAGGCTATTAAAAAATTCCACACATAATTCTGGCTGCAAGATTACCTACAAGATACTTTCATTTTAAGCGAATCACATTCTTCGGTAAGTTGGGATAGTTTGTTTCGTTGAAAACTCTTCCAAACGGAAGTATTTGCAGACCTTGAAAAATCGCTTACATAGCCAAGCTACCAGTCCCAAGAACTTACTGAGAGCACACTAAGCGTAGACGCTTACATCTGCAAGTTTTTATCTTGATAAATAACACAGTTTCCGAAAGCCTATTTTCGCTGCTCAGTGCTGTCAGCCACATAGAGCGCTGACATGCTTTGAAAAAGCTCACCCGAAGTTGAGTAAAACTAGGAGTTGTTAGGAAGGTTAAGGATTTCAGGTATGTACAATCAAACGATACAATTCTGAGTAAATGATCCTCGCTTCTAGCGGAAGTCTTTGAGAAGGTTTGTGCGTACTTGTGAGGATGGGCACAGCTGGATGGTTCTATGAAAATTTGAATTGCCCGCAATGCTTAAGCATGAACCATATCCCCCAAAAGTTGTTATATCTTTTCAAAATAACCAGAACTAAATACAAAGAATATACTTGGCCCATTTTGAGTTGTTTCCTATAGTGGTTTATTTTAATTCATCAAAAGTTCGTTTTGGTTGTCCAATCAACGCAGTGCGCAGCCCTCCGTGCTCGCAGATTGTCCGCCTCGCTGAAGATGGACGTCGGAATCCCCGTGGAAGTAGAGGGCTCATATGGGGAATTCTATCCGGTACTTCATGTTTCACGATATAATACGATTTATAGGGAATTATAGGTGGACTTAATTCTTTGAGCGAGTTCCAAGTTCACTTACTGGATCTGTCGAACAATAACCATGTGTCTGAAGTTACCTTACCCCCATCAGCAATGCGGCTCCCGCCTGAGCTGGCCAGCTTCCCGTTCGATCCTATACAGGGCCAAGAGGTTGATGTGCTCATTCCGTGTGCCGTTCCAACGGAATCCACTGATGGAGATGACTCGGCCTTGGTTTCTAGGCTTTCAGCCTGGTGGCCGGGGCGTGTAAAGAAAGTGGGCGGAGGTTTTGTGATAGTGGAGTTGGTGTCGACCTTTACAACCGACCCGGTACCCACAAAACACTCTGCTACAAAGGTGGAGGTTTTAAACGGTCGAATTAGTATCCCCCTGCCATCATCCATCGAGAAAACAGATATTGTTGAAAAGCACCAGCTTCGGCCGCGTAGTCATCAATCTAATTTCACTGCCTCCAGCTTCCATATGCATGCCATAGACATCCCAGATTCTCTCGTGAACTAGTAGGTTGTTGTTTGTGTACTAACCCATTCCTAAGCTGCAGAGAACCAGCTAACTATCAGCATTTCGCGCGCCGATGTGGGTTACCGGTTTTGGTATGCATGGCTCCGGAGGCTCTCCAACCCGAAACACCTGTGAAAGGTCAAGATGATGAAACCTACGAACTAAAGGCTCGTTTGCTCGTCATTTCACCAGATGTTTCCACAGTGAAGAGGGCTGCCGTGATAGATAATACGTTCATCGATATGCTGCGCCAGAAGGTTTTGATTTTGCAACAAACGGAAGAGCTGTCACGTAAGCTGGAGGCTTCACGAGTCAGCCAGGTAAACGTTTTGTTATTGTATTGCTAATCTTTCAGATTGCCGCTCCATTCATCGAGGAGGTCTACGTTCCGGAACATCTTATACCTTATGCTATCGGGTTTCAGGGGTCAAATATACGACGAGCCAGCAATATCGAGGGTGTGTTCTCCATTAAGTTGAACAGGTCCACTTGGGTATTTCAGATATCCGGAAAGGTGAGTTATCACTCGGTCTACGCATGCACTGCATTTTCTACACCTGTTGGTGCGTTATACTTTTCCACCGTGGAGTTCCACTTAGTCTGCTGTCTCCCGTACTGCCAGGCGACAGACTAGGAGGCACCTGACTGTGTGTATGCGAGTTATGTCAAGCATGGAGGCGGTAATACATTGTCCGGCAGTGCACCTGTTACTTAACACTCGATCCATTTTAGGATGGTCTTCTCTGCGGGGGTGGACTCCAGTGTGGGGATCGTTGCTGCGGAATAGACGGTCGTGAGATTGGTACACGCGACCCTTGAGACCCAGCGATGTGCCTTTGTAGCGCCAAATTAGCGCAAATTAGCAAAAAAAATCGTTCGGCTGTAACACCCTTCCGGTGCCTAGCTGCCATGCCACCCGAAGGAAGCACGAGGGCTGAGATACTGCCAGGTTGCCCATGCCTAGACAGGGGAAGTCGAGAGGCAGATGTCGGGTTCGAACCACGGACCTTCCGGTCAGTAAACTGGCACTCTAACCACTTGAGCCGTCTCGCAAATTAGCAAACGTGATCCAGGCCTCAGATTCGTGCACTGACTTCATCAGCCACTTCTGTCAGAGCTAATACAACTACTGAGGTATGTAAAATTCTCCACAACCTCCAGTGATTCTCCTTGAATTGTGAATTGTGAGTTCAGAGATTGCACGTTATGGAGCATGACTTTGAACTTTGGGGGTGCAAGGCGCATGCCAAAAGATGGTATGGTGGTGGTCAGTTTACTCAACAGAGCTTGCGCCTAGCCTTTGTCTTCAAAAATGACGGTGTCATCTACGTTCTCACCAGCAACAATTTGAACACCCGGGGTTTTGAAGACCTTCCAGTGTCCGCCTCAGCATTTCACCAATGGCGAAGTTGAACAGGAATGAAGAGGATGGACATCCCTATGAGACAGCACTTTTTGTAGGGAAGCCTTTAGAATGCTCACCATACACTCGTACGCCCAGAAGTATGCGGATCTATGAACCGGACTATGTTCACAAACTCCTGAGGCATACCCTGTTGACCAAGTATGGTTAGCAGCACTGACCGGTTGACAGAATATAACTCATCCTTGAAGTCAAGGGATACCAAGATTGTGGATCATCTGCACGTGGTGTTGCGGTTCGAACGTTCTTTGCTGGATATCAGCCATTCTGGTACCTGATATTTTCGCTGACAAGGGGCTTCCGAGGACCAATCGAACGAATCAAGAGGAGAAGCCTGCAGACGTTTGCAGCATTTTCTGCCCCTTCCATTTCTTCGGCCCTTCGAGTCTACCAAACTTGGCCTGCAGTGACACTCAGTTTTACCTGGTGTTGGATGGTGCGTCTGGTTGAGTGGTTACGGCCTGTAGGAATCCGTCGCCGGGCCTCCAACAAAGCCACTGCCCTATGAAAGATCCAATGTTTGCATGACGTTGGCTTGGTTGTGCCGCAAAAAAATCATTCAGCTCTAGCACCTTTTCGGTGCCTAACTGCTATGCCACCAGAAGGAAGCACGAGGGCTGGGATACTGCCAGGTTGCCAGGTTGTACCGCTAACGGAAGTTCCGGCTACTCAGAAGTAATACTAGATATCTGTACCGTTATCTGCCGTTAATGTCCGGCAGACCTTCGAGGAGCGGGTTCTGAAAGTTTCGTTTGATTTCTGGATCCACTAGTTTATCGATGGCTAAGCGAGGTGTGCGCGTTTTGCACAGACCTGAAAAACGCATTGAAAAGCGGCAGCGCACAAAGACATGGTCGGAGTCCACGCTGATATTCCACCAGTAAGTGACTTCCATGTAGTCTGTTTGGATTCGGGACTGGTTCGTTGGTGGGCATCACATTGTTAAGCAACTTCCGTCGTTCGGGAAATTGGGACTGCAAAGAAATAGTCTGTGATCGGCACACGTCTGAACTGAGGTTTGAAACAGACTTGAAAGTGTTCAGTGTCCTGTACTGAAGTCGAACGCACAGAAGCTGCAGCTGATTGTGTTGCATGCCGAACAAAACGGTCAGTCCTATTGCTGGGACAATGGGAGGGAGTGTGCGAATTGGGGTGGGATAGTTTTTTGAGAGGGGATACGTGAAAGTGTAAGAAGGGAGGCGTCATCAATAACATGTTTTCGCCTGCTTGCCCTGCTGTATGCAGCAAGTAAGGCAACCCGGCTGGTGACACCACGTGATGGTCGATGTGGCATGAGAGTACTGTTTTTATTGTCATGTTGTTTTGTTTATACGTGGGCTGGGATACTATTCTCTTGTGTTGCTGTCAGTGATGGTGTTGATGGGCTTCAACATCGTTCTGTCACGTCGGTCGTGACAATGGGGGTTGTTGCAACAATCTTCTGCTATGTGGTTTGTCCTTGGCGATGGTCAGCGTCAAGAACGGCGCCTTTCGAGGACACTGGTATGAGTGGACAGGGTCTTGTCGCTGTAAACGGTGCTTTTTGTGCCAGCTGGTACAATTCCGCTCGGAAACTGAGAAGAGTGACTTCCATGGAAATCTGTTGCGATTGATTCGGCTAGCAAAATTCATCCGAGCGGGTGATAGGAGTGTTCGGGTTTGCCAACTGAACCAGGAGCGATTGACTGGGAGTTGAGGTCCGTCGTGCATGTAGTGAGAGTCGACTTCAGTTGTGCATTGTGCATCGTCCAATCCGACCCAGTATGAGTCTCCATCGCAAGCGCGAAAACCCTCTCACCTAGAGGCCGTTGTGGCCGTGAGTTATCGGTGACAAGCTTCTCCTCAAAGTTGCCTTTCCTTCTGAGGCACATAACTTATGCGATCGGTTATAAGCTTTCTCCAAGTGTGATACAGGAACAGTTAACTTTCCACCAAAATTTTTATTGCTCAGCATTATCGGGTTTGGTTGGCTGGAAGGCCATCAAGAATATGCAGACAATGAAGCTGAGGATCATGTGGGTAACGAGTTGAAAATAACCGGACCACTCGACTTAATCAACTTGACACTAGGCATCAATACGATCAGAAGCTATTAGCTGATCAAAAGCCGCTACGACGTGTTTGCCAGATTGGAGTTCCTCTACGGTCCCACGGGCTACACTGCCTGGGATTTCGTTCCACATGACCTCATCACGCCGGAAGGGTTAAAGGGGAGCAGTCAGACAAAGAACAGTGAGCCTCCTCACCACGAGTGGTTGTAGTGCCAGGGGCCTAGAGCTAAAGTCGTACTGTCTTCTGCGTTGTGGTGTGGTGTCTCCTTATTCATATTTGTGGAAGCAGTGATGCCTTCCCCAGAGGCAGGACGGTTTAGAAAAGGCCAGCCCCAAAATCCACACACCTGTGACCGCCAGCGAATTACCCCGCACGGTCGAAATGCAACAAAAACGAACCGAGGGTCTGATGAATCTGCAAACGTGTCTTCCGTGCACCGTAGCATCCCACGCCTTCTGGCTAGACTGGTCTGCAGCCAAGGGTGTCAGAATATTGAATCATTGGTTCTGGCTGGATCCCTACTAGCCATTGGGGGTCACTTTTCATTCAAGGTGGGGCATCTTTAGCAAAGCCCTCTTCCTCGACCTGGCAACCGGGGAGTAGAATCCACCTTTGCAGCTCTTCGTTCCCAGGCCTTCATCCTCATGTTTCCTCACCTTTCAACTAGTCCTTTGTGTTCAATCCATCTGCCAGTCCTCTAACCATTGTTCCGTGTCTAGACTGCCACTGAGCAAAAATAAATCAAAATACCTCCGCTGATCCACACTGACGTTTTCGATGTGCGTTACTCTCACACTAGATAGCAGGTATCTCTTGCCTAAATTTTACTCAACTTTTCCGTCTATTTATGTTATCTCAGAAACCGCATGCAAGACTCCAGTTCGATCATTCTTAAACCAATTAGGATGAGCCCACATTTCACTTTGGGAATCTGGTCATCCTGATGTGATTGCTCGTTCTATCTTCGGTATGGAAGTTCTCTTCAGTCATAGAGCTGGAAGCGCTTTAGTCGACTGGGTTTCAGTAGCATTCTTTGCACCGCACGGTTTCCTGGCGCAGTTGAGATCACATGACCGTCGTGGCGAGGCAACTTTTTCGCGGTGTGGTGGTTTGTGCATCTCATTGACCCGCTGAATTGTATTGAGAGGCTTTACTTTGGTACCTTCAGAATTCCTTGTACTAGGTTGGTCAATGGATAGAGGTCTGAACAGCATGGTCTCCTAGTTTTCCAGGTTGGTGATTTTAATAGGCATAGCAACTTGTTCCCTAAAAAACTTGTGCTACTGTAGTAATATGCCGGCATCAACTCGCTGCCTTGCGGTCAGGCCTTTGAGTCAAATGCTTTGGTTGAAGACCCTAATCGTCCTGTCTAGGTCTAAGCGCAATGTTCCAGCCCTCGTACAACCATGAACGTCGCAACTTTTATGTTAGGCCATTCAGCACAGGCGTCTACTTGATTGGATACCAGTTGACAGTCATCTGTGTGCGGTTCGTTTGGCAACGTCCGTAAAAATCGCCCCAACGGATTATCTCTGAGTCTACAAAAGACAACTTCTCTAACTCATTAGGTGTTTTTTCATCATGATCGACAGCACAGCATCAGTGTTCAAGTGTTGATGCTTTACTGCCATACCAAATATCACATCGTTGCGGTCGCTGGTGACATGAAAGCGCAGGTAGGTAAGCATAGCGCTGCTAAGACTCAATTAGGTGGTCTCTTGGGAGTAGACACGAGACGTACGGACGATGGAGAGCGTATACTGCATCTGCGTATTGACCACAGACAGTTCCTTTGCACTATCAATTTTCGGAACGGTGGAAGTCGTCTGGCGACGTGGAGCCTCCAACTAACCCCAAACCCACATTGCCAACACTTGATGGTGGTGAAGATCCATCACTGTCTGCCGGTCTCTCTGGACTACCTGCGTGGGCTCTAACCATGCAGCTGTCCTTTACTTCCTTCCCTCGCGCTTTTCAGGTTTGCGCAGAACATTCACATTTCGCCTAGCCATTGAGAAGCCCGTAATAATAATAATAATAATAATAATAATAATAATAACAATAATAATAATGATAATAACAATTGTTCAGCTGCAACACCCTTTCGGTGCCTAGCTGCCATGCCATCCGAGGGGAGCACGAGGGCTCGGATACTGCCAGGTTGCTCAAACCTAGACAGGAGAAGTCGAGAGGCGGAGGTCGGGTTCGAACCATGGACCTTCCAGTCAGTAAATTCGCGCTCTAACCACTAAGCCATCTCGCCCCCGTGAGAAGCTAGTGGACGCAGGAGTTTCACAGAACCGACTCTCCAGCGCTTGTCTGCTTGTACGATGTCGAATGGTAACGGCCGCTGGAGACATATATCCAAAGCTGTGTTTGTTACCGGAATTCCTACCTGCAGTACAACCCAACAAGCCCCTTCCAAGTACTGGATCTTTCAGTCTCTTCCATCGGCCCTCCGACTAATCTTCGTCGTCGGGGTGACTGAGTCTTCAGCAGCTTTCCAGCCAGAGCTACCAAAACCCATTGAAGCTCATCGACCCTGGACCTACCACTCAACCTTGCTTCCTTCGGGCTTAGTCATCCAAATTGGGTGTTCATATCAGCAGCCAAGGTGAAGATATCCGTTCTTCTCGCTTACTTGCGGCTGCCATTGTGTTGTGCTTTGTTTGTATAGCAGCCAGCACCAGAGCTGAGGCTTCTGCTTAATTGGATACTCTCCCAGTGTCAACGTTTTGGCTGCCTCCATAAATACTCGCAATCATCGAAATACTAAACGCTTTTTATTCGTAGTTATAGGTGGCTGAAATCCAGCGGTCAATGTTGACCTTAATTTGATGCTCCACGCTTAGTAGTGCGCTCTGTTTTTGCTAATTCATCCAAACCTGTTTAAGTCAGGCTTTCCCACAACTACATAGCCTCACAAACGGAAATATTACCGCTCATCTAGCTCAGAAAGATGCCAATCCAGGCTTCGTATGAAATCACCCTCTTGAGTTTGCCAACCCTGATTTTGTTCGTTTCCTTAGGGTCTGTTTTGTCTGAGCTTATATGCAGCGTAGGTTTTGCCCACAATGTATCGCATTTGGTCTGTACCACTCATTCTTCATTTTTTCTGTCAGTCCAAGGAAGCAGTTTTGCAAGCCAAGGCTTTACTAGACTACACCACGGAAGTGATCCCAGTTCCTCGCACGTATGTTGGTCCCATTGTTGGTTCCGGACAACGGCACATACAACACATTGTCGATTGTGTGGGGCTTAGTGGACTGAAAATATGCCATATGCCGGAAGAGGAAATGGAGAATTTTGTTGCTTTTCACTTGACTGGGACCAGCCAAGCGATACGGGACGCGCGAATGTTTTTGGAGTTTCATGTGGCGAGTCTGCAAGACCTAGATCGATTGAGGGGGGTGAAAAATCCCCCGACTCTTCCTCCTAAAAAGGACGCGGAACCAGAAAATCATTTTTCTGCGGAAGAGGCCGAGGGGTAAGTTTCTCTTTCAGCCGCCTCCTTAAATCTAAATGATTGATTCCTTGTGAGGCATTATTTACAATCTTTTAAAATCTACTATCTCTTCGTATGCCTTAGCATTTCTGTGCAATTTCGGCACCGTCGAGTCTCATGCTTCACAGATCATTCCACTGTGTATCCCTCCTTGGAGAAAACATTCGGGAGATACTTCAGTGTTTATCTGACAGTGTTTAATCCGATGAGGAAACCAACAAGAACTATGCCTCCGCTTTTTGCACCAACATAACGGAATTCCAGCCGTATCTGGGCAGATTTTGTGGGCGTGCAATATAATAGTTTGCTTTGTTTGGGGAGGACTTGCCAGATGTTCAGTACTTCTGCATATGTGCCAAGGAAACCAGTGGGACGTAGTGAGCCTTTATAATGGTCATCGGCATGTTTTACATGGTTTGGTACAATGGTTTCCAGCATTTTCCAGTCACTTTCTCCCCATCGCCACGCGTCAGAATCTCATTCCACTCCTTAAAGACTTATCAGATGATTAGGTTCACAGTTATGTTTGTTATTCACCTGGAATCATTTTACGTCTTCACATTACTTTATTATTATTATTATCGTTATTATTATTGTTTGTATACCTGGCTCACGCTTTCAAATGTGACTTGTTGTAGCTATCATTTGGGATTTCCATGAATAGAAATAGCTGGTTATTTGGATCTAGATCCGTCAAAATGTAAACAGTATTTAACAACCTCAGCATTTGGTTCGGGCCTCCTGTGTGCAAGATGTGGAGTGCGACTGAAAAACTACTTAGGATCTAGCCTGACTACCCAGCGTTCCGGTGAATCAGTCGGAGTGATAGTTTGAGTAGCTACCTTCCGGTATTCTAGCTAACAACGATATTGCCATCAAGATGAGGATGGCCAGAGAAGTATTTGCCAAGCTAGGTTATCTCTGCCGTAGGCTTTATAATTTATTAATCATGAGTCGAGTTTGCAGTACCACGGTAAGCCGTGTACTGCTGTATGTATCAGAAACCTGGTAACTTCGAACTGAAGACGTTGAAAACCTCAGTGTTTAGTCATCGGTGTGTTCAGAATATTGGTCAGCCCTGGTGAAAACATTGAATCAGTAGTGCTGAAGTATGCCGAGTGTCCTTTGGGGCAGGTGACACGAAAAGTAGGCCGTTGATATTCTGTAGGCCTCACCATAAGCTTCGTATGTCTGTTTGGAGCCCTCTTTGCAGAATCGTGTGCAGAGCAGAAATGACCAGGTCATTAATTGGTGACAAAATTCGGCTGTGTTGGCAGTTGCTGTTCCTTCAGTTGTGGACCTGGAAATGAGACAGACCAGTCACTAAAGGCGCCGTGCTTTCCTTGGCTTCAACGTTCAATGACTCCCAGTCTGTCAGTACTCAGAATTTTCACAACCGAAAGCAAACTCGTGAGTGACTTCTTCATGAAGCGAACGA
>SJOL01005510.1:208967-223609 GCA_004794785.1 Opisthorchis felineus
CCCGTCTGATGGCTTGTTCTTGCTGTTGCTGTTGTTGGGATGTCTTCTTCCTCAAGCTTCTCTTGATAAACTTCCTTGGATATCCATTGTTCTGGAATACTCTGAATAGGTGGTTTTCTTCCTTCCGTAGTTCTGTGGTGCTGCAGTGTGTCTCCGCCCTCTTGAGCAGCACGTATATTAACGCACACGCAACACTACTCAACGCACAACCACCAACCCATCGCTATGCACCACACCATCAGGATTCCGTTCGAATCGTGGATGCATCGACCGCATTGTTATCGAACGATGGCTTCTCGAACACTGTCACACAGAAGGCCAACAGTTGTCGCCCTCTTTGGTATAAAAAAAGCTTTTGATTCAGTCGACTGCACCGCTCCGTTGCGAAGTCCATTTCAAGGGTCTGCCTCACATTTGCATTACATTTCTCCAATCCTTATAATCCAACACCCGTGGGCGCGTGAAAGTTTACGTAGAGTATTCTGAGTTCACTAAAAGTGATATCTTCAGGGCTGCCCATTGCAATCTTTCCTCTTGAACTTCTTCATTGAATCACTTGTCCAATGAACGTTCGCCATATATTCTACCTCTATCGTGAAACTTCCTCCTGAGGAAGATCTCAAAGACCTGGATTATGCGGATGATATTGAGCTGCTAGGTTCATATTCCATCTGGATACAAAATGCACTATATGGAATAAATCATGTTGCTATGCTATCTGGCATGCGGTTTGCATCGTCAAAGTGCAGAGCTCTTATAAAATGCGGTGAATGCACCACCAAAGCTGGTCTCGGCGTTAGAACCACTAGAGATAGTGAGCAGGTCCACCTATCTGACTAGTTGCATCTCGTCGCGTGGTAGTATTGCTGACGAAGGTAATGTAGGATCGCCGAAGACTGTTCTGCTTTCTCCCAACTTAAGCATCTCCAGGGTCGACGTGACAGGCTGTCGATCAAAGACAGGGTTTACAATGTGACACTGCGTCCAGTGTTGCTCTGTGATTGTGTAGCTTGGCCATTGTACGCTGAAGATAAAAAAAAGATTACTTGTCTTTGACCGTCGGTGACTTCGAAGCACTGCACATGTTTCATGGGTACATCAGTTGCATGTCCGGTTAGTAAGTTGATTCGGCTTCATCAATGGCTGGGAAATGTGTCAGGTGATCCATTGAGTCACTGTACCCTGTTTACCTAGATAGGTTCTAAGTGGAAGTTTCCATAAGGTAGATAATGCATGACCTAGAGGTTGAGCGTGAAGAGCATCACTGGTGCACAGGTGTATGTCCTCTGCGACATTGAGTTACCGGATACCCACCACACCAATGGTTGGCGGCACTAATCGATATGGCGGTGGCACGCGACCAGTGATGGTGTTGCATTTATTCTATTGTTGTTATTCATCAGCCCACCATTCTTTTGTTTTCCTGTGTCTCCTACACCATCCGAACCATCGTACATACGTACGTGGTCCTCGGTTGTTAAACCGGGCTGAAGCGTACCAATGACGCTCTGGCTCCAGAAGTGGGGAACTTATCCCTCAGGAACAAATGCCGCAATAGCAGTGCGATTTGTCTTTTGTCTGGGTGTCCAAGTCCACTGTTGCAGTGAAGCAGGGGGCGCCTCGAGCACCTCTTACACCATCCGATGATGTCACCGTTTTTTGCGGACGGGACTCGATTTAGTTTGTGAACAATCTGAAAAATACGCATTTTTGAACACGTAACAATTGGAAGAGGTGTTAATGAATACACGATAACTTCTCCAGTTCCCAGTGTTCACCATTAGCTTGTAGTTTCAGAATACATTTCTTAGTTTTTATTTGAGTCTAGCTAGATAGCACAAAAATTACTCTTTCGGCCCACAGGACGGGCTCCGATGACAAACATTGGGGCACGTCTTGCCGGTGGGCTAGCATGTTCCAGTTCCACATATTCAGCCACATGGACTGTGGTTGAGGTGAATAGCCTCACCACACCCTTCCGTCTGTCACTGGATATCCCAAGGTACCACAGGTGCAGAATACGTAGGAAACACTTCATATTCCTGCCTAAAATGATGCTCTCCTTGCTGAGGAACAACTTGCTGTTTCCTTCTGGAGGAAGATGTATGTTTGCAAACGAAACCTGAAGTTAGTCGGTCTGACTTAACATTACTGTGTAACGGAAAGTTTGGCATCCAAAATGAGGGTAATCTGTCCGTGGATTATGCGACAGTTGTAGCACACCTGCTCGACAGTTTCACATTAAATTTATGCCATCTGCTGAAAACCGTGCTCTTCACCGGTGGACCCCTCTTCGTCAGTCCTGTTTTCAAACGTTCCCATGGGTGGCTACTTATGGGGAGCTTGAGTGTCTTATGCGACAACGGCCGTCAATTTCTCTTAAACTGGACAGAAATGACTCATCATGATTGCGTCCAGATAACCTTTCGTGATCTGTTCTACCAGGAAGTGTCTTCATAGTCAACATATCCTTTCCATGTAAGCCTGGTGGTCGCGGGTTTCATCCAGCTCTAAAGTGAATCAGTTCAGCTGACGACAGTAGATATGCTAACCAAAGATGTCCTGTTACCAGACATAATGAGGCGTCGTTAATCGCCCAAGTATCGTTTTCGTTGGCATCACAGTGAGCGGTCGTTCCTTGCCCCAAGGTGGTCTGTTGAATTCTGAACTGCCCTCTCGGACGCCTCATAGCACCTCACGACCTGTTGTCATTGCATCTGATCGGTGTTATTTAGGTGCCTAACCTGACCCACCAGTTGAATCGTTCCTATACAATGCAAATTTGCACCTATCTGTGTAAGCCAGGTGCAACTGATAGATAAACTGCTGTTTCCATATTTGGATGGAAACTCACGTTGGTTTGGTTTTTTTAACCCGTTTTTCGTGAAGTGGTTGGTTGGACCATCCTTCAGTTGCGATTATTTCGCAACTTGAATCCGGATATCCCAGTGGTCAACGTCGACAACTCAGGTTCGAATCCATGCAAGAGAGCTTCTAAGCTGGCTGCCGACCTCTGTCTTAAAAATTGCGTGCACATGTTTCATCAATAAAAAAACTTAAAAATGTACAGCTGCAGCGCGGTTGAGTTCATTGCTTACCTGTGAGGATATATGTAACATCACTTTCTAGTTTGCCGAGATAGAGACATCACCCGTGTAGGTTTTAACGCCTTGGAACACTATTGTTAACACCACAGCAGCGCTGATACACAAACGCAGAGCTACCAACCGACTTTCAGGCCGGTTCACGCAAAAACTACGGGAAAAGTCGTTAGGCAATTGCACATTGTTAAATAGTCTAATGTAGTATCATTTTCGTTTCCATTCAGTGCCGCACATGACTTGTTCGGTGTCCACTCTTTGGAATTCATTTGATGTCGAATACTCAGGTGACTTAGTTGACTTATCCACTCTAGTTCACACACTCATTGGCCAATGGCATGATTCGATATCAGACAAAAGATATGTTGCCCCTCTGTGATGTTCCACAGCATGAGCCTCTAATGGTGGAGAGCTGGAAAGTGGAAAGTATATTGACTCCCACAGGGAACATTTGCAGTAGTCTATTTGCGGTCTGCATGAGGTGCTCCCAAAGGCACATGTCCGCTATCGTCCTTTATGGGACGGAGCGGCCTTCTCGCACTCGCCGTTATACCACGAGACTTTTAAGCATTTTGAAGTCAACACAGAGTTGATCTCTTTTGGGATTTCTCACTAGTTTCTTGTACTCCTTGAAAATACTGACAGTGTTAGGTGACGAAAGGTGGGTTTTTATGTAAACTGGCCGAAGTCGGAGTCTAGTGACTCATGAAGTATCAGTCAGTATCTGTCCATGTCACTTTATAGCGTGCTTATCACGTCTAAGGCTGGTTGAAGGCTAGGGAACCACTTCCGGATAACATAGGGTTCCGGAGTAATGCATTTAGCCCATATATATTTATCGTTTTCCACTCGTCCTCATTTTATCACAGGTAGCGAAGATCACTCCACTCGCTTAACTTCTGATCAACCTAATACTAACCATGTTGGCTCTGACAACAGAGGGGAACGTCTCGTGAACGGTGCTGCTCCCCGAGGGTCCTTCAGTAGACAAAATCATCGCGGCGATCTTCACCAGCCAGGTGCTCCTGTTGCTGCTCCAGTTCCTGCAGTGATTTGAAAACAACATTTCCTTCCTAATGTCGTTAGTTTTGGTGCGCGCTGCTCTTCACTGGTCTTTTGCTTCGCTCCACTTTCATCGCATTTATTATCCCATTCATGGCTTCCTCATCGAATGCCCGATTTCCTGTTCAGACCAATTGACTCAAAGTTGTAAACGTAATTGTCGCTGCTATCGCTGCTGCACACAGGTCCTGCTCACTGATGTTCACACCATCAACCTAGTACTTTCGTCCTTGTTTGCTTCCCATTCCCTTGTTTGCTGGGTTGCTATTAGTTTACCTCAGGATTTGTCTATCTGTCACATATGTTTAGTTGAGTCAGAAAATCAGTCGCTGGTGCCACTTATGTGCCGGTCTTTCCATTTTCCGATTGGCCAGATCGATTTGTTTCTACATGGCCATCTCTGTACAAATCGAGTGAGTTATTACGACCCACCACCGTTTCACATGGTGCACGCAAACACGCTCCTTCCCTCTCCTGTTTTTTTTTCTTGGTCCGGTTGTAACACGCTTCACCTAGGTGGACAAAAAAAGTGATTTTGGATTCACCTCGTGTTGTTCCATCTCATTCGTCGTTGGTGTTTGCACTGCCCTTTCCTACGTCTTCAGACACTTGCGTTAGGTTGCTAAACAGGCCCAAGCGGGAGGATCACCATGACGCTACCTTAACGACCTTTTGCACAATTACTGGCGGCCTGCATGAGGTCTGATTCCACTCCGCACGCGTCTACACAAAAGCCGAGCTCCCAATATCCATGTGCCGCGGCAAGTGTGGCACATACACCGGCGCAAGTGATCATTTCCGCCAGTATGTTATAGAGACACTTCCGCATTCTCCGTCTGTTGTATTCCACACCCATGCTCAGTAAATTTTACCAGTACGTAAACAAGAGCAACCGTAGTGCCCTGGGTATGGAGATGTTAACTGTGACACCGGTGGCATGCTCACAGAGCCGAAGGAGCACCTTCGTAAAAGACCCACGTCTTAGTCCGCGCTCTCTTGGATCCCAGTGTTAGAGGTGGGCTGGATTATGTACCCGCTGAATGTACCCGGTGGCTCATGTTAGCAAGTAAGTTCCATCTTTCTACCAAAGTTTATTGCGGAGGGATTCCGCCTAATCATACGACAATGCAAATCGATAACTCCATCCTCGGATTGATTATCAAGTAGGCTATTTTAAGGTACACATTAAATGTGATAGTTTAAACGTAAAAAACGCCAGGGTATCAGCACAACATTTGTTTCATACAGTTTTCATCAGCGATTGTGCATTTCATCGGCAAGCGTAACGTGGTGAAACCTTATCCTCTGTCGGATTGCGTCCGACTACTGGGGTGTGGCAGTTGACCAGTATGTCGTCAGTCATCATATTATCGTAGATATTGTTCTGAGGACATCAAGCAAGCAGCTCAAAGGAAGGCGGAACACTGAATGAGAAGCAATAGGGCCATGGGAAAAACTGCAGGCTACCTTCTTCGGTTAACGAGATTCCGCGAGCAAATTGGACATTTAGGCCTCTAGTAACACCCCATGTTTACTACCTATCGGACGAGAGTTGTATTTCAAACCGGATGAAACGGCGGAACAGTGGCATAAATATAATCAGGCATAGCAGATGTCTTTAAAAATCAAATATTTTGCCCAACATTCATTCGATTGGCACATAAATCTGGTTTTGGTTGATGTCCGTCAGAAGAGACTCATTTAGCCAGGTCCCAAGTTCCCTACTATCAGCATCACTGTTTGTAGGGCTTCAATCATTCAGAACTAAAATACAGAAGCTGAGCGGGCGTGAGAATGCGGGGTGTATTCGTCAACCTCTAACTAAGTGTGTCTTATGGTAATGTTCACTACGGCGTAATTATGACGGAGATTTTTTCACATCCGTCTCTTTCGAATAGTTCTTCCTTTCCGGCATAAGCATTCTAGTTGGAAGCAGTGAACACCGGTGTTGCTCTCAGTACAACTCACCAGCAGTGCATATCCTTGACCGTGCTGAGATTTGAGCCCCGGAAATCCCACATTCCAGGCGAGCGTGCTATTCTACTGCTACTCCACCAGTGAGAGCTGTAGGCGAATGTGCTCACGCTTGAGAGACGTGACTGCTTTTCCCACCGCCTCGAACGACGACCCGGTAACTGTCCTGGCAATGTCGATCGATCGACCTATAGCAATAAAAGATGCAAAACGTGTTCACGATGTGGCAGTGCGAGTAGCCATACGTGTGAATATTGTTCAGTCCAGTTAATGACATTACTATAGTCGGTAGACTTACATGTTTTCGGAAGCGATAAGATACCAAGTGCAGCCAGTGACTTAAGCCACCTGTCTTGGCAATGTGGACAGCAGAAGTCATCTGCTTGGCTTGTGCTGTCCAGGAATCTTTAAGTGAGTTTGCATTGGGAACACTAACGCCTTATTATGCATCAGACAAGCGTAACTAAATTCGATGCTTCGACCGGAGTCCGTCCCAATGAGCAGATTGATGTTCTAGTAGAGGGGTACCCTTGAGCATCCGAAAATTCAGTGGACACTTCGAGGAGACTAGACAGAAGTGGTCGCTTCCGTGACATGGTCTCTAGGGAGGCATCACTGTCGTTTCATCCTCTGTTGTGTTATAAATTTCGGCCCTTTAGGGTGGGGTGTGCGATTACCACTGATAATCTGTTACATCGTTTCCGCACAGTCTTGATAAATATTGTTGCGAACTCCGTAAGAACAGCGCAGAATCTATGCACACTTATAGAAGCGAAAGGCCGGGTCGGTATACGAGGTTACAGCCAACAAAGTGTTGTTGTCACCTAACGGGTGTTCTGCATTAAAAGGTAGCACTTCAGTAGAAATCCGGTTAATTGAATGGTGGGGACATCGATGCATGAATTCGGTCATCTCACACAACATCGGTGGAAGCCTCACCACTGTAGTATAGGTAAAACATCCATAATGAACCCACGACTTATATCTCTCTCTATCAGTTCACTGTTCCGATGTATCCTAGAATAGCAGATAGAAGTATATCTGTTCGCCACTACCATCGTATGGTCCGACTTCATCTGAATCATGCGATGGCAACTGAGTCTGAAAGCCGCCCGCTCCTTTTATTTGAACACGAATTCCTCCCTAATGGTGTTGCCTTCTGGATTGGAGCTGTTGTATTTCAAAAGCAGACTTATTACTTCTTATTACTTCGAGACCCCGGATCTTTTCGAATGTCAGCAGGTCTTCCGCAATGTTTGATTGACAACTGATTCTCAAATTGGATGAATCAATCCTGCCCTATTGTGTAGCGTTAAGGGACGCTTGTTTTACTGTACATCCATTGCACGCGCTGACCATATTTTAAATACCCAAATGAAAAAGTCGACTAGTAATGCCAGCGACCAAACATCTCTCCGGTGTGCGATAAAGGCCACCCAGTACCTTCATCTTTCTTGTGAAGCAGTTAGACCTAGTGATTGTGTCGTTTTACAACGAATTTACTCCACCTGCTGTACGATGTTTAAATTTAAAGCCGTTTATTGCGTTAAACGCGAGATATCAGGAAATACGAATTCATTCAATACCCAAAAAGACTGATTGCATTCACTTGACCTCAAGGATAGGATTTGTAGGCTTCGGAGATGTCCTGGGTAAATGTGTGCGCAATGTACACTAATCCTCCCAGGATCAAATATGGATAATCTCCTTAAAGTAGACTGTATGCTATTTCATATGAGATTTCCGTAGAAACCCACTATAAATAGACACACCACAGGGACCCTACAGACCGAAATTAAATCCGAGGCAGTGCTGGTTCTAACCGAAATTTTGCACCGTCGTTATAGTAATGTGCGAACAGCCAATAAAACCATCCGCTATCGGTCGTTGATCAAGTGGTGGTTGATCTGATCGCCGAGTTCCGCAATCGGCTTCCGAACGCTTCGTCGTCATTCCAGACATCGTCAGCGTGCGATGTTCTTCACTCCCATTCAGCCCCAAGATATATGTCGTAAAACGCGGTCATTTTCCGAAGACGTCAACAATTTCGATTTCGTTCGCTTAATACACAGGAAACAGTAGCCAAAGAGCTTGTAGGACGAATAATGCTACGGGGCAAGTCTAAACTAAATGGAAAATAAAACAGTCAAGAGTATGCGATATTCTTTCTCCCTAGTAACCGGAAAGCAGCGTCAAGACATTCATTGAGTTAAATTTTGTGGACTTTCCGACTCTGTATCACTCAGTTCGTCCAGGATTGTCTCTAGTCTGTGCATGATGCTCAAGATCATACTCCCACTGTCTCACAATGAGGTCCCATAAATTTCGCTAGGGCTCATCCGGATCCGTGTTGGATAATCTTGCAGTGAAATGAACCGTACGGACCGAAGTTCTGTCATATTCAGTTATCACCCATCCGACCTGCTTGTCACGGAACAAAGATACACCTTAAGCATGCAGATACTGAATTTCGCAATTTTTCTGTCGAGCGACTTTTTTTACCACCCTCAGAATGGTTACGCAAATATTTGGGCGGTCCTCCACGGTAGCTTTGTTAACTTTTAGTCCATATTTTATCAAGTTGTGTCAGTAAAATGCCTAGCCGTCTAGATTGAAGTGTGATTCTTTTATCATCCCAAATTATAATTTTATTCTACTCCTAATCCCGGAAAATGTAGATCCGTCCACTTGAATCATTTTCGTTGTAGTTAACGGAGGGTCTTTGCTCATTTTCACTCATAGTATACATGGGGCTACTCGAAAACAATTTTTATACATTTCCAGCAGTCAAACCTGATTTAGGGGATCTCTTTGCTCTCTGGTCGAATGCGGATTCCAATAATTTCCGCTTTGCTTTGCCCTAAGGTTTTTTGCGTTCAAGCTGGGGGATTTCTAGAACCTTATTGCGAGAGACTATCTAACAACTTGTCCACCAACGTTTCGACCAGACGCTGCTTCGTCCGAGTGGGTGTGCTGTTTATTGTGGCATTGCTGGTTAAAATCTCCACTTCTCCGAATCCGACAAAGTGGTCGGCGCTCTCCTCTTCAATTAACTCAGGTTACCTGCCATTTTAGTCACAGCCCCAGTGAGTGACAGTCCTGGCCTTGAAATATGACCGATTTTGTGGACATTGTCCATATCTCATTTAGCTCGACTGAGCCGATAAATGGAACTTAATACCGTTTGACACACATGCAACCTCTGAGTATCTACTTGAAATCAACACGAGTCATATACTCATTAGAACGCGTGTCAGTTAACGCACTGACGTTCACTTCTGACTTTCGAAATTTAAACGTCAAAAGATGAATAAAAACAGAGAAAGTAGGAAGCCAGGGATCTTCATAGTGGCTCGTACACTCTGGATTGCACGCCTAACATGATAGGTGATGCCTACCTTCACTCTCTACTGACTAATGCCGAGTGAAGTACTTCCTAGGTGGCCGTTCGGAAAGTGCGCAACTGTATGATGTATGACTTTCCTTGTATTGTTTTAACCGTATACCATCCAAATCGGTCGTTCTTATGCAATTCCATTGTCCCTTTTTATTCACTCAGGTTGCCCCTGAACACTGGAGAATGTATCCGAAGCTAGAAGACGATTGGTGGAGCTGCACACCAAGGGAATGAGGGCTAGAAAAACGACTGTCTAATCTAGGGTTTTATAGATATCGGTTCAGACCATCGTAAAGAAAAACCTCGAGGTCTTTTAACGTTTGGAAGACAGAATTCATGGTAAGGTAAGCGCACCGGACACAAAAGTCCGGTCGCGAACATCAGGTTGCCTGATATTTACAAGGGTTTAACAACCTTTGTTGATCAGATGGCAATCAGTGTACCTTCGGAATGAATGCTCTACACCAAACTGTGCAGTATTTATATGTAGGGGTACACAACCTCAGTAGAATTCTGCTCGATTTGGACGGGATCAGGATACATCCTGGATAATTTTGAGCTCTCATTCAGCAATGCATCTTGGCGATAGCCACTTTCAACGAGACAGAAAAGAAGTCCGCCTTCGGTCGAGCTGGAAACATTCCCTCTCTGACGGACTGTCGTAACACGAGTGATTACAGTTTGACCTCTGCAAAAACTGCACCTTGAACCTTTGTACAGTCTATTGCGCCATGCTTCACAGCATTAATGCAACAGTTGAACAGGGCCGGCAAAAAGATCTTTGAACCTAGATGAGTTTATCCACCCAGTTCTCTAGAATGTTTTCTGCACAGCTTGTAAGTCCTTGTAGATCGGTTAAAATCCTCATCTCCCCTTGCTTACTTTGGTTTACCCGCCAACAGAAATGCATCTGTCGCATAACTCTAGGTAGACGGAGCCATATTGTCAACCAATGAAAGTGTAGCTGCGGCATGAAAGTACGACATTCATTCTGTTGTCTGTGCGAGCACGTCAGTTTTAAAGTGCGCCAACCGAAACACCATTTCCATTTGCATACTTGTGTAGTTCGACCTATTGTTTTTTTACCACAACCGCTTACTCTGTCCAAGTTCAATATCACGAAGAAAAATCGGTGTTCATTTGGCATTCTGCCGCTTGACACATGAACAGTCTGATTTACTACAGGTTCGTGAATAAACTTGAAATACAATCCTAATCCATTAATATTGTGGATTTTTTAAAATTCTAACTGACAGATGGTGACTTTTCTGCCTTTTTAATACGCTGAATACTTTTACGGCTTTTAGTTGCTTCAATATCAGTGATGTAACTTACTCGTTGGTTCTCCGTTTCCACGTATGGTGAATCACTGAAGATGCTGAAGATGATGAAGAAGATCGAGGTTATGGGCAAGCCATTGTTGTATTGTGTCTGTGTGAGATAGGGCACTTGTGCCGTCCAGCAGCCCTAGCCGACCGTGTGAATCGGCCACGTTTGACAAACATGTAGCCGGTCAATAGTGAACGAGTGAAGCTCCACTAAGCTCAACCTCATTTCAACTCAAAGTGAAACTTCAGAAGCGACAAGAAGGATGATTTTGGAATTCACTTCGACAAAAACGAGGGTAGCGGATCGCCAGCCAAAAATACAAGTCTTTTCCAAACCAAAAGGAACTTAAAAAGAACAACAGCTATAGGAATGTTCTTGATTCCAGATGGTGGGTAAAGTGAACAAGTCCTTCAGCTACGACACATTTACGGCACGTGGCTGGGATGCGTCTCAAGGAAATTGCCAGGCCTGTGCTACCACCAGGTTGCCCAAGCCCTGACGGGAGCAGTCGAAAAGCCAAGGTCAAGTTCGAACGACGGAACGGTTAACAGTTTTACACCTTCGGTGGTGAGCTATCTCGAGTTCCCTGAAGTGGGAGGGAGCTCGAGACGTTTTAATCATATGGGAAATCCGGAAACTGCCGAATTCCTGAATTTCATTGAGAATCTGGTCAGGTATAGTACCCGTACAGCTAGTATGGTTACTAGGTATGCAAACAGACCAAACCTATTACCATCTGCTGTAACTGTCCAATGTTTCATTTGATAGCCACACCCTTTTATAATGTTAACCATTGTATCGGCCTCCCGTAAAACTTAAAACGAAACTCAGAAAGTGAACCACGCCTCAGTAGACAACATTCATATTCATGTCCGTTTACATATCTATTGGAAATTATTTTCTACGGTGGCAAGTTTTTGCACATACTTTTTCATAACACCAGCATAGCGGTGACGATCTATATGTCAGTGCGAAGGTCGTAGATTGTGGTAGAATGTGTTCCATATGTACCTAATTGCCAAACCCAACGGTCTTTATGATATGTTGGTAACTGTCTCTAGTGTCATGTTTATTGTCATCAGCATGACACTACACTGGGTTTATCACCGGTGCTATCTTACAGTGGGCGTGGGCCGCTTCGAGGCATGATATTAATGGAACTGTCTTGGTCCACTGTCTGGGTTAACCAGATTTTGTCGGGCAAGCAAGGATCCATCGGCTAGGGAGACTGTTTTTTGACTGAAATGAAGTAACGTTTTACAGAAAAAAATAGATAGGCAGATAGATTCATACTCATTCTCTTGACTGTTAATGTCATAAAAGCCAATGTTTCAGGGGAACATCACGGATTTCGTAGCATGGACGACGGTCTTGAGGATAATTCTTCAAAGATGTTAACTTTCTTCAACCCCCCTAACTGACCTTCCGGAATGTCTGAGTCGGTTATTTGGGAAGCTTTTTGTGCTGAAAAGATTTGCCAACCTCACACTAAGTTAATATGGAGGTGAAGCTGAAAACTTTTTGAGTAGTTTCGTTTCGGAGATCTCAGCGCATGAAACAGAAGTGTCTCCGCACCTTCGTTCTCTACTCATTAGCCAGCACACAAAAAGTGGAGGTAGATTTTGCAAAAAAAAGATGCCAAAGTGTAATACAACAGACTTTTGTTCAACGCAAGGTAATTTAGCGTGGAGTTTTTCCCTTCAGACCGAAGCTCGAATTCTTATGTTTGTACCGCATGGATATGGCCCACTTGAATATCACTTTAAGGAATCTGTGGCTGTACTTATATAGATTTGTCTGCAAAACACTTCAGTTGAAATTCGTGCGCAACTTTCTGGGATAGTCTCCGGTAGTGCTTCGCGCGCCAAGTTTCGCACACATTTTATGGATTATTGCGAAACTTCCGTTGATCTGGTAGCAATCCGCCTACCAGTTAGCTGGTTGTCCTGGAACTAGGATTTGTTTTGTCAAATCCAGTGCATAATTTCGTGGGTAGAAGAATGTGAGGCAGGCAGCTTCAGACTGAACTATGCCAAGGTGCAATGGTCTCGTCTGTCCATCTGTACAGAATTGGAATACTGACCGCAATTTTCATGTCATGCGTCCCGTGGCTGTTATGGGCGACTGACCTTGACCGGATTTTGCGTTTCTCCAGCGTGTCGCACTTGACACCGACTCTATAGATCATTGTTTTCATTTATCTGCATGCCTGATTGTTTCTTTTTCAACCGCTGTAGCCAGTCTTCAGAATGACAGACAAGTGATGCTCCTGGATTTCCCAGCCCACAAACGATGGCTGTCGGTGCGTTCTGCGTACGCGTCCATGACCGTGCTAACATTCGACGGCATCTGTCAACACTAGGCATGTAGTACTCATCTCACACAGTTATGCATACAAATACGCTATCGATGGTGCGTTGCACTGTGTGTTTGTTTCGGAGATGTGGCATGGACATGAACTGAGCAAATTTTACGATGAGTGGTTATCATCGACTGGCATAGTACGATCACCCAACGACCCGTTTGACGACTACTGAACTGCCGAATGTGCGGGGTAATTTGCGACCACGTTGGTGACATAAGTGCTGAGAATCCATATGACGACAATAACCAAAACTGAAGCCAGGTAGCTCAATAGGTAACATAGTCTGCTTTTGGTCAAACAGTCTTGCTTCAACTCCTTCCCTGGCTACCTTGAAAGTAGCCATCATTCTCCGTCTAGAAGTATTCTATGTATTCTACGTATTCCACAAATAAGGGCGAGATAAGATACTTAGAATACTAACGTCACTCGCATGAATATAGTCCTTGATTGGGGGGGGGAATCTGTCAGTAGAGAACTTTTAAATGAGATGCCCTTGGCTGGTACGTTCTGTAGTTAATGATAAAGGGATACCAGGTGCAGAATGTTTGCTATGGGATGTGTCAAGTGAAGCAGGGGGGACAAGCAAATGAGTTTCATCTGAACCACGAAAAATCAGGAACACAGGATCCTACGTAAACAACTACGGTATTTGGCAAGTATGCTTCGAAAAGGTCAGGAAAAGAAGCCGAACACTTATCAGGACAGCTTGCTAAAAGCAACTCAGATATGTCATGAGAAGTCGTTTAAAATGAAAACGTTGATCAGACTTCTGGAGTTACCAAAGTGAAGCTTGCGAGTCAAATCATCATCATCATCATCATCACCATCATGGGCAGCATGACATCAGTTTTCAACACTGATGCTTCGCTGCCGTACAACCATGATTTATTTGGAAGCCTTATTGTGAAGGAAAGAATAAAGGTGGACGGGGAAGGGACTTAGTGCTAGCTTACTACAATCATTCCGAGGTGCCTACGCCTCCAGTCAATCATTCAGGCAATCTGGATAGAAACTGACAACAAGATCGCCACTGACATCGGTTGGCAGCCATATCTTGCAGCGTCTCCAACCAGGCACAGTGAGGATCACGCGGTCCCCAACCTGGAAGGCGAGTAGCACCGACAGCACCCAAGCGTTTCGTAATTTCCTTCATACCCCTCTGCCAGGTTAAGGGTTGGCCACCTCTCTGCTTCCGCCACTCTGAATTGGGCATGGAAAACAGCACTCTCTTCGGCAAACGATGATTAGGCATACGCAACACGTGTCCCAACCAACGCAGCTTCTGGTGCTGGACACACTCTTCAATGGAAGTACCCGTTGCACAACCAAAAACTCGCTTTCTAACTGCCTCGTTACGGATTCGCCGACACCAACCCACACGAGCTATGGTTCTGAGACAACGATTGTCAAACAC
>SJOL01005510.1:230581-362601 GCA_004794785.1 Opisthorchis felineus
AAACTACAGTGGCCAAGGTTATTTGGCTCACAATACTTCAAAAGCCTGCAGTTTCAAAGTAAAGTTCCTCTTCTGTTGATACCACAAGGACAGCTGGTTATTTGCTATCGCATTCTGACTGAACTCGTTGGCCACAGAAAGATAACGATTTACCGACTGCCGAGGTGGGATCGGTCTCGTCGAATGTCTCCGTCCGTAAACACTCAGCGCCAAGTCAGCAGTCCGCGTGTTCTAGCTCAGGTGACTGTCTGTGTTTTACCCCTAAGAGGATCAGATGTGCTCGCCTCCTCGAGTAACAAGGGAATTGATCTCCCGTTCCGCACACGCCCACGAACCCGAGGATATAGCGAAGTCGATAATCTCCATGAGCATACTGAAAGCAGATTATTTCGTGATCACCTTTGTTCGAAACTTCAACATCCTCATCGGGAAACTGAGCAGAATGCTGGGGGTTTGGAGTCGCAGTTGGCTATACTACGACTAATTTCCCAGATGATAGCAAGTAGCAAATGCAATTTCCATACTCTAATCAGAATCACTAAGCTTGCTAGAACAATTTAGAGATCTAGTGTCAATTCGTCAACGTTGGCTGGTCGGCCAACCTCTACCCAGCTGCCCCCTATGCACTTATGTACCAGCTGCCGTCAGTGCCCATACGCGACTCGGATCGATGACGCATGAAGAGAAAACCACGTGCACGATCACACGTTCAGTAAACTGCCTACATGAAAGGATGTGTGGTTGGAACACACGCAATGAGGAGATGGAAATGAAGGATATTCCGTCAGGGCGAAACGCTGTTTGCGGACAGTTTTGGAACTTGTCGCCCTTTAGTGCCCAACCGAGGCCATCTAAAATGGTGTAACTCCACCACAACAAACATTATGTTAACTCAGCTAGCAGGAACGTTCTTGGATGAACTGTGACCCTAAAAATATACGAGAAAATGACGGATAGCTTGCAACTTCGCGCTCACTTGGCATTTCTGCTATCGTGCAGCAAAACTTATCGGAAAATTCACATGGCAAACTTTGACTGGACGTCGTAACGGGTAACTAGGTGATTCTACAACATCCTCCGTTATGTTGGGACTGTAAGTGAGCGAGAGTCCAATTGCCCTCGGTGGCATTTATAAATAGGGGCATTATATCACGCCGCATCGAATGGAGTGCTTTTTTTATAACATTATGGAAACAGGACACCAGCCAGTATGTCCAATTTGCGGATACGACAACAACATCGCTGATAGGGTATCTTATTTATTTTGAACGCTAACCAACTGGAGCATGATGAAGTAAATGGACAAGCTCCTTCCCTGTGCCATTCACGGTGTTTAGCTGCCCTGTGAAAAGCGACAAGTAAGTGTACTATCAGGTAACAAGAATAAACAAAATGGTGATCCTGTGAAAACCTTGAACCCTACTCATTATCAACATTCAGTATTGAGGACACTGAACTTACTGTACAGTCTCCTTGATATTGCGGCTGGTGCTGCATGCGAGAGCCATAATGAGGAGCTGACTATTGATATCAACCTGTGGTGAAAGTCATAACAAAGCTAGACCCAGTATGAAGCTAAGCACAACACTCAACTGAGTGGATTACCTTGCAAACGTTCCAGTACACTGTTTGGAAGCGGTTACCTAGTTTCTTCTACAAACATTGCTACTTTCAGGAGTTTGGTAGCCTAACTAGTTAACATAGCCTTGCGGCTCAGAAAAAGTCGTGTTTTTAAAACGGTCAAAAAGAGTGAATAAAGTAATTTAATAAAAATTTTACTACACATCACATCAAGAAGTGAAAATATGGAAAAAATTATTCAAAATAGCTACAGGTTGCTGTATCAGGTACGCTCTAAAGTAACAGAAGTTTCTAGTGTCCCTTTGTGTGGAAGGATATATTCACCGAAAATGTAGAACCCACCTTCATAAATGGGACAAAACTGCTGTTGTTGTTTGGGTCATTACTTTGGAATCCAACCTGGATGATGGTTGAAACCGCACACCTCAGTGACTTGCTTGTCAACGAAAACCAATCTACCCTGGCTTTCCAAATATACAGTTCAGACAGTTTCCGAATGTTTGTAGATCGGGTGCATCCCTTAGTTAGACTGCTGTTATCAAACTTAACTAATGTATCAACAAACACCAATTCAGCAACCAAAATTGAATGCAGTTGTAATACGATGCCAATATCTGAAAATAAATGGCATTGTATGGAACTGAGAGTTTACCCTGTTGGGTATTCTGATCCCTGGTTTTCGATTACCTAAGTATGAATGATGCGGTGTCTCAACTTTAGTTCGGATGTGCTTCGATTTGTTTGTGCTATGCTCAGATATATATCAAATGCAGTGGAAGTTAAAAAGCCCTATTCTCATGTTTTTTAACCAGATAAATATTGTAAAAGACTTTCATTAACCTTCATCAACTTCTACAATTAATCACAAGTGCATGAATTTTCACACCACAGTTAGCTGATGCAGGGTACAGAATTCCCTGCAGGATCGGGACTTGTCATCTTATGATTCGTGTTCACCGCGTTGCGAACACCTGGAGATAAACTGCAATCTCGGACATTGCCAGGTTGTACACATGTTTTTCATCAGTAATTATATAAAAATGCCTGCAAAGCACAAGTGAGAGTGGCGGTATCAGATGAGTTATGTGTAGGGTTTCAAGGAGTGGTGATAAAAGTACATCCATTCCTACTACACGCACCTTTCACCAATCGTATCTTTTTAGTGTCACTTGAGTACCGCGCAAAATTTTGCCATGATATCATTGTGCTTTAAAAGCGGTATCATCATTGATTACGCTTATGAAACAATCGGTAACTTGGAGGGCTCGACGCTATGGTGAAATGGAGTGTACCTTTTATATCGATACCGTTGAAGAAAGGAGAAGAGGTTGTACGGAACACTCAATGCCAGCGCACCTCGTGTCGCAGGTTTAAGCAATAACTGGACTTGCTAAAGTATCAGAATTCTAAAGCTTGGAATCGCAATGGCGAACACGTATGACGTCTGGACGGTTTAGATTACTTTACTGTCAAACGCATACCTAGTCATTGTGAAGACTTTGGACCCTGAATGTTCAATTGTCTCCACACGAACATGTCACATGAATGGGTGTTGTTATCGGTAGCTCACCAGATGCGGAAGGAATTTACTCAAGGTTCAACACAGATATTCATGAATTAACGCTAACTGCCTTTATGTATCAGGATGGCTCATTTGCGCTTCTGTGATAAGTTTAGTGACCAAACTTTGGTATCAAACAACGTTGTAGGAGTTTGAAAACGCAGGAAGGCGCACAAATTCCTTGTCCTAAGAGTGCCGACTTTAAGATATCGCGGGGGCTTCAGTACTACAGATTAGGCGATCGATTGGCTTGGTGAGAATGTCAGTTTCGAAAAAAGCCAAAACTGGGAACTTGGCATTCTCAATAAGCCGACGGATCGCTTAATCTGTAGTACGGGAACTGCCATGATAAAAAGCTTAGCTCAGTACTTACCCAAGTATTTGGATAGCAGCCCAATTATTCAACAGTCTTTGAAGTACTATAAGTCGATGTTCCGCCCCAAGGACATTTGCGTATTGATAAAACTAATTACTTCATGGGGGTTGAAGGCTGGAAAACAACTCTTTTCGTGTATACTACCAGTATTTTGCGTGATATTTCTATCTGTGAGATTGCAACAGAGGTCTTGTGTAACAAACAAATAGTGTACCTTGCTTGACTGAAACATAAAACTTGCAGCTAATCCAGGCTGTGATGATGGCTTAGCTGTGTAAACAGTCGACCCATTTAGCCATATTGCTAATTCGCAGCCATATTACTATTTCCGACAAACTCCCACTTAGTAATTACTGCGGTAAAACATCCTGCATACTGTCGACTCAAAATTCCACGGTGTTGTTAAAGGCTTGATTCCGACATGCACACTTGCTGAAGTCTATGTAGGAACTAAAATTGCGGTTGTATCTGAGGCGGTTTCATTGTACTTCGGTTTGACTTTGCATATCTGACTGGACATTTGTGTTTTTGGCCTCGGTATCAACAATCAGGTATTCTTCTCACTTCAGAGTATGACCGTGTGTATGTTACTGGTCCATATAGTAGAATACCTTGGTCACAGTGTTGACGTATGATGGTACATCCGATGGTCAATTTCAAATTTTAGTCCATTTGAAGTAATTTAATTCAACATAGAATACACAAGACGTCCAACACTCTATTGTCTCCCTTACTGGCGACTGAAACCTACAGGTTGACAGGATACGTATGTATATTAGTACCTAATTTAAATAATAAATTATTTTTGGGTAGTATCGTAAAACTACCATTCCAAACAAAGCTGCTAACTTTATCCAGCAACGTACCGTAAAGTCACACAGCAACGAAGCCTGAGTCTGCTTGTACTTATATCAGTCGTGGTGTAGGGCTCAAAGTTGGCTCATTCGCAACACGCGAATTCACAGAATCAACACGTTTAATACCACCAGTTCAGCCTTTTTATAAAAACGGCCCGAGTGGCCGAGTGGATAACAACGTGGAGTATCACTTCAACGACTTTGGTTTGATCCTCAAAGGCACGCCTTAAAATTGGCTTCCCTGTTGAAGATCTGTTTCAGAAATAAAGAAGTAAAAGTTAATTTTCCCGGTTTTTGATTAATAATAAGCCGTCACTCGCGTTGATGCCCTAACAACGCCGAGATTCTAAAAGTGGACTTCTTTATCTACGACAGAGTCAACCCATACTGAAAATTCAGGAAGCACGTTATAGTTGTTTCAGTACGATTGGAAGTTACCAGCAGTGTGCACCCCATAAGTAACATGCAAAATTTCAATTCAGCAACGCTCAGATAGGATATGAGCACTCAAGTGATCAGCGAAATAAACTTAGAACGTTGTCCCCAGTGCACACAAGGCACCCAATCTCCACATACAAAGTGGTTATTTTTACCGCTCTTTTATGTTTTTTAGGTCGCTCAAGTGCAGCCCAGTTCCTCACTGAGATAAGTACACAGTGTGACGTTTGGCAAAACAACATATTTACTACTCACAGGTCGCTAAAAATATTTCTACAGCCCACGACCAGTTTCGTCCTTCTTGGGGCTCATAAGGTAGTAGCAGTCCACAGGTTTTTGTAAACCCTATGTTCTACTTGAAACTCAGAAGGGCAAAACCGGTCGTGGGCTGCGCAAAGTTTTCAGTAGTCTTGTGAGTAGTTTCCTTTGGGAAGACATACCTCAATACCTCAAATATCGTACCAACTGAAACACGAGGCAGCCTCTGTGCAGCACATTTACTTGAAGAATATAATGAACGAGAGACTCAGTTGAGTCCCTCGTGAAATCAAAAGTGACATACAAATGAATTTGTAAAAACATATTTACATTTTTTCTGTGCACTCATATTAATTACCTGTTTTTAATTTACTCTTATACTTCCATTAGTCTCCTGTCATCGAGAGTCTGGGGCTGGGTGGCCATTAGACATTAGCCCGTTAGTAGGCTATACTTTCAGGAGAAGGCAGTAAACCAATGGCGATTGTGGACATCGCTGTCTCACAGAAACTGCGTTTTGTGGGTCAAGTATAAATCCATGTGCAGGAGCCAGTATCTTGTTTAAATTACGTTTGTCGTTTGGTGTTGAATGGAATCACTTGGACGTCGTTCGAAATATGTCCACAGATCCGGGTTTAGACGTCTCAGCTATTAACTGGAAGCATAGCATCACGCGTACACAACGGGGTGTAGACACACAATCCACGTCATTCTATAAAAATCGACACTATGTCACCCATTATTTTTGGGTCTATTACAGCTACGAAAAGCATGCCCATTTTGGATGCATACTCATAGCTGCAAACTTATTTCTCAATAACGCAAACGAGGATGTCACCTGGGGCAAGGAAAAATGCTATTGTATGCCGAGTAAAAAATAAATGCCATCAGTTTATTGCAAAATCGAAAAGCATATTACGCGCGTCCAGCACCCTTCACTCGCATACTCGTAAATCCCTATACTAAGGAACCGCGTCATGTGCAATCGGAGATTGTATGCTGCCTTTTTTGCTTTTAAAATACCTAAATCTTACTCTTCTACTGTTTTCATTCTGTGTCTGTTGGCGTTAAACACATGTTTTTAAACACAGTCCTAATTAGGTGAACTGCTCCAGGGACATAATAATTCACTGAGCGTGGAAGGGATAGTCTCCAAATTCGTGAATTGAACTCTCTACCAATTCCAATTAAAAAAACCCGGCTAACAAAGTTTAGATTGAGCTAGACATCCGATTAGACGTGTTTATTCAGCTGGGTGTTGCTTGGCGAATAGACACAAACTAAGCCACCTTGAATCGCAAATTAACAATTACTCAACGACCTGACCCTATCAAATGGATGCAGCATTTGAATATTTTGGTTGGAATTATTATTATTAATAATATTGTTATTGACAAATTGGCCACGATCATCTGAGATATTTGAGATATACTCAATTGGTAAGAAAGTTTCAGTCCGTAGTAAAAGAAATCAAACTGCTTTTAAAGCTCCCTTGCATGATATCCCGGAATGATTCTCATCAAGATCACAAAATGCCACGTGATATTCTACGTCTGTCTGGTCCGCGTGTTAAACGCTGGCTTGGAATTTATCTCACAACAACCGGTAAGGATCCCAGCTAACTAAGCGGGCAGACGATGAGTTCATCGCCCGGAATACATAACTGTTTTTAGTGGAACAAGGGAATTCCCGGACAGGCAGTGAATTGGCTTGATGTGGTATTCAGGCTGGGAAGTGAAGAACATCTGAATATAAAGATGATATTTGTTCTTCGTTTTGGTATCTAAGGTGAACATCAGCCCTAAAGATGTTACCGGAAAGTTAGAAACTGAATATGTGAGAGGAACAATAGAAAGTTGGTGATACATGCCAAAAGCGGTCATCGTAGAAGGATGCTTGTTGCAAAGTGGCGCGCTTCAATGAAGCTAGTATAAACGGGTGCTTGTAGAATCTTTGGAGTCGTCTGATGCCAAAAATCTGCATTTGGCAAGTACGCATTTCCAGATAACTGCATGTGTGCATTTCAGATTCATTCACTTAACCACCGGTTATCTTATTTATCATACAACGCATATACTGGAATGCAACCCGACTATTCTGTATTCAGAACGATGGTAGTGCAACCGTCATTGTCATGTAGACGTACTCCCACGTCTTCAATGCTGCATACCAAAACGGATATCAGAAACTGTGTCTACAAAAGTCAATATGCATCAAAGTACAGCACCATGCTGCACTGTCTTCCAGAATAAATCAATTGCACACTCAGCCCAGTGCCGAGAGATCACATGTGGGCTTGGTTTTATATTTACCTTGTTAAAATCTAAACAGCTGGGTAGTGTAGCTGCACGCGATACGACAATACGTCAATAAAATAGTCCTTTTAGACGACTGTTTGAAAGTAAGTATGCAGTGAATTGCAACAGGCAATTACAAGAAGTTCTCATAATAAACGAATTCCTGATGACTTGCTTTCAGGGACAGTGTTCACTCACGGGATATGAACTCTTTAGGAGGAATTTGGTGTTCTTCACCGTAAATGTTCACGAAACACCCATCAGTGTCACTAGGGCCATCCCTTTACTAATCGCTGATTTCTGAATTTCCCCGATCGTTTCACCTAGACCGAACTGGACAAAACGGGTTTGTTCTGACATGTGCATCTGCTAGATCGTATTGGTTGCTGCAGCAATGAAGGTACCACCCACTCAGTCCACTTCGGCTTTTTGTATGTTTCCTCAGACCCACAACTGTCGAGCGCAACCTAAGCTGGTAGATGAGTGCGGGTGTACAGTGTATGACACTTCAAGGAATTCATCTCTGTTGTTATTGTCGCATTGTTCCCATGAATGTCGTCAGCCGCAATCTCACCTTTCGTATCAGCTGTTCAGATAACGCTGTTTGTGCGGACCAACAGAGTTTATCAACAAAAAATAAACAGAAATGAGATTGAAGCTGCAGGTGTATATTTACCATTTGAATCGGAATGACGTGATATCTTATTACGGTTATATAGGATTTTTCCAAAGAAGAGGGCACCTCATTTTTCTGGGTGAAACTCACTATCAATTGTTAATGGGTTGACATTTTTCCGGTGAAACTGGGTGTTACCAGATCTAGTCCACTGCAGTCCCCTAGTGTTGCTATCTCAGTTGAACAATAAGTTTAGTTTGCTCAGCTCAGAAAATATCGGTTATTTTGGGCAGTTTGGGTGCAGATTATATCCATAGCAGTTTCACTCTCGTAAGATGATTTTTGATCGGACGTATTTTCATGTATGGATTGTTCCACATAAACGGAATTCAACGGTTAAAAAGGCGGATCGCCAAGACTTGTTCCGTCTTGTTGGAAATTTTTCACAAACAGGATTTAGCTTAAGATGCAGTCGCAGTTTTTGTTTGAAACATCGTGGTCGACCGTGTAGTGTCCAAAATTAGCACCATAAGCCCGTTTAGGAATGTAAAATTGCAGTTGGTGGTGACAAGATAAGTAACACCCGGTACAAATAAGCAGCGGGGCAATGAATCCAAACCATCACTAAATAACCAGTTTGACCGACAAGCACAAAAAGGTCTGCTGACAGCCAACGGTCAAACTATGCTTGAAGACGCGGAGTGGATTTTCATGCATATTTCATCAGGCTTACAGTTGCAACCCAGTCCATCAGTAACTAAGCAATTAATAGGCACAATTCGCATGGTCCGGATGCTTCTCAATAGTTGAGGTATTTTTGTCTGTCACAATGTGATGAACTTTTCAGTTTGTCACGTGGTGTAGACTTTTGTGTGTCAGTTAAACGAGTGAATATATCATTTGATTGCAATCCCCAGCAATTAAAATTTGGTTACCTAGTTTTTACTGTTATTTGTATAATTTCCTATTCATTATAAATTCCGTGTTTAGCTGACATCGTATAAGTTTGTTTGAAAAGTTTCTCACATTATTGTATGGGTATGATTCTACCGATTTGTTGTTGAAGATCCTGTGCAGAGATCCCGTGACCCACGTGGTCTTTTGTGCGCAGTACAGCTGAGTCTCTACAACGGTCCATGTGTGGTTGATGAACTAATTTGCTATTCTACTTTACGGTACAAAGTTTCATGCTAATGGAGGCGGCAAACACTGAAATGTGTCGCGAGCGTCTAATTCCCAAATTTATCATTATTTTTCCCTAGACGTTAGGAACTCCGATTAATATTAATGAGGAACTTCCAACTTTTCGTGGTCCAGGAGGCAGAATTATTTTTTTGTCGATCCTTGCGTTCTGCTCCCAACCTGTTTTGGAGCGCTGTTTTGGGTTTTTGTGGGCGGTTGAAATATCATGCCTGTAGCTTAGTGTCTGGAAAGATACACTCATCCAATTTGATTTATACCATCTTGATTTCAGTGGTAAAGTTAGATTGGTGGAGTTTGTATCCACATCATTTCCGCTTGAACAGACTCCTTCTTTGCCACCGACAATTCCCATTGATTCTCAGCGACAGAAAAGACACCAACTACGAGCTCAATAAAAATGTATATGTCTACATGCCAGAATTTCAACATCGAGCGTCTGACTTGTGAGTTGGGTGGGTTGAAGGCATGAGATGTCGGAGAAGTGTCATTGTCCGTCATTTGGGAAAAACTCCTTAGACTTGTTATCCACTTCCACTGCGTCGATAGTTTTCAACAAAAGCTTCACCCGTCTGCGTTTCCTTTCAACTACCGAAGCAGGATAATTGGGATTTTGCCCATAGGTAATAAATCCCTCTGTCTTTAGACGCGGACCGCTAATCGAGGAAGGGCCAGCATTAACACAGTATCTCTGAACCATATTATCCAGTACGAACATTCCGGTCTTGGTCAAACACTGAACGAGGCCTTTCAGCTGGTACACAGTTCAAGACGTCAAACCGCCACTCACAGTCTTGTATAAGAGTGTGCCAGATATTATAGGGAGTCTTCCATGTTTACTTGTAACGCGATAGCCTGCCAAACACTAGGAGATTGATGTATTCTCATAATAGAATACGATTTTTTGGTGTCCCAATGATCACCAACTCCCGCGTGATAAGCAACGCAAAACAAAATTTGCCTTTGAAAAAGCTGAACACCTGAAAGAATCTATCAGGAAAAGCAAGTGCAAATGAAAAGACTACATATTTTGATGACCAACCAGGATACCTTCAAGTGCTTTACCATAATCCGCAAAATGGCCAAGGTTTACCAGGGGTGTTCATTGACCCCACCATACTAAATTGCTTCTCAAGTTACCAAACGCGCAACGAAATCATGATTGGTAGGAGAGCGTCAATTGATTATTGACAATAGTAACTCAGTTAAGAAAGGAGGTCCGGGATGAGCCCCAAATAGGGTGAAACTGTTAGTGGGCTGCCCAGAGTTTGCACAGACCTATAACGTCTTTTCACAATTGGTTCAAACTTGTTTCCACTACAGAACTTTGAAGACGGCAGCTAAATAACTGCTTGAATTTCGGGGCTTGACTGCTTACTGAAGAGACCTTCTCTTGTACAAGCATGCAATAACTACCCTGAGATACAAATTAAGCCGTACATTTTCCCTCACAATTCCAAGTGCATCACAATAAATTACACAAGAACAGGTTGTGTACCCAAGTTATGCGATCCACATGATTGTTCGGCGGTACACGAACATACGCTGCATTGCAAAGCTGAGAGATTCCGGGTGCAACGATAGAAAAAGTAGAAACACGAAAGCAAGAGTAAAGTAGCCAAGACAAAAGCGGTTTAAAAGATCAAGTTTAAGAGTACATATGAAGAAACAGACCCTTCTTTTAGATGGTTAGATTTATACGTGACCACTTTCAATGTGAATCTTAAAGTGTCTTGATTGAAATCCGACAGAATTTTGGTGTCATTTGGAAGTGTTACGAGCGAAATCCAGCCTGCTCCATGCAGACAGAACCCTTATCCACCAATTTACACTAAAATCTCTTTCGAATCCTGAAAGGGATCAAGATTCGTCTACGGATACCCAAGAAGTAAAAATAGAAAAGGTCATTTAGAAGTGTGCATTATGAAACAGCGATATGGAAATAAAAGTCAAAATGCGCTTCTAAAACTTTACTTCTGCCTGCTTTAGCTACGAGCGCGAAATAATAAAGTACACAACTTTAATGGACGAAGCGAGATCCTAAGCACACTTGAAAAGATGCATCCCCAGATTTGTGTCTGCTCACCCAACAATTCAACCCGGAAACTGAAAGGTGCAAGTTGCTGACCTTCGGCAGCAAGGCATACCAAGGGAGTGCTCAATAGTGATCTGTGGTTTTTCGCCGAAGGCGAGCCTTTTTGAGAAGACATAATTGTGAAATTATCATTGAAATTGTAAGACTACCTATTGGCTACCCGATATTCTAACAAGGGATAGCTAAACGCGAATATTCATTTACCAGTTCATCCTTGGTATACAGCGGCTTCTATAATTCCAGAAAGCGTTACTGGTACCTTCTGATTTGAACATTTGTCAACTGGCATCGACTCGTCCTTAAAAGCAACGGCAATTGTCAAGTTTTTGGTTTACCCTTAAGTTCTTATTTATATTAGCGCATTGTCACTCGTTTCTTCTTGCGTTTGATGACAGCTATACCCTTAACCTTTAGTTCTACATCCTTCACTAAACAAATGTGACTTTGGGCTGCTTATCTACTCTCTTTGATATTTTCCTTTTTAAGTCCAACTCAGCTGGTGGCATCCAGTTTATCAAAAATGCCAATAATACGTTACATGTGATTCAGGACCGTTCAACAGCAAAATTTTGAAAAAGGAAACAAATCAGGCTTGCTGAACCTGGTATTCAACAAATTTGAGCTTTGTCGAACGCAGTAATATTCGATGTGTTATATTAACCGGTTTTGATCTTTGTGCATGTCGAAAAGTCTACCATTGGGACCTATAACGACCGTGTGCGTATGTAGTTTTAGTAAAAACAAGGTTTGGATTGCCCGTCGTCCCGAAACACAGATACTTCCTCAGAATAACGCAGGTGATTTCCCGCTAACTTCGTAAAAATGGGGGAGAACAGTAGAGATCTCGCCTTAATATATGGTTACAAGGATGTCCACAAACGGTAGTTATCGGCCAAGAATTAGCAGAGTGGGCAGGAGGAAACGGTGAGCCGCACAAAACACAACAATGCGTAACGATTGGGCATACGGCATGGACTGTGGTAAGTTTCGTAGGTTACAAAGTTTGCAATAGTTTAATGTGCGTGGGGTCTTGTGCTGGTAAACCGAACCGCTTTGACATCACATTTATCGATCGCTTCCATTTTTTGATACATAAATTCACCGACACAATCACGCATTTATCAACCGGATCTCCGTTGTTTAGCTTGCAGTTTTGTTCCAGTACAGGCTATAAGATATGAAAATTGATTTGAATCAGACAAGTTTTATTATATCCGTAGCTTTTTTGCATGACCTTTAATTATAGTCGAATACATAGGAGGTGAAAGACAGCACATCGTTCAACTACGCCAATTTTTGAGCAATAGGTTGCAAGTTGGTGCATGAAGCTGAATACATAAGGCCGTACCGGCGAGCTAATTTAGATCATCGAATTTCATGCCTGTATAAAAGTTGGGATTCATCACGCGGCTGCATAAAATGGTCTGTAGGAAAGTCATCGTTTATACTGTGTCACTGTGCTTCTCTTGGCCTGCAGCATTTTCATTAGGTCAAACTACTGTTAATAATGTGAGTAGCATAAGGTAGTGTGAATTACTAGCATAAACCGTGGCAAACAAATAGTGGTCTTCCCGAATGCGAAAGGAATTGAGGAAGGCCACATTCAAGGTTTGGTGCAATTCACGGTGCCTTTCACTGAGTTATCAGGGTAGCGCGTTCTGTCCAGGTAAGATAAAACTCAACCAAAGGTTTTGCGCAGCACAACAGAAAAAACCCCGTCCCAAAAGATAAGCTATCCAAGTGGCTCGCCTCCTTTCGTGGGGAGCCAATAGCACCATATTTTCTTTGTTTTATTACGAATATCGCTACACCCGGCTCCATTGTGAACCTTTTCCTCCGTGAATTATCGACTGTGAATTGCGGGTCAGACACAGATGACATGAAATCCCCGTCAGTTTGCGAGGAATCTCGTTCACACAGAAGAAATCTAGGGGACGTTTTTCGAATAAAACACTGAGAACAGCGTTAGTAAAATGTACGCTTTCGGGTTGTTTATTCTTGAACTTAAATGGATATAATTTCTCGTAACGGCACGTCCATGACTTAGAGGATTCAGCCCATTCGATTCATAAAAACGAATTATGGTATTTCGGGGAATGTGAAAGCGTTATTTTCTTCATCTAGGTGATGAAGTGAAGAAAAAAAGCGTAGATGTGCATTCTAAAGTCCATGCTGTTAACTGAATATCAAAGTTCCTCAGAGATTCTTCCGAAAAAATCATATTCTTTTGAGAAATATCCACACACAGTGGTAGATACTTCCAAGGGCATCGCAGATGGGTTAGATTTGTAAGGCTACAACATATGCGGAAGGGTCCGCATCCTGCAAAATAACTCAAACGCTGTGCCAACCTCACCTGAAATTACTTCATACAAGATACGTCATTCAGACACTAGCAGACTACTTTCAAATGGTAGTCTTGTGGTTACGCAGGATGCCAGCAGCGACGCCAGAGCGGATGTATTCCCCACCCACATTGAAATGTACGTTCGAATTAGACGAACCATTCCACTGTCTTTATCCTACAATCATTCGGATCAGCTTGCAATCAGCCAAGTCTACAGCAGCACGTGATGTTTTTATTAAATCCTATACTTAAGTGGAATCCACGGGAAAGAAGATAAAAAGACTTCAAATAAGTGGAAACCAATGCCAACTCTATCCGGAAAAGCTATACCACTCGAATGATACGCTCTCGTAAATGCTAACTAAATTTTATCCGAATGACTGAAGATTCTACGACAGGTTTCTATCAGACCCCGGACGATAAAACCCATTTAATTCTCCCCAGATGGTCTTTAGGACATGATAGAATTCATTCTGAGAAGTTCGGCGCTTTTGAAGCCATTTGTATTCTTCAAAATTTCAGATTATGATGTCCATCTCTCAATGAGTGAGTATCAGAATGTGCCCTGTTAAACTAATTACATGAAATTACACTGGAGTCAAAGCATGAATCTGGAGCACCTAATCATGGTAGACTCCACGACACTCAGCTATCACTGTTTTGGCGCATATGCATAAAGTCCTATTGGTTTTGGGTTGACCGACTCTGGATTAAGCAGGTCCAATGGTCGGACCGCTTTGCTAGACGAACTTGTTTATTTGCATCCTGGAAGAATAACGGCAGTCCACCCTTTCATTTTTTTAATAAACAACTATCAGATATAGTGTTCAACTAATCAGCTCATCCTTAGCTTCCTGGAATACATGGAAGCATACCACAGTAGGAGTGAATACCACTGTGATCTTGCAACGCACCTTGTCCAACAAAGAAAATGCTATAGGCAGTTTGAATACGCGCTCCTCCACATGTGCTTCCCAGCTCGCTGTGATTTTGTTTTCAATCCGCCAAAATACTTGAATTTTTATAGCCTAAACAAGCTTCGTCAGTTATTGCTACTTACGTGTACAATGGGCATTATTACGCACATCGAAGTGCGAATCAAGCTTGCTTCTAGTCATCAGACCTAGAAGTCTGCCCCTACAATCTGTCTTTTCCTGTGGGTCACGTTGCAACCGAACCCTCTTCATGAAGTATGGGGTTTTAGCCTATGTTACTTGTTCTATTAAAAGTATAACATTATTCTCTGTTTCCCGGTAGAACCACACTGTTTGCTTTTGCGGTATCACTATATGTGCGAAGAATTAACTTTTCCAGCTACAACTGCTTAAACAGGACATTGTATGAGAGATACTATTCTCCCATATCTGTGAATTTTCGGTCCATGATATTTAAGTTCTTACATTCAGAAGCAAAAAATGAATGGGATGGCATTTCTGAGAAAGTTTGTAAAAAGAAGGGCGTATCCACATCACTCTTTTCTAGTCTTTCTCTTGTCTCGACATGGTTGCCCTGGTTCGCTTGCTTCTGGTAAATCAAACTGAACACAATAAATGTCAAAATTCCCACTTGTTTATACTTTCAGAACACCTTGATTTATTAGTAGTAACACACGCTCCATAGGCTCATAGTCCAAATTCTGTTGCAGCGCAAGCTGTGCACCTCCGGTGAACTCTTATGAAGATAAGGTCCGAACAGAGTGCAGAAAAACGACGATCATTTTTTTTACGACAGCAGGACTGGCGCACCCAGAGGGACACGGATTCAAAGAATGCAAGTCTTGAAAATTCCAAAAGTCATAAGACTAATAGACGCGCAACAGTATGCAGCTAACCGTCTTACCCTACATTAGCAACCACATCTCAACTGAAGAAGGAACAGTCCAGCAAAATCAATTCCTTTCCGAAATTATTTGGTTTTGGCAACTGCAGTCCGTCATTCCGAACAAAAAACCGGAATCAGTAACAAGTGTTTTCAGTTCGATCTGATCAAGGCATACTTTTATGAGCGAAATTCGCAAGCATATCACATGGACACTGCATTTTGTTTTTGTTCGGATAAACCCCGCTGGTTGAGAGATTGGATGGTCATGCCACTCCTCTTGGCTGGATTCTGTTGTCGTATGGATAGATGGGCGTAGCACAGTAGTGACACGTTTGGTTTTGGCAACCATTCGAAATACACTGGGACAACGCGCTCGGGCAACACACATGACAGAAGCTATGACCAAACTGTTTAGATGACCTGTCCGGCAAGTAGGAGATTATCACGCCGTTCATTCCTTGATTTGTTCCGGACTCGGTCGCAGCCTGTCAGTGATCTTCAGTGTGCTTTAGCAGTTTTCCCGTCATGCGGTGAAAACAGCAAGTAGAATTCACGTAGGTTTGCAGCACCATAACATGGCTTGGGTTTTATTTCATTCATGGTATCAGATGTAACGTGACCCTTACAGTGATAATACCAAGTTCCAGGACACAGCTTGCCAAAGGATTCCTGTTTACGATCATTCTTCTTTCAAATGACCCTTAGTACAATAGCTCTCGTAGGCTTCATCGTACGTGACAGAGAAAATCCCGAGAACTGTTTGACATATTCCAAATCTGTGTACTGAACTGTGCAAATATTCCTTCGCTCCCTAATGAGAACATCTCTTCGACATGGCCGGTGCAAATTCGGAATCACTATGGAGAGAAAAATTATTACACAAACCCCTCTGACAAATGCCAACGGTGTATCCGCTGTTTCTGAAGCTTTTGTTCAATAAAATTGAATTATGAACCTAATTTTTATTTGTGTTCAAACGGTTGGCTTTACGGTATTTCTTTAAAATTGCAACCTTATTAGAAAATCTATGAAAACGTACGTAAAGCTCGGTAGCCAAAGGCCAGTAAACAGCACATTCATGCTAAACTATGCACTGGAAAGATAAATTCCACCAGGAAAGTAAATGATGACCCGCAGCACACCCTATTAAAAGACGTCGTCCAACTGCATTCACTGGAGGTCTCAAAAAGAGATGATGCATTGTCAAAATAACGAACTTGATTCTCAGGAAAGAACATCGATTCAATGGTTAGATGTGCAATAGATGGTAAACTGAGTTTTTGGTCAGTGTGCAAATCCTAAAGTCAAAATTTGATCTGATTGATCCTTTTCATAGCTTCACAAATCGATTGGCATGTGGCGCATCCATGGATGGTCCACTATGACTACAACTTTCTTTTGATAAGAGTATATAGTGACACGAAAAAGAACTGTTAATTGATCTAGGGTTAAAAATGTTGCACGCTATCCTAAAAAGGCTTCGAGTGACAATAGGATATCATTTTCTGCCTACTTTCTAAAGACAAACATGAAGGTCCAATCAGTTATCTCAGTCGGAAATCCAGTGGATTGGTTGGTTTTGCAACCTATCGAAACCCAGATAAAAACAATGGTGGGAAATATAAAAATGTGCCGGGAGTGGTCGAATCTGTTTCAGTTTAAAAAAACATGGGGCGTTACTTATCTGCAGTCGGCGCTTTTGCCAGTGGACTGTTAGAATATGAAACACAAAAGGTGGTACAGATTCACTCTTTGAAAGTAGGCATAACGTTCCGTCTCATCCAACTGGGTATCATCCTATATGTGGTCGTGTGGGTGATGATTTTTGAGAAGGGCTATCAACAGTTTGATCAAGCAGTCAGCGGCGTAACGGCAAAACTGAAAGGTATCGCGTTTGCCAATGTTACGGACAATCCAGCTATTGGTGCTTCCGTTTGGGACGCTGCCGACTATGTGATTCCACCACAACAAAATTCGGCGTTTTTTGTAATGACTAATCTTGTTTCCACACCAGGACAATCACTGGGACGTTGTGAAGAATCACATGATGTGTACGGCAACAACTGCTCGAACGATACGCAGTGTACTGCCGGCTATCTTGTAATGACCGGGAGTGGAGTCCAGACTGGTCGCTGTGTTCCTTCAACCAGACAGAAGGGGCTGAAAGTTTGTGAAATCTACGGTTGGTGTCCAACGGAACACGATATCACACCAAAGCCCCATTTACTAGCTTCAGCTGAGAACTTTACTGTCATGTTGAAAAACAGTATTGAATTTCCGCGTTACCGTGTGAAGCGCCGCAATATACTTAAGTGGATGGATAAATTATTTCTCAAGACTTGCCGTTACAATCCACATGATGAGCGGCTAAAGTTTTGCCCGATATTTCGTCTCGGAGATATTTTAAAGTATTCAGATGCCCAAAATAAGAACCTATGGCAGAACGGGGGTATGGTATCAATCCACATTGAGTGGACTTGCAATTTGGATTTCGACGTAGAAAAATGTGTCCCAAAGTATGTGTTTCGCCGTTTGGATGATTTTGAAAGCCCCGTAGCCAAAGGATGGAACTTCCGTTTTAGCCAACACTACATGGAGAATGGAACACATAAACGGAACCTTATCAAAGCACACGGCATACAATTCTTCATCACTGTGTATGGAAAGGGCGGGAAGTTTAACATCATCCAATTTTCAATGAACTTGGGCTCCGGACTGGCTTTGTTGGGGATCGCTACTGTGTTGTGTGATATGATTGTCCTGAACACTACTCGTAAACGAGAACTCTATCGGAAGGCTAAAGTGGATCTGATTGCCCAACGAAAAGCGAAAGAGCGGCTTAGCAAGCAAATTCGTGAGTTGGAAATGCAAAAGAAGGCTAAAATGAGAGAAGCAACCGAAGATACAGAGGTTCAAGTAGAACAGGAAGATCGGGATCCGGACAAGCCAAACAAAAACGAGTCAGAACAAAATCCAGGGCACAAGATTTCGTCAGGTCACTCAGACAGCAGACTGCTGTCGCCGAATCGTGTATCGGACAAGTGCTGGACTGATGAGACCTGTGGTGTTCCGTCGACAAGTTTAGAACGCACGGACAAAAAATCCAATCATTTTCCTCTCGGCCAGCCAAGTTTATTGGGTTTCTGTATTCCTGACTCAAACAAACCTCTTCCAGAAGCCCTAGGCAGTGCTTGTACTCACAAAACACCAAAGGAAAGATCTACACCACTATACAATTCAACAGAAGCAGCGCCACTTCGGCAGCATGTAGACAATAGTGAGTATATTCCACAAAGTCTAAACATTCCATTTGGTCCACCTACTACTAAAAAGCGAAATCCACGGTTTTGACTATGGACAATCACTCCACCGTTTCCGTCGAATGAAAGGTGAAATTACACGGATGAACTTATGAGCACTGTTCTAAGACAACTTTGAGTTTCACAAGCGTAGAAGATGGGTGTATTTAATACCGTGATTAGCTTCGTGGCATATATTTTCTTCCAAAAACGCTTTTTACTAACTTTACATCATTAGTGAACTGCTACTCATTGATCCAGAAACAAAATATTGTTTGTGAGTATTATGTAAACATGACTCACAGGATTGCCGTCTTAATGCGACAGTTCATCGTATATTGCCTGGTCTGTTTACATTCTTGTGGAAAAAATAACATATGTCCGGTTCTCATATGCTCACGAGCGATCGCTAACATAACGGAATAAGACGTACACTAGCTCTCGAGTACAGTGGGAGCAGTGAATAAGGAAAAAAACTGATAAGCTGGTTGATAGAGAGGAACTATTGCGATGTGATGCAACAAGATGTTGAATTCGATCAGCCGTAGCCAAGCGATTCATAAGCTTCGTCGTTCAGTCCCCCAAAATGGCCACTAGTTAGCAAGAATAATGACGGACTTTACAATAGAACTCGCAACAAGATTATCACATTACGAGCAAAGAACTTACCATGCTGATCGCTAGGAAACTATATAGCCGAATTTGGTTTGGTAAGCGCTCGAAAAAGGCTACGAATACAGTTTTCCAACCTCCAAAAGTGGTATTTTTTAACTTTTTAGAAAGAATCGGCCAGAAGTGATTAATTAATTAATCAAATGCTTGTTAGCATCAGCAGTTTTTGTTCGATTCATTTCCGTTGGGTTAATTACGAACATTAACCGAATACACAAATTTCATATTTTAAGGCAAGCTGTTTGAGATTGGTCAAAAGTGCTCTAGTGGAAGAGTGGTTACAAGCATATTTTAATTCTTAGTAAAGTCGTGAATGTACGGACTAACCGGAGAAGTTCAAACAGGAAAGCAAGAGGACCGCTTGGATGCAAACCATGACAGTTTTTAACGTAATTTCCAAACTTTCTAATCTAAGCGTAGATTAGAACCTTATGACCTTCTAAATTTCTCTACCTATGTGATACATTTCACGGTACTATCCACACATGGTGACCATTGACTACATGTATTTAAGACCAGAACATCAGTGGTTCTATCTTAGTCAAATTATATTGTCAGCTACTCCATATCTGAGTAATTTACTGATTTCGAGCAACGCAGTGTAGATATTAGCATGAAATTTCTTCCTAAAGCTCAGTCTATAAACTTGATTAGAAAGTCCTGCCATTGGAAACGCACAGTCTCTTTCCAAACAAGGAATAATTTTCATTGCTTGAAGCGTGATATCAACTGGAGGGAAAAGGGTGGTCTCAAGTAATCATAATGCGATTTTCTCTCCAAAATTATTTTTTCTAATCAGGCAGGCAATTTAAAATTATCAAACATTCACGCTTGTTGCATACGACTTGTCACTTGCCGGCGTTTATTGCTTTTATCCAGCCAACTTGCTTCGTAATTTTATTCAACGAATCGAAATAGTGCTGATTGAACAAGGCGAACAACATCAATGGCCATTTTTACTTGCCCATAAGTAAGGTACAGTAGTTAGACAGGAAAGTACTTTTCATTAATTAAATCAATTTGTCAATTCAAATATCTCGTCATCCGGTTTTTTTAATGAAGCCTGTTTTTTAACGCACGCAATACAGTCAAAGAATGAAACGTGCACTTTCCTTCGCCTGAAATTGAGACTGAAAGCAACACCCCGTTCAGCCTCTAGCTGGACAGTGACTTATTAGCTGAAGACGCCGTTTGGAATGCATATGTTAGAGATTTCGTATAAGGAATACATCTTCTTGTAATGAAACAAAGTTGGTCGATCTGAGATTAAGGCACATCCTTCCTGACGCGAGCACTGCAACCATCTGGTTAAGACTGGACCTTTCCCAAGTGTTGCACTGGGCTAGTATACGAAGTCAGACGGTATCGTGAGAACTAAACACAATACACGGGTCAAAATTAAAACTTGATCTCGCCCATCAAGGAGAGAAAGACGTCAAAATTTATGCATCCGTTGAACCATAATTCTAACCGAAAGGAAGCCGGCCGACTCTGTGCCCTTTACTTGGTAAAAGGAGTATACGTAACATTTATGGAGTACATGGCTAAAAGCTAAACAGCCCCATTTGGTCCGTTTAGCTGATTTCTACGTACGGGCTTATGAGCACGGATCAGTTACCCGCCATCAGGTAACACGACATCGCTCTGTTATAGCGTTTCCAGTTTTTTAAAAACAAATTTAGATAGAATACGGTAACTTCCTACCAAGCTGCGTCCAAACATATGACTATCTTGAATATTAGTCAAACAGCGTCGGAAAATGGATGGGGGAGTATGCCTTTTGAGGCATTTAAAATTACGCTCTAAAAGGCCTTTTTTCACGACATAGGTTTTTAATCTCCCCAAAACCGGTCTTTTTAGAAACTCATAACAGTTTAAAGGCTGCTTGCCCAGGAAGTCTTTTAGATCACCATATTTGGATAGAAGAGGGTACGCCGTAAATGCTGGAAAGAGACATTTCAAAGTTAACGAAACACATAATAGGTATTGAGCAGCGTCACTAAACACACTGTTTTTTTCTTGTCATGAACTCGAATAAGAGTGGACCACATCCAAGATATTCAGCGGGGAATGCATCGGGCTTGGCGGTTTTGTGGTCAACATGAAATTGTTGTTTAAACTACTTCTATGTGATTTGGCTGAGTGCTAAGAAGTAAGGATAATTCTATCTAATGAGTATCCTTGCAGACCTGCACAAGCAAACCTTGTTCCTTAATTGTTTCCATTTACTGAACCCAAAATTATCGGCAAACACTACAACAAAAGCAACCGCCTGATAAAAATGTCAGGCTGGATCACTTTTAGCTGGATTTGCAGTCGAAACTGAATGAAAGTGTGACAAAGGAAACAATGTCCCTAGTTCAGGTCTGTCAAATCTGTTAGTGGACGTGATTTGGCTCACAATTCCTTCAAGCCACATTTGACTATAACTGGTCATACCGGATCACACTGGATGTTTTGCAGAATTTCACTGATAGACCTTTACCACTAAAAGCTAAGCTTACTACGAGTCAGCAAACCTAAGCGTGTTAATAGTGTTCATGGCATAAATCTTCTTCTCAAGCTAGAGTGCATCTTGAACACATTCAGGTTTAAAACGTGCAAGAATCTACCGGTTTTTTTGCCAGTCAGTTTCACCCAGTGTTTTAATGCCAGAAGTTTTCTCACGGCTGTAGAGGTCGATGAATAATCGAGTTTAAATATGTTTGCATCATTAGGCGTTAAGTGGACTCCAACAAATTACACTAGGTTCGACTCGGGTATGCTGTGAGACAGTGATAAGACAAATACACCACAAAACAATACGTCTTTCCAAACACTCTTATCATATTGTTAGAAGCCCACGCCCTTCACTTAGACCAGGCAAAGCGCGTAAATTCGTTTTTCGTTACCCGCCAATCGATACCCAGCTTTCGGGTAGAAACAAAGTAGTTTAAATCTATAACTCCACTTCTCCATTTTTTTCAATTTCCACTCTTATCTCTCCTTACTCGGAAAGTTTTTTTTAACCAAAATAAGCAACTTTACTGGCGGGTGGGGTTTGCGAAAATCTAAACTGAATGGCGTGGATAACAATGTACAATTCACAAACCAGTTTTCTAAAGCCTCGCGATCGCCGACTTCACATTGTAGCGCCGAAAAGGTACGTTTGTCAAAAATTCTAACCAAGCCTAAATAAAATACTGTATACTCTAAAACATCTGCTTCACCTCTTCATGGCGCAATCCCCTCAAGCTCTCTGAGCTGTATTGTCGCACCTAGTGTAGAAAACCAACCAGAGATGAGAATATCACCCTAAGATCAAGGTATGACTAATCGTTTTCTGACCGTGAGTAGCACGACTATAGCCCATCTCATCTGGGACCAGGTAGACGAGCATATTGATGCTCATGTTTCTGGACCCATTCGTCATCGATTCAAGTGAATTCCGGTCACAAATGAAGACTTTCACGTGGATGAATAGAATGCGGACTCAACACTTTTCAAAACAAATAAGGAACCATTGAATCAAACACCTGCTACGAGCAGGACCTCACACGCTTGTAGAGGTAGAGCACCGGAACGGCACGCCTCAGCGCGGTTCAAGGAATCATAACAGGAATGTTTCAAGCTATTATGTCTCTGTGTGACACAGCTCCTGAATAAAACCCACCAGCCATACTACCTGACTTTTTTTCATTTTCACTTATTTCAGTTAAACGTAATGGTCTTGACCCACTCAAGCTCAGAGGAGGGGAAAAAAGGATATCTGTGTTATAGTAGTGAAGATTATTTTTAATATTTCATAAGCGAAAATACTCCAATTTCCCTGTTATTTAATAAATTCATCTTTTGTACATGTACTAACAACACGATGCCCACAAAATGTACTTTCGGAGAGCGCGTTATTACAAAGCCTTAGCAAAAAGCTTATAATAGAACATGCGGATGTAAACATTCCGAATCATCAGTATCAGCTCATCCTACGGGTGAAAAAGCAGCCAGTGGTTTTTGCTATACGTTGCCATGCAGATGGCTTTCATGAAAACTGTAGTTCACCAGCGTACACTCATGATCCGATTAGGAAGTCATTCTGGCTATGCGCATCATTCATTCCACAGTCTTTGAGTTGCTGGCCAGTGCTGAGCAGTTTGTGTAGATTTCATGTTCATTAGTCAGTCCAACTTAGGTTGAGTCTCAGTTTTTATCAACCTGTCCCACACTTACAATACAGTCACTTAATAAGCCACTTTTATATTACGTAAAAACGAATCCTCTCTGGCTTGGGTTCCCCAGTCTCCAGTTCTGTAGCGGCTGGGAGATAGACCTTGACACTCGAGATATTTGCTGAAATTTAGAGAAAGCTCTGTTTTACGGCTAACGCTGGTGTTGCATATTACTCAGTCTGGCTATAGGGTGGTGAGTATTTAGGATCTAATGGAAGGTGAAAAAATGAATCCCGAGTGTTTTTTTCCAATGCCTTGAAAGTGGACTTTAATAAACAGTAACACGGCAGGTCAACCGAATTGAAGGGCGTAGCTACCAGAGAGCAAAAGTGTAACAAAAGTAGGTCAGGTCTAAGGATAACGATGAAACAGGTATAAATAATTTGCATTTCGGAAAAGGCACAGTCCTAATATGTCTGGAGCCGTCAGTAGACTATCTTTAGCGTTTACCACCAGTCTGACGGAATTTTGAAGTTTTAATGGAGATTTAGTCCTGCACGTGGAGTCAGTATATGCCAAAAAGCCGAAAGATAATAAACGGCGGCGTCATTTTCGTTGAGACTCAACGGCAGTGTAAATCGCACGACCACGTAATGCGATTTCCGTAGTTGAAGCATGAGTGGTGCTGTACGCTCTCTAAGTGCTAGTAACCGATTGGCTGACCATTTAACCACTAAACAAAAGAGTGCAAGTTCGAATCTCTCTGGAGATTTATGTGATGCACACTTCTGACGATGTACAACACGACTAAAACTGCTGACCAGAGTTTCTCAACCTTTCGCCATAAAAGGACGAAATCTCTAGTAATCTCCGCCGTTATTTTACGGTATTCATTTTCGGTGGAAATTTCATCCTTTAAGTGAAGCCATTCTACGGTGAAATGTCGAGAAACATTGTGCAACCACATCATCTTTTTTGGAAATTATCGGCAATCCACATCTCACGAAATTGAAGAGAGTCTCGAACCCGCGACCTCCCGGCTAGTAGTCTTGACACTCAACCGTCTGCCCACAAGTGGCTGGACAGCATTTCGATTAACTCACCCTTAGACAGGATATAGCGCTAATCATCACTCACTCGAGGAAACCACATCCTGATGCCACGTAATGACTGGTTCCTTGAATGACGACTCTGACGTGAAAGTTTCACTCATCTTGTGAAATTGTTCTTCCTCTGAGCAACCTATACATTGATTGTGGCATTGGGAGATTAAAGAATTTAAATGGGAACTTTCTTCTTCAAGTGAAGCCATTCTAAGTTGAATAGCTCTAATGATGCTTGCCCTCGCGATTTTCAGATCAATTTCAGCAAATTGGTGATCACCTTCGACCCAAATTGGGTAGATGTCGACTTATAGACTCATCTGCATACCAGTTTGGTTTCGATTGGAGGCTCACCAGGAGCCCAGCTGAATCTCTCGCTTATGATGTTCTTAAACAACTGTATGTGTTGCACGAGACCGCCTCATGTTTCAGTTGATACGATTTTCGAGATATCGCAATACATTGTATTGCGGTAATTGTAATACAATACTCATATGATGCTGAAAACCCTTCAACAGCCCATAACCGTTTTCGCTCTTCTTGTGGCGACCAATGAGTAATGTATTACGTCTGCAATATGTATCGTAATAACTCGAATATCGTACCAACTGAAACATGAAGCGGCCTGGTGCAGCACATTCAGCTGAGGAGAACATCATAAACGGGAGTTTCAGCTGAGTTCCAGGTGAGTATCCCATCAAAACCAAATGGGTGTGCAGGTGAGTGCACAAATCGAATAAGTACCATCAGTCTTTAGGCATTCGCGAATGGTAATTCCAGCTCCGAGACACAAATGTGTTATAATAAATATGATCGCTCTATGGAAATAAACAATTAAGTTCCATCCAAGAACCGTTCCTTTGGTTGACTGATTACATATGTTACCCTCCTAACCACCAAAGTGTTGGTATGAGGTAATATACAGGTGAGTGGGAATGAACCAGGCCACTGACTATAATGCACTGACATTTGTCTAAATGAGACTCAAAGGAAAAGACCCACTGGAATTTTGTTATTCTAACCGTTGAACCAGATAGAAGATCCTCTGATAGGTTGAAGGGTTTAGCTATACTAAAAATCTGGACGATACACTGTCAACCGCATGGACGAATAAGATTTTGAGGTATTCTATTGTAGCACATTGTCCATTTAGGTGACATCCACAGGGACGGCAGAAAAATCAGTTTAGAGTTGTCAAGATATCCCGAGTGGCATCACAGAGTAGAAAGCCATTGTTATTAAATCTTCGTCTATAACGTCAGTGTCATTCTAACCCGGAGTAACAGTGGAGCCCAACCGATTTTAGCAGCACTCTCATACACAACGTGCTACCATACCGGACACCAAAATGTTTTCTGCAAAACCGTCTTCCTACATTCGTCGCTTCAGTTCCCAACACATCTACTGTGTGCAATCCAATAGGCTGCGATATCCACACAATTGTCACCGCTGACGCTAGCAGACATGACGAAGGGCAAGCAAAGAAGCAAATGACTGAATTTTTAGAGGGATGGTTGCTGTACTTTGTAAAAGAAAAGTGCAGAAAACTCGATTGACAGTAGGAATGGAGTAATAGGAAGAAGTTCGCTAAACATACTTTCTTGATTTGTAAGCAAGCTACGCCACACGAAACCCTTAGGCACGCCTAAACTTGTCAGCAATGCAGTTTTTCGAAATTGTATGCGTCAACAAATACGTTGATGTCTTAATCGTGGGCGCAGTCGACAGACGCTTCTAGTGTCCTTATTTGGAATAGAAGTGGTTCGTTGCAGACCGATGTTGCTGCAACAATGAATCTACTTTCATTTTTTTCTCATCTTTCGCTTGACCAAAATTAAATCCTGTGCTCCCAAGAGTATAATTATTACATTTCAACAGTTTCATCATCACTCTTGGTGCTCGGTTACTACTATTAACAATACACACATTTTGTTCGGCGAAATATTACCATCAAGAAACCTTTTTTTACGTTTGTTTTAGACTAACAAATCCTTATTTTCCTTCAAATCAACCGAATCTCTTCACCACATTTCTGACAACTTTTTAGTGCACTTGAACTAACAAACTTTTACGCAGTAGAAGTCATAATATTGTGGGACGGTGATTTTAACGGTGTTCTGAGGGGAGACTCGCCACAGCAAAAAAAGAGGCTGGTTGTTAGTACCAATTTTGTGCCGTGGTTGGACAGATGTAGTAAAGTGTTGAACATGGGCTGATAGTACTGCAAACAGCACTTTGCAAACAGCTTTGTTTATTTGTATTAGAAGACGCGATGCACCTTTCCAAGTAGAAAGAACCATAATGCATTTCTGAAGGTTTCTACCGAGATTATCACTGCTATGCATCCCTCAGGAGTCTACCATCAGCAGCGTAAACAACTACCTGCCGGAAATAATATTCCAATGGCCTACTATTTAATTAGACAAACAAATCCTTAAAACGATGATTTCAAATGGTGTCCTACTTCTTCCAAATATGAAATATCAGTGATTATTTGCCCAAAGTAAGCTGGTTTTCTGCTTTCGGTTAGGTTATGTACATCGGTTTTCTCGAAAATGCTATGATGCAAGGAGTCAGATGATTGATACTCACTAGCTTTCATTAAAGTCTTTTTGGTCTTCAGTTAGGTTTTTCACTTTACAAGTGTAGTCAGATTATGCTGTACAGATTAGGGCAGTGTAGGGCAGTTTCTCCGTGCTATGGGTCCTCAACATTTTGCATCTAACATATTGCCGGAAAGCTGTGAACTCCAATGCTCTGGACATTATACCATCTAGAAGCAGTTGGCTGGCTGATTTGCAGTTAACCGGTATACTGCGCCACCAATCTTTCAGTCGGGAGTGTAGCATGTGTAAGTTCGTGAATTTGGTGTTCAACGTGATTGTACGCATAGTAGGCACCCAGTTTTCACCTGTAAAACATGCACCAAAAGTACAGTCGTTCAGCTTACCTCAGTTTTGTCCACCAAGATGAAGAATTCGGCTTTGATCTGACCACTTTGATAAAGTCGAAAAACTGGACTATGCTTTCTCCATGATTGAATCACAACATTCTATTAACCGACCGTTTCATATGATTCAACCTGGCGGCGGTTTAAATAAGGCGTTGTCTGTTTACACGAAATAGGTGGTTTTGTTTTTCAACCACTGTGGCAGTTCATGATCTAATAAGTTTGACTGGGTTCCTCTTTCGAAAACTCTGAGGTCACGTTCCGAATGCAAACCACTTTGTGAAAGAACAACGTCTGGCCGAGACAATTTAAATTCACCTTTGTGGAAACGTGCCCGTCATAAGAGATCGCCCTCAGAAGAGATGATGTCTAGAAGAGCTTTTGGATTAATCTCCTTAGCTGCAAAACTCGGCGAAACCTGAAAAAAATAAGCGAGGAATTCTGTATACTAAATGCGCGTCCTTTAACAAGGTAAAATTAAGCAAGTTTTATATAGAAGTTGCTCAGCAGAATGATCAGTTTTCGAACTCAGATAAGTAGCTGTTTTTTTCACTCAGAACCTGATGACCGAAAAATATAGGTTGAGAATTACAGCAAAAAATAAAATTACTCTGTTCCTAATAAATTAAGGTAAGAATTAGGTTATATGTTGCCTTAAGATTTGATTGGCCCCTCACTAACCGCAAGGGCTTTACAATGTATCTTCAACTTGCTTGTCATAATCCCCATTTTTATTCCAGATGGCTCTCTGATAAGCGGTTGAATAAAAACCTTCTTCCCGAATAAGAACTGCCTGTGTATAGCAGTTAAACTAGCAACGTCTTAGTGAGAAGTAGTTATTTTAATGACTAAATCCACAAATTGAATTTACAGTTCAACTGCGTGTAGAGTTTCAGCGCATAATTGTAAGCTCCCATGGTCGCTCCATTGGTAAGGTACGCATAAGTTTAACGGTTATTTGGTGGTCTCAGTTCACCTAGACTCTTTTGTTTTCGCTAATATTAGGTACCCCAGAACTTTGCATTTTGAAGAATAAACATATCCATTTACACTAGCCGTATTTGGCAGGTGGACGGCTCCATCTTTAGCTTTACTGCGAAGGTTATGAATGAGGCTCGTTTAAGGACTCGGCTCACCCCATATGGCAATTCATTTAGCAATGACGTGAGTAATCATCCAGGTTGTTCAAGTGTGAGGTGAAGAGAGCGTTCTAAGTAACCCGGTTTGCATGCAACACGTCCGCTAAGCAGCAGTTCATCCCCAAGCTTAGGTTTCTTTCGTGAAATGCACTCTTAAGTGCAATTTCAATTCTAATTGAGCGGGCTGAAAATAGGATTCTCAAAACCTGCGGAAAACGTATGCTGTTTCAAAGGGCTTTGGTGCAAGAGTTTTTTGTGAAAGCCCAATTACTGAAGCAAATAACCTGCGGAGTTTTCTGTGACCTCGGAAGCACACTGGCTTTTCTTCAGGCAACCTTCACGTGCTCCAACCACGCAAATGACTCTGGCAACAGTATACTGTTGAAGATGATCTTTTCGATTCTGAAAATTCGGTATTTAGGTCACTTGTTACGACACCTGTAATTACACAAAACTTGAGGAAGGTACAGCCGGATAGATGCAAACCTGATTTTGGTTCATATGCATAACTGCAACTGGTCGAATGTCTCACGCGGATAAGCGTTTGCAAGCAAAATTTCAGCACCCCAATTGAGTCACGTAAAAATGTCAGTAAAAGTCCGGTGATCGGTCTTCGTTTTTAAGTGGGAACGGGGTTTTTCTGGAGAATCACAATTTTGATCCCCTTTTTCAGTTGCAGCACGAGTTCTGCTATGTTTTCAACCGTCACCTCAGTCCTGACTGGTTGAATATTTCTCCTGGCAATAATCTGCCATTTGGCTTTAACCAACTGCTAAAACCCAAGACCTAAAACAATTTGCTGGTTTAGCGCTTTTATATACATGTTTCGTGCGGTTTGGTTTGCGTCATATACCGTTTGAGAAGATGGAGTTTCTTTTTTGTGCACAACTCCGGTTTCTGCTCAACATCTGAATTTCTGGCTAGTCTATATGAAACTTTAAGGATGGTAGCATTAAAGTGACTTCCGCAAATCAATAAACTGCGTTTTTATATAGAAATATTGAGAATTTTGCGAAAGAAGCTTTTCCAGAACGGAATTAAAATATTGTCGCACTGCACTGTAATCGGGAAAAAATCAGACCTCCGGGTGTTTACATTTGCATAGTAGGTGCTCTTTTTGAAAGGAAATTGACGCCACCTTACAAAAGCCGGGCTCAGTAGTATGAAAAATTGGCGTCGCACGCCTTACCCAAAAATCTATTACAAATGGCAGTTATGACGTCCAGTTGGGATGTTTAGCTGGCTATTCGCTTCATATAAAAGCAGAAAATTTCAACCGCAGAACTCAGATATTTTGTAGCTGCATTAAAGTACTAATAAGATTAACCTTCCTAGCCAGATGGTTTCAATCGCTAGAGAGCTATATATATAAGATGAGCCATTAGTAAGTGAACGCTCAAAGTTGAATACATGGAATTTTAAGCTCTAAGGTAAAGAGGGAAGATGAGCTGAATTTTCTTATAAGGTCCCAATTTCATCAATGTCCGTTGCCACAAGCTGGACGTCAGTTAAGCATTATCTCATTTCTTTTAATTGGGACATAAATCCTTCATGGTGGTTCAGTTTCGTAAACGATCTAACTGACAAAAGCCTAGGAGACTTGGAATTTTCAACTGGGATTGCATACTACGACAATGTCACTCTGGTGAAAAGAAAAAAATCATTACAGCTAGTGTTCGTAATCACCAGTAATACGTATTTTACAAACACATCGAGAGATTCAAATTCGTCACCACTGAATTTTACTTGGGTGCTGTATTATTTGGCGGCAATTAATCATGACTGCAAAAAACCGATCGGTATGGTCCTCCCATTTGAAAAGTTATAAGTAGGCTAGATGGCGTGAAGCCCGTCACTATATCCTGGCTAAGTACGATTCAATTAAACTTCTGGTCAGCAGCTCTCAACCAACTGTTATAATGCCTAGCTTCCAAAGATGCTGTACTTGAATCTTCATATTTATCCACGGGATGGGCACTTCAGACGACCCCACAGTAGCACACAACATCTGTACGGTGATCTCCGATCTAGCGTCGTAGACTGCCATCACGGAATAAGATGTGCACACGGCCTCTTAGTATCCCCTCTTCCCCCAAAAAAGCAGTACACTATGTATAAAGCACGACGAATTTCCTCAGCAAAAGTAAGAGGACGTAAAAGAGACTTCTGGATTTGAGTTGGCTAAGATTTCAAATGTAGGAATGCAGACGAAACGCACAGTCGAAAATAAATCGACTAAGCATTACCACCTGTTTTTAAACTTCTAATGTAAGGTTAAGCTATTTTACATATAATACAAAAGAAGCGATAAAAATTCTTGCGCGGGATAGGGGCTGACTTACAATATAGACCCTATCATGGCATTGACTTATATTGTCCAGTTGCACTTGGATAACCTATACTTCTCCCTGAAAAGTTAATGCTTGATTTATCTGGCACACATTAGTAAGTGCTCCATCCGACCTTTGGGGCAGGGCAGAAGTTGGCATCGCCTAGATGCTAGTATGTCACTGATACTGAAAAACGACGTTAGCTGCAAGCCAGAACAGAAACCCGGGTAAACAAATTGCCAAATAAAACACAAACGGTCACGGTATCATATCAGGGCTTTGCTAGTCAACTGAAGGTAAGTAATTACATCATTTATGCTATTCAGAGTACAGGATTTGCATTTAATATTCGAAAAGACTTTGTATGTCAAATTACCTTAAACGTTTTTCTAGGTTCAGATGGGGAACGTCGGGGGCCCGTCAAATTATTTATTGCTTGCCACTTCGGGAAACACCAAACCACGATACAGGATGACATTTTTATCCTGAAACGTAGTGTCAAACGCCCTGTATTCGGTTCTCAGCTTGAACTTAGTTAACGGAGTAAATGTTTGATGACTTGGGTAGACTCAGTCTTTTAAACTGACCTGTTCAGCCACACTATGACGCACATTTGAATGCATGAAACTGATTGTTCGGAATATTTAGACAAAACGAAACAACACTGATGTTTTTTCCTGACACCAGTGCTTTAGAATGGTGTGCTCAATGGTGCTTGTGGGCAAAACTAGCCATTGATAAAGAACTTACACGTCTCGTAAGTAAAATAAGGGTTACATGGGGTTGCAAACAACATGCAGCTTGCCTTACCTCAGGAAAGTCGGATAAGTTGCCAGAAACAAAGAGTTGTTTGCTCAGGCCACACAAATGGCAGCCGATTTATTTGCTGATCTTGACAGATAACTCCAAAAGGCCAGCCATCATTCGGTCACACACAACCAAATCTTCCAAATAACATTCATAGTGGAGAAAGAGTAAACCTATGAAGCTTGACACACCAAGATTTGTTTGTTGTCTGATGCTTTGCTTGACCAACCTTGAGGACCCACCTGAATTGCACATCGTAAATCTAAAGTGTCGGGATCTTTAAATGTTTGAATCCATGCAGTTCGGTTGCTGTATTTCTCTACCAGTGTGCATTTTACGTCACTTACCTTCAAAGTGTAAATAAGTGTACCACAGCGGACCGATTAGAAGAGCTGCGGGTAACGACGTTTTCGACGTTCGCCTGGCTATAATGTGATTTTGCATACAGTGGATTACGGTCCTGTAAGACGGCACACTGTTAACTCATAGCATTGTCCTTTGCATGTACCAACCTAGCGTACAGTCCATCAAACAGTGCCCACTAAGCGGAAGATGCCGAACAATACTATTTTCGCTGCTGCGCAATTTTTCTACATTCCTTAGTACTTAAAACTTTACAAAATTCATCTTGTTGCTTTGCTTTTATTAAGGTCCAAAAATAAATCACTGTTTCGTTCTTGTGCTAATCTTTACCAGAAACGGCCCATTCGCACTAGGATTTCAAACAAACTGCGACACACTTATGTCCCAGCGATAGCGTTTAAACCACCTTATCCGAATGTTTCCTTTGCTGAGTTCACAGGGAGTCATAACATCACTAGCACCAGTCAAGTTCTGCTTGACTAGACTGCAGTTGCACACGTAGGCCGACACTCCGAATACCACATCAAACATGATTTTCTGCAAAACTACCAAATACTGTCTTTTTTCTTTCCAGCACAACATTGTCGACCTCGGAATCTGCTTTATGCAGTGTACGAACAACTCACGTGTTCAGATCAGGTACCACCCAATGTCGGGCAAAACTGCGTCGGTTGGTAGTGGGATGTGGTTCATGATGTCAGTACATGACGCAAACGCTAGGCGAACGCACCAAACAGGGTCTATTTTTGCAGCTGACTTGATTTTGGAGGAGTCGGAATTCGACATTTTGGTTCCAAAAAGCCTCAAAGTAAACAGGAGAACAAAACTTGCGGGTAGTTGTCACAGCGCAGCCCAATTCGGTGATCATTCGAAGGACGCTGCTAAGACTGTGAGTCCGGGACAAACTCAACTGTGGTTCAAAATAGGTACTGTTGTCCTATTGATTGTTGGAATGGAACAAACATTCTAAAGTTTCTACTCTTCATTCCTATAAATGTCGTTCGTCTACAGCATACAAGGCCACATAGTCGCTCGATTTCAATGCGGTAATTTCCACCATAGCAAGTCTGCGCTTTTATACTCAACACCGAAAAAAATTGGGGTACATGAGCACTGGGTTGTGGACCATCATTAAGATTGATCACCTACTGGCTAGACAAACTTTACACAACTAACAGTTGGTCATTCTATGGCGAGGATTTTGTCGCTACTCTGAAGTCCTCAGTGAAATTCACCGCAGCTGCTTTTATACTGCATGAAATTTACCGACACCTAAAAAGTCTAAAACAGAATGTAAACCATAGCATATTTCGAAGATGAGTTGGATACAACATTCATTGTATTTAAAAAAAATGTTTTTTTCTCAGGTGAATTTATCGCAACGAGAATAGTGTGACCTAAAATTTACCAAGTAAATTCCACAGTCGGAGGCAGTCAAAAATGAGATCTAATGCGCAGAGTAAAGCGGGTTGGATGGCAAGTAGAAGAAATTATATAAAAATTATTTGACTTTACGGGATCAAACCACATGCGGATGTTTTTAAGTAGACCATCACCTCTAATATTCATATACAGTATACTATTTGTTTTTTGTGTGTTTAACAATGTCATAATGACCACATAAAGAAGGTAAATTATGCGTAGCAACTACCAACTGGCGTGCAAAATAGTAGTGCATCCGACTGTTTTGTAAATCTTCCACGACAGGATGCAAAACATAAACCGGTTAGGACATAATTTTTTCAGCATATTAGTGGACTGTGACAAATTGACTGTCGTTCGTTATCTGTAAAGTGGCTGAACATATCTACATAATGAATGCTTATACTACTAACCATGAGGTTTTAATTTAGTTTATAGTTTTACGGTATCTTTCTGCAACATTAACCTGTGACATCACTGTAAAACTCCTGAAGAGGGATATGAATGTGTTAAGAGAAAAAAATATCGCACAGAGCGCGTGTAAAAACCGTCACTTAATGCGCATACTGAAGGTGCTGTCCATTGCTAAATACGTGCGGTTGTTGGGTGGACATCAGTGCAGTGTTTAAGCTTACGACATTCAAGGCTTTAAATACCCAGGTACTTCAAAATAGACCAAAACAACCACGTGGAGAGCAAGACAGACTGCTTTACTGGAAACTCCATAATTTGCTGTCCAGTCCCGAGTAAAAAAGACGTTATAAGAACATGTCACCAGTGCATGCACAAAAGGTCGTTCTATCCTTTCTTTCTTACTAGCTGAAAGCATGCGATTTTGTATAACCATTAAAATTCGGTGGAAACAACCAATTCTTTAGGTTTGTGACGGAAGCGTCCTTCTTCTATCAGAAAATTTAAAATTCAAACGTCCAAAAACGTTCTGCATCAAGGAACAATGCTTTTGTGTCCCACTTTCTGAATCACAAACCGATACCGATTTCCATATCAATCAACGTGTCTTCCTCACTTGCTTAACTACGATTCATTCTTGCTTCTGTACTAACTGAAAACTCCATAATCATGGTTCCCTTGACAACGAGCTTCAGTCCGAACACCCAGCACCCTTAACTTTGATTGTACTGCATGTGTTTAAAATTCCGTAAACATACACCTGATATCTCATCTGTGGGTGCTACTTTCCTGGTGCCTTCCAACCTTTCGTTGCATTTTTATCTTGCAATCACCAGGAACGCGCATTTGGAAACAAAAAGTAGATCTTTTTAAACTTTTGCAACGCAGGCCACTTGGTCCACAGGTCGGAGGTGGTTGGTTTTTTCACTCAAAAAATGTTTTAGGGTTTTGAAAAGTTTCGAATCAGACGCCGGATAAGAGGAACATCGGATATTATTTCTACACACGGGAACTAAATGTCCCTAATAAATTGCCGAAATACCCATACGGTGTAAAACAGTTAAACTGAACAGTGCATATGACTCATATCCTTTTACTAAGCAATATGTAGAATACCCTTGGAAACCATCTGCTCCGGTCACACTCTAGCAGACCAGATAATGATTCATAACTGTTCAGTCCGGAGATTCTAATTGATAATCACATTCACCCGAGAATGGTGTAAAGCATGTTTTATCATTAATCTTACCGTTCAGTTTAGCTCAAGCCTTTGTTTGGTAGCAGAAGGCTTAAAAAAGTTGCTGAACAAAAAAATTAGCAGACCCTAATATATAATGTGAGGTTAACTATGGCCCCGGTGCTGTGGGCAACGTAGTGTCTCTTACATAACTCTGCAATTTTTGCACACCACACAAGACAGAAGTGGTTTAAGTTCCTTTCAAGTAGTTTGACTCACCCTTTCAAGTCCTAATTCAGGTTGCAGTTAGAACCTTAGGCCATCCATAATACGGTCGTTCCTGCAGTAAGTTTTATCCAAATTGACAAATGTATACAGCAAACACACCTACACATGGGCAAATATGTCATCTAAGTTAGTTTGTTCAGGTTACATATAACGGGCACTTTTCAGGAATTTCGAGTAAATAACCTCAAACAAACTTCAGTTCAATCAATTTTATTTTGCTAATGAAGTTGAATGTTCATTATCCCACCAAAGTATCAATGGGTTATGTGCTGCGGCATATCGGCTATCTTCGTTTTTCTGAAATCGCTACAGTTCAAAGCCTTTCGATTATTTGTTACTTCTGAATGCGGCTCTGATCAAATTTTCCCAGTTTGCACAAGACCCATGCAAACTACTTGCAATTCATCTGATATCAGGTTTTGTTTGGATTTCCCTAATCATCCAAGGGTTGGGCCGTACTAAGCAATCTTTCTCATGAAATTTTTACCAAAATGTCATGCAAACCTGGAGGCTAGCTTGTTCTTTCTTAATAAAGGAGCAGTTACGCTGAAAGTTAAGCCTATTAGTAACTCTTTCCAGCCCACTGTTTCTCATCAAGTTCCCATTTTGCAGGTTTCATTTTGCTAGAAATTCCACTGCACTGAGGGGTCTAGGCAGAGGATTTATTCAGTTTAAGTGATGACCACAAACCAGATCGAAGATTCACAATTACCCGCCTTAGTCCATGCGGATACCGTTTGCCAATGGTTATTCGTTTGTTCAATGAGCTGAACCATTTCTCGTCAAACTCTTCACTACTAGTTGAGGTGATATTGTTATCGCTGGGTCGAGGTGTCGAGACCAGCGACACATCCTGAGTTATCAACATTCATTTTACAAGCATATGTAACCTACGTTTCGTCGGATTGTTAAATAGCAAACAAACAATGGTTGCCCTAAGTAATAATAGGCATGTACCACACCGTTATCTAAATAACTGCCGGGCCACCTCATCAACCAAAAACTAGATACCATACGCTCTCCTCACACAGTACTTGAACCAAAGGTCAATATTAATCTGAATTTCACCCAAAACACAATCAGCCGCAATCATCCTGATAAAGTCTTCCCTTTGGAGGTGTTGCGCAATGTGCAGGGTGCAAAACCAACCTCTCAAAAAACCAAAGTAAGAGAACTTATAGTTTCTGAACATTATATCGACGTGTACCTATGTGGACTGTCTTATTTGACCCTGATCATGGACTAGTAGTTCCGTAAGTTTAAAAGACTAGATAGAATTCCGCTGTGCAGGTTGATGTCTCTCAGTTTGCAAAATTGCCTTAATCATTTTATTAAATTTCTTGGGCATCCCTAAATTCTGGTTTAAAGACCACTTCAGCTGACATAGAGTTTCAATCGGAGAGTGATCAACGCTGGTAAGGTTATCCGCTCAAAAGTTCCCTATAACCTAATAAAAGTCGGTCGTTTGCCCTCGAAAACCTCAGCATCCCTTAAACATTCTTAACTGGCTAACGACACGGTCATTTCTGCATTCCATAAGAATGAGTTTATTTCCCGCTCCCACAGAACTTTTACTTCTAGACAGCTTGCAGCCGTCTGTAAATATCAGGTTTGCCACTACTCTAATGCTGTTAGCGTATCTGAAGTAAGATACTCTCCACACACCTATGGGTTCCCTCATCTGCCATCTGTAGCAGACAACCACTGTCTTATCGTACTTTTGTAGAATCCCTTCTGCTATTGTACTTCCACTCTAGAGACATGCGTTGTTCTGAGTAGCCCTACATGATGTTTATCCCACAACTCCTCTGTCGTTTTACGTGCCTCGGTCCTCAGAGTTTCCCTTACCAAATGGTCACACCTGCTGACACATGGAACTGGCCGGCTATGATTTCTTTCCTCGAACTACTGGAGTTGGAAATCATTTACTACACTCCATAGTACCCCCATTTCTAATACGGACTCCACGAGATTGGAGTCCATGAATTCTTGTAAACTTCATATTATTCCTGAGTTTATTTGTTTTCTCATTGTGTGTTGGGCAAGATGGCTCAGTGGTTAGAGCACGAATTTACTGACCGAAAGGTTCGTGGTTCGAACCCAACCTCTGCCTGTCGACTTCCCCTGTCTAGGCTTGGGCAACCTGGTAGTATCCTAGCCTTCATGCCTCCTTCTGGTGGCATGACAACTAGGCACCGAAAGGGTGTTACAGCTGGATGATAACGATGACGATAATGTGTAATTCGATAAACGAGGAGTCTTATCATGGATAATCCTTTTTTATAAACGTTCCATCATTCAAGTTAAAAATCACATTTGGTGCTAGTGTACTTGCAGTGCCCAGTGTGCCCAGTGCAAACCAATAGTTGGGATCTGTAGTTTAGGAAACGTGCACATTAGGCATACTCAGTACTCTCAAAGGCATTTCATTGTTTGTCTTCAGCGGATTGATTCAACTCACGTGGAAGTAATACTAAACGTTTACTCAGTGGTCATGCATTTTTGCGTTGTCGATATAATCTACACAGTGACAAAAACATTACGGCATGCTGGTTTTTAAAGCGCAGTTTTGTTGCTTAAACAATAGGTGCTTAAAATAGTCGGAACTAATACTGCAATCATGTAATTGAATTCGACATTCAAGCTGTAATGAAACAGTTTTGTTCAATCCCTTTTAGGGAGCCTTGTGGATAACTTACAAGATAATCTTGCGATTTTAGTCGGTTCATTCTGAATTCAACAGTGGTATTCTCTTCTGTCGATTAGTTCAAATGATGCGATGAGAAGTCGTTGCAATGTTACGTGCCTTGTCAACACGCTCCCGAGTACATTACTTATCAGACGACACGATTTTACTTGATAAGCATGAACCTGAGACGCTGACGCAAAGTTTAGCTGATAACTAAGATTTATGGAGCAAATCGCAGAAGAAGACAAGGCTACGGGGGGACTCAAAATGTTGCCGAATAATTTTGACTAGGTAGATTGCGCTTAACGAAAAAGGTTTGTAATTTTTAACATTCATGGCGAAAATCTCGCATGGTGCCACGTGATGACCTGGTTTTGTCGTTCGTCGTTTGTTGCCTGTCCTTACGTCTATTCTTGAGGCAAAATGAACCAGATTTCATACGTTCTCATTAGCCTGAGTCTTGTGACTAGCTGCTTCAGTAAACTCAACAAAAGTCCGAACGCAGACCTAAAAATGCTTATTGTTATTCGCCATTTACGAATTGAAAATGCCTATTTATATCCCGTCTCATTTTACAACTGCTCAGTTGTTGGTGGCTTGCAACAAACTTAAAGTTCTTGTCCAAAGTGTTGTTGATCTGTAAATTATAACCTCCAAGGAAAGCTGATGCCATCAGAACCTCATTTTTACCAAGGGTGTCAATAAACACGCTTTGTCTTGATGGGAACGCCAGTCTTTGATTTTCCAAGTTTGTTGGAAAACTTAGGTGACCGCCCTCTTTTCACACGACTACCTTCAGTACACGGTATAAGCAACGTTGCTCCTTTGGACAAATGGACTCATTTGCCTATCAATTTGGCTCTCACGGGAGGCTCAAGTGAATCTCTCGTTTATGTCATTCCTCTCCTTCTCTTTTGAAATTCCAGCTACTCGAGGACTGCGCCTACCTGATGAGCCCCAAGAAGGGCGAAACCGGTCGTGGGCTGTCGAAGAATTTTCAGCAACCTTATGAGTAATGCACTACGAATATAAATGTATCGCGATATCTCGAATATCGTAGCAACTAAAACATGAGGCGGCCTGGTGCAGCACATTCAGTTGCCTGAAAACACCACAAACGAGAGATTCGCTGGATTCCAGGTGAGTCTTTCGCAAAACCTTATTTGTTTGCAAATGAGTGTATTTCGCTAGGTTTTGTATCCTTCGTATAACAGAAATGAAGTGGCAACTAGTCTGAACTTGTAAAAATGCCTCAGTCAATTCCAGAAGGCACGCATTAACGGGTTTAGAAGAATATTTCAAAGTGTCTCTGGACTGTTTTCAGAGCCTGACATTTATTTCTCATGCGCTAATTTAACATTTGAGCAGCTTTTGTTTTTACGTCGGTCTTTCCGTCTGTTCACGTTGTTGTTTGTGTTTTAGCTGGGATTATGCGTAATATAACTGGCTGAGAAGCTTGCTCTGTCGTTTGATTTCGACTTATTGTTGGGCTGGTTTGCGTTTTGGGCTGGTTTCCTTTTAATTAGTCAAACTTTCCAATACTATCCTTCCAACCGATTTTCAGTGTAGGTTTCAACCTAGATCTGGCGCCTTGTGGTATGAAACGTCTTTGTCAAAAACCCTCAAATTTTCCCACACGTTTCCGCTTTGAGAAATTCAAGATAGCTGTTGCTTTATGGCAACCTGTATGGAACTCAAACTGGGTATTATTATGTCTTCTCTTGAAACCACTTTAGTCGTCTTGTTGACTTCGTGCTTCAATTGGCTGCTTGCTCGGGTTGTTGGGAGATTCCCTGCACAGGAATGCTGTATATTTTTAGGGTTTTTGATTAATCCACACCCCTGAATAGATTTACCAAGTGTTTTTGTGAGATAACATCATCTCAGCAATTTGCGTTTTCCCCTTCTCCTTTCTTGAGCTAATATCTATACTGTGTTTCAATGGTGCTGATGACCTCGTACCGCTTTAACTAAGAAAATTCCTGGTAGGTCACTGTGTTAGAAAACCCTGGGAGATATTTTCTCTGTGATGTGTTTCGCGCAAATTTATTACTGAATACTTGAAATAGCTCTTATCCTTCTTCTATTCTTTGTTTCACTTTTGGCTTTGAGGCACTTCCGCAATTATTAGTGGTTTCGTGTTACCGAAATATCCACGAAGTTATTGCGACTTTCTATTCCGATCACTCACCGTTATACCTGGTTCCAGATTGTACCCAAATATGAGAGGCAACCTCTCATATTATTAGCCCTAAATGTGATGTAGTTGGAAGTAGCACACTTAGCCCCACAGAAATCCAGGAATTTATGAGTGGCATCACCGATGTTTTAGTCAGACTGAATTCTGTCAAGCTACTAACCACAGCTTTAAGCTTAACTTGAAGAAATTTGAAATTACCCTCATCATTTTGTCCATTCCCTCTGACAGCTAGTTTTTATTCAAACACTCGTGCTTAATACTGAAAACAAAGGTGCCTACCGTACACTTACCTGTAAGCAATTTTAGAAAAGGTGACGGATTTTTGTTTAAAATGCAATCTTGTTACTCCAAAGCCCATTAGGGAACATCCTTCACCAACAGCTATTCCAGATGCTAAACGTTGTGGGAATGACATCTGGAGCATGGAATGATAATAATCTTCTAACTACTAGAATGATTAGTTTTCAACCTCTAGCATTTTTGCCTGCGATATTCGACAGTCCAGCGGTGTAGACATTCAGAATATGCTCCGTGACAATTGGTACGCCAGTACTGTAGGTAGCTTCCCAGTTTAATGCAACAAGTCCTTCGTTTTACTCAATGTTTATTTACAACTACCTTTCTAAAGTCTTACATATGTGTTGCCATAATATAACCACTTTTGTTTCTTTCTTCTTACCCTATTTGCCACTCGCTACTACAGGCAAAAGAAATTCTCCGGGATTAAATTAACTTTTCTATCATTATACAACATCCAATTGGTGCCGTGGATTTGTTTTTATTCTGTAGCTCCACCCATCAATTAAATATCTTTGGCACCCGTCCATACCTGCTAGTTATTAAATCTTCCGCTGCTCTCAATTCCACATATGTGAACGATTTCCATCATACCACCTTTGTCTGTCGTACAACGGGCTGAAATGGATCCAAGCGCCCCAGCCAAGTGTGGATTTTTCGGCCAACACAAATGTCACTACCATCATCCTTTCTATTCTGTTGCACAAACTTCCTAAAAACTCGGCAAGTAAGGGACAGCCATTGGCATTATGTAACAAAGATTTTTATAAGGTTGGATTTCCTCGTGTTTTGGGTAAAACTCTATTTCTTCGCTCATGCTTTACTCCCTACATCCCAAAACAATTCCATTTCATCAAAACAACTTTTTGCAACCGACAAGGATCAACTCCTTGGGCCTAGTGTTTTGTTGTACACCCTGATTTCGTTGTATTGTGTTTCACGCGAATGTGCTTCTGTCACACAGAGTATTTATTCAATGATATCCGTAGCCGTAATACACTCGTGGGCCAGTATGACTGAGTTAAAACTTCGAAATGATTTTTCTATCTCCATGCCGGGTTGAGATAAGGACCACAGAAGACGGTTGTTGCCCTGGAAAATTGTAATTTGATAGTGCAACTAAATTTTTACAAGATATATCTGAATTTATTTTGTAATTCAGTTGAAGTTGAGTTTAATGTCCAAGAAATAATTCGAAGTGGTTTACTTGGCATTGGCGACCATCTTCCATGGGAGACTCACGAATATCGAAGATAATTTAAACCTGCACCCTTTAGGATAGTTGGTGAACCAACGAATTTCAGCTCATTAAATTGCATCTAGACAGCACATGTCACCACTCATCCCCCAGTAGCTCACTCCAACTCCAATGATTAAGTGCATTGCGTGACATCCTCCCAAGCTACGAGCTTATAGTTTGCGTGTGATGTGTTGATGATGAACAGATATCTTATAGGTTTGAGAATGAAATAAATTCTTGCAAGTCCGCCGGCTCACAGACTAACGACTAAGATAAACTTCGGTCGATTTTAGATTACTATGCGATATTTACGTGTTTTTCTGCAGCTTTGCAGACTTTCTGTTGCCCTTAGAGTGAATAAAACGGTAAAAGAGCTTACGTTATGCAAATCCTATAAGTTACTGCTGACGTCAGAGAGCGTTACCTCTCAGCACTTGCCATACAAGCCCCAAAACCTATGGCGGGTAAATTCGGGATAGTGACTACGATCATTACATTTGTGACGTTTCTATCCACAAAGTAAAGCAACTGCAACCCTGAGAGCAGCTATTGTGTTTTTTGGGATCGTTTTCCAAAATAAAATATAGCAATAGACCTAACCGGTGTCACAAGAATTGCCTTCGCCCGAAAATATTTTCCGTGATTGTGAGTACCACATAAACATAGCGAAGCAATATTCACAGGCTGATTCTATTTTTCAGGTTTTCATGGCCTATTTCAACAGGTGCATTCTCGTTGCTGATTTTTACACTACAAGCATCAACTCTTGCCGACGCAACAATGAGATTAGGGCAGTTTCCTTTTGTGGAGCTGCACACGCAGAGCCGACCGGGAATATTAGGGCCCTGAAAATGTGCGCAAGGGTGGATCAACCTCATAATGTTCAGTCTTAGTGCTACCAGCCTACTGTCAAATCATTTCAACATAATTCAATTCATCGAACCCTGAATTATTTTATCTTTGGCCCACTGAATTAAAGATCCACCAAACTTTGGTTCATCTAGTGACGGTCATCTAAACGGTATTTTTTGTTTGACAAGCGTGAACAGTGAAAGTTTCGCACATACTTGTGGTTTATACCTATAATTAAAAATGTCCTATGTAAACCTAGAATGTGTAGTTGCACAGCAACGAACTGATAGCCCGCAATATTGGCCGAAAGGTGAGAATTTCGCAAAAGTTTGTTGGAAGTTTTGTGTCGTTTCCAGAAGCAGACCAATAATGATCACATATCCATACTTTTTAAAGAGTTACGAAACAGTGATATGCCACTCCTACCCTCATCCATTAGCTTAGCCGGAAAAGTGGCGGTCGACATCTGGTATCTCATGTGCGGAATTCAGTATTGGACAAATCAGATTCCGGTCATTTTATGGCTTAAATTCTCGCGTGTTCAGATCAAAAGGACCTGCTCACTAGTTGACAGACTATCCACACACCGTCCGGTGACCCTGAGTGGGATTGGAATAAGCCTAGCATAAATGGGATTGCGTCACATCCGGCTGGAACCAACAGTGTCACATGCAAAGAGCACGCCCCGGAAACCGCAGCCAATCACGACTGATAAGACCCAGACATCCATCGGTCTCAGAGGACCTTGAAAGGCGGCGGCATGTCCAGCAAGTCTGCATACAAAAGAAGCTCATGCGGCCTCGGAACATGACTTGATCTATCGCAAAGTTAAGTCCACAAACTTGTTTGAATTTAACTTAACTAATTTCAGTCAGTGGCGGATTGACGTCTGTATCTTTCTTGTTCCTCTTCTTCTTCAAAGAACAAGTATCAATGAGTTGAACCTCTTTCGTGATTGTATCGATTGAAATTTTGTGATCCATCAGCCAAGAGGTCCAAATAAGGATAACAAGCATCATCCATTACTTTTGTTATTTTCTTGAGTTCACACTCTCAACTGTCTAACTTACCTCGAGCTGTATAACGTTTTTGTTGGTGACCCGTTATTCGAGCCTCATTTTGACGTATAAATACGTCAACTTGGGAGGGAAATCACTGCTCAAGAGTCCAAAACTAATTTATCGTGAGCTTTCTATGGAATTATTTATCTTTTTAAGGCTAGTTTCAACGCACCCTCGTATGAACGCTGACATTCTGTGTGTAACAAATTACTGATGTGCATCGCTTACTAAATGCGTGACTCGAATACGCAAATGCGGAAACAGCATTCGTCTTCGACAATATACCCACAAAATGTTTTGACAGTGTACTAGCTGATGTTGCTCAGAAAGCTCTACTATTCTCAGGAAAGAACTTTGTGATCATATACCATTTTTTATTGAACTTTTAAAAAATTTTGGAGTGTATTTACGAAAAATTAAAATTGTCATAACATTTTAATGAGTTTTTTGTTGCGGTGCACTTGCAACCCCTGGCAGTTCATTAGGTTGATTGTCCATTCGGGGTTAGTGCCTCATCAATTATTCTCAACAAAACTATATTCTGTCAAAGGCCTCCACTTTCCATTAATCCCCAGCCGTCTACGTAGGTATATATAATCATGGAGGCCGAACTCCAGAAACGTGCTTCGCAGGATTATGGTTGATTTGTTTAATGAAAGCGTACTAACAAGAAACAAATGTGAGTAATATGGAGAGCCAGTTCAGAAAATCGATGCGGAACGCCTGCCACAATCGTGCGACTTCTTCTCCAAAATTCCTTTATTCGTTTATCTTTCTGTTAAGAATTGACTTTCTGGTTAGGGAATGATGAATTGCAGGCTGGAATGATGAAGCTGTGAACTGTAGATTTGGCCTACGGAAGAATAAATTTAAATCCTCGATACAGCGCAATAACGTTAAAATATTGGCAGACGAAATAAAATTTAACGGATTGGTTTCGACAGGTCGATTTTAAGGAACTGAATGGTAAGCTCACAAGTGTTTAGGACATTAAACATTTCTCTGTAGAGGAACCTGCTCTATTTTAATTTCACTGGTTAGTATATTCCAAGTCTAAAATCTTTTGGAATTGCACAGTCGTCAAGGTCCATCTAACTTTCAGTATCATGTTGTTTTTTCAATTCTATTTTGCTATGTTCTATTTCCCAAAAAGAGAACTCTGGCTACTCAACTCAAGGCTAGACAAAAGCACAATTTTGAGGTAGACACAAATAAACAGAACGGCTGCAAGGCACGTTTAAATTATGATGTACATATATATGATATATACTATATATATATGTACAAAGGCACCTGTAAAAGCTGATGGTAGCGTACATCTAGTGGAGTCTTGAAAATGATGCCCCAAATGCAAGATTCGAAATGCCAGTTTTCCATGGAACAAATTTTCGGAATATTACTGAAATATGAATATCTCGAAATCCAGGTTTACATGCTATGTTTTGACTTACAATCCAGTCGGATGATCTGTTTAGGTTGGCAATGGCACGTAGCGATTAACACATTTGACTGAATTCACAGCCTTTGTTATCGCACAGCGACGTAGTCTTCTACACAGATCCACACATTATCATGATCATCAAATTTTTCTAACCCCCAGGATAGTCGAAACAGACTGGGTGCACTAACAAAAAGTCTCGCATGCAGGGTCTAATGAAATACATCATCGTTCTACAAAGAATATATTGTTCCGGTTCGTGTTGATAAAAAATTGCGGCTGAAATTACCTACACTTGATCTTTGGGAGGGTTTTGAGTTGTTTTCAAGTTGTTTTCGCAAAGCCCGCTTCCCCAGAACGCAGTTTCCTTTTAAAGAAAAAACAAGACTACCACTGTGTGCAGGTAAACTGGCGCCGGTGAATGGGTAAGATTTACGGCGTCAACAAGTGCCTCTATAATCTCCCAATGGACGGACCAATGATCGTCGCTACTTTCTAGCTGTCGATGAACCATTTGATGGGATTGGCCAGAATTATATTAATCCCAACAAACTTTCTAATGGCTGTATTTGATAGATCACTGATTCCACATCTCCGTAAAACCGTCAGGGAATTAAACATAGCAGTGTTTATTTCTAATCTATTTTATTATTCCAGCCTCATATTTCACTTGTATTCATCAATTTTTTAAGAAAGGCGCGCGATATTTACATGATGCACGACAGAAGTAAAAGCTAGGAGGGAAATGCCCATAGTTCAAGGATAGTCGGGGTTGAAGATTTGCATTTTCACAATGCATTTAACAAAATACATTTGCTCCTGTATGCACAAGTGTATCAACTTGGTGTTCAGGAGAAGCCTACATTAAGGTGCAACTGACAGCTGAATGTGTGGTAGAACGTACGTTCTTTGTGACTTGCACAGTATAAGGAACCAAGTAAACTTCCCTCACTCATTTTCTAGTAAGGATTAGCGATTTTGGTCCTTACAGAAGCTACAGTTTTGTCAAATTTGCAGTGATCTCACTAAGGTTGGATATCTGACCTCAAAATATTATGTCAGTTTAAGAGTTGTATCGACAATGACGGATTTATTACAATTCACGTTATCAAAGTTTGAAAACGATTGCTTAAATTATGAAATTACGGCTGATTTACTGGTGTTCCGCGTGCTTACACTCACTCTTAAAAAACACCACTCAAATCTACAAGAATCCAAAATGTACCAACCGAACCGCCTAGTTTTACCGGACCTATACCCAGTTTAGTTAACCGGTTCATCCAAACTTTGCGGGATGATGAAATTCAAAGACTTACTGGAAACTACCAAGGAGAGGCATTGGCAAAGAAACACACTCACAAGGAAGAAAATCTCTTGCCATAACTATCACCAAAAATATAACGTTTATAGAAATTGTGTTGTGGTAGAGTGCTCTGACAAACTGCTCAAAAAATCCATCTGTTCAGGTATTTCCCAAAATGAACATTCTCTTGACTGAGTGCATTCAGGGCCCTTCCTACAATTCACTTGTGGCAAGTAAGTTCCCAGTGTGGGGTGACCAAAACGGATGTTGTACTTTTAAGTCAGAACCGGAATGGCCTCCTGTATGAATGAGAGTAAGCTGCCACTAGCTGAAACATGAAAGGTCCTATGGGAAAAAATCTTTGCAGTACTCACCTGTTGCACCAAATTCATTCATTATCTCATCATATGTAGGAAATGACCTTAAGATTTGATACTGAAATGTTAATAAAACTAATTAAAACTCCTTAAATCAAATAACATTTTTATGAATTAACATACGTGCGCCCAACAAGCCCAAAAATAAATAGATGGGGTTGAACATAAAAAAGACATAAACAGTTCCTTCATGGAATTTCAGACTTCTGTTCGAGTTGAGAAACATAAGCATTGAGGAAACAAGTGGCAATCTTCCTTCCGAAAAATTACGAAACGTGTCAAGAGTTTGCCTGTAAAGTTATCTCTGCATTAAAGTGCGTTTTAGAGCAGCAATTACCTGTTATTTTTTGTAAAAGTGCAATTGTTATACGCGAGATATGTTTAATTGCAATATAATCTAGTAATCTCGTTGTACTACAGGAGTCTTTTACGATCACAAACACTGCTGCATGATGAAGCTCTAATTTTCAAACTACATCCGTTGTGGAAATTCCACATCTTTCACCTAATTATAGTGACTTACGTCATTGTATTGAGCCCTTCAGGTAGCTTCCACCTGAGCAAGGATATCCGTGGCGGTTAGACAATCCGTGTGCATGTTCGCCATTGGAAAATGTGCGATTGGGGATTTTCCTCAGTCTTAAGAAAATTCACACACACTCCAAACAGACTGCTCAGTGACAGGAAGTGTTTTTTCTTTCAAGTAGCAGATACACTGCAAGAAATGTTTTTGCTGTGCAACAAAACTTGCAACTCGGTTAACTCTTCCAACAACAGGCCCTTATGCCAGGGAGCAATCCATTTAATTTAGTTTGTGTCTTCAGGCTTTACTGATCATCTGCACTCGGTGGGCAGAGGAGAGTAGTTACCTGAAAATGAGCTGTCGGTTGTCATAAAGTCAGAGAGTCACCCTCGACACTGAACGTTTGAAGTGTCACATTGGTTTTTTAGATCTCATTCAATTTTTACCTTGTTCCACTTGAGCCTACCAATCTGTCTTCAGGCGTTTTGGACGGTTTTTTTGAAAATCGTAATAAATAGGATGATTTATACAGTCATCTTTCATAGAATGAAACCCCATAAGAAGCTTCTGCTTCTAGGTTGCTCTTTGAAACAGGGTTCGATGTTTGCCTCACTAGTGGATAACATCTTTTTTTTCTTATTCTAATCAATTCGTTCGAAAGTTTTTGAATAATGCAGCTTGGTAACTCGAAGAAATCAGAATAAGGCCAAGTTTTACAGCCTAAATCAACTAGTGAATTTTCCAGCGTTTATTTACAGGAAAACTGAGTAAAAGGCTCTGTGAACAAGAATATGCCATTTCAAACATGCCAGTAAGTGGTTCGATGAGACCAGGATCTGATTTCCAGTAACGGAATGTAGTTTCTGCAAGGACAGTTTATCTTCCGTGTAACATCAAAAGAAAGATTCTGCTTGCTTCATTTAGAATAATAGCGTCTATCTTGCATGTCTTAATTGGGTATTTCACTGCGTCGTTTCGCCCAATGTCGCAGCCTAATCCAAGCCGCCAGTCGATGGCTCTTCGGTCTCGAGAATGCGTCGTCCTTTGAGTCAGAGGACAGTAATCCATCTATAAAGCTCACTGCTTTCCTGGATCGCCCGGTTCATTACCTGATGAGGATTTACCAACTGTTAGGTATCGTGAATAGCTTTTTTTAATTTTTCAAGTGTCCTTCTTATAGTAAGCCGACATATTGAACTAAAAAAGGATGCATAAGTCACACAGGACAAAGCTCTTATGGAGCTTGATCTACATTGTTAGATTTTGTTGGTAATGCCTCGGAATACCGGTAGCTCGGCTGCATTCATTGCTTGCTGACCAAGTGGCTGTTGATCTATTTGCCGAGCTTGGCAGTCAAGTTACAAACATTAATTCATTTCCTCTTTTGATGACGAAGCAAATTAAACAAATTAGTTGCTAAACTCCGTAAACAGATAACCAACCACCTGCTCAACAACCAAGAAATTGGGTTCCATACATATATCGCGTCACCAGTGATTATGTCCCATATGTGGTGGCATTTACTAAGGACACACTGATATGCTGAATATCGTCCGACGTCAACAAGGGTTCGGCGTTTGCTGCGCACGGTTGATGGGGAAAAAACGAGCTTTACCTGGTTTCCGTGTTTCACTTAACTGCAGTACAACATAATGCTTTGTTCGTCTAGCACCGAATAACGTACAAAAGCTCTACTGGAAATGAAAAAAACACTGCACTTCCCATGGTCATATACCACTCCGTGTGCAGCTTTGCTACCTGAAGGTTTCCGACACACACACAAAGGGGCTCATGGCGAATAATGTTGATTTCATCTATAGAAACGGAGGCACTGTCCGTGTATTTAGTCAACGGGTTATCTGAGGAGGCGCGCATCACCAGCGACGGGAGAGGAACGCAATTTCACCAAATGAAATAAACACTAAATTCAACTAAGAGTCAGGCCGTCCAGGTCGGTTAATACGTATTGCAATGCACAGGCTACTGGAGTAGAATAAAGATCTATCACTAATTCCCGTAAAGAAACATGACAGCGCCACAAAAGACGTATCATTTAACAAATTGCCGTAATGAAGACTTGGTGGGCCTTTCGATAAACCGACCAGGAATTTGTTATCCATGCGATTATGGATGAATTCATCAGCCGTAGAAAAACGGCTGCAGTGAGGTTGTTCAGCCAATGTTACTCCGAAGATCCTTATGGAGGTAGGTCAACTACTACTGAATTGGTAACAGGTCCACACTTTGCTCTGAGGTATTTTCGCATGAACATTTCAAGAAGAAACTGGATAAACTCACCCAGTGGTGTGAGTTATTGGAATAAATGCAGCTAAAGGATTTAGTGTCGCCGGTATATATTACTTATGAAAGGTTTATGTTGCATTTTTGGTGGCGTATTGATAATCGGATATCCTAGAAATAATTTTTTCCTGCCGGAAGTCAGTGTACACAGATAGCTTATTCTTCCATGTAGACTGTCGGATCAGCATTTGGTAGTGCGTCCACAACTCTAATGGATCGAATGTCGCCTTGGACAGCAGCCAAAATTCTCAGGTTTCAAAGAGAAAATTCCCAAATTTGTATTTTTTACAAAAATACACAACACGGGGTTGACGAAAGGTCGAGGTTTACGCGGAACAGAAGCGTCTGGAGAGTAGCACAATCCTGGGCCATCGAGCATATTTCACCAATCTTATGAGTAGTGCGATCTTGTTGAAACTATATCTACCAGATAACTAACTGTAAAAGATAGGTAAATCGTTGCTAATGGTGGATGCCACACACTCAACTCATATCTTTTCCAACGTTTCTGCTGCAGTTTAATGATACCGAGGAAAAATATGAATCCTGAAACGTAATCCCGTTTAAGTTATCATTTACAAAGCATTTTATTATGGATAACCTTAACAAAATGACCAATTTATTCAAATTTACTCGAGTTTTTTTACAGCCATAATTAGAACAAATAAACGTCACCTGAATCCGAGACATACTATTTAATTCCAACACAGGGCAGTTTACAATGTCTACCTCCCTCACTAGATCTAGGTAAAATCTGACACTTTTGAAAGCAATAAACTGGGTGTAAAGAATGCTTTCTCAAATTACCTTCTTATTCTCATCTCTGTAGACGTCAATAAGGAATCATTATTTTTCCATTCTTATTTAGGGGCCGAAAATTTTTCAGTTTTGTTCTGAAAGACAACTCATTACGTAAAATTTAACTTAGGTGAATAATAAACGTTCATCATCCCCTCCAATGTTCTAGTTTCATCTCTGTCAGTCATCTGACCAACACATCGACCAACACACGAGAAGGCCTGTCAAACTAAGGCTTCAGGCGACGACCAAGAGGCCAGAACAAGAGACATCTTGTAACATAGCATGAGTTCACTAGCTTCAAATCCGATCTGCTCACACAATTTCTGATTTGCCTGTATACACTACCCCGTGGTTATGATTTCCGAGCTTAAACCCTTTGTTTCCAATGTTTTGTCATTTATCGACATGGTGAAATAGCACGTTAGTGGTAACTGGCGTAATTTAGCGCTGCGTCGTAATGCGCCGCCCTGTAGACTTTATTCAGCTGTTTACTTGTACTCTTGTATGTCTTGGTGACTGGTGATAATCTCGTATTATTCTTGGCTATTTGGGATTTCTGTCCGGTTTGCTGGATGGTCGGCTTGGTTATTGATTTTTTGATATTCTAATGGCCTTTAAGTTTGACCTGTTTCGCCCATTCCAGGCGACCCCTGGCTTGTGAATTTAACGGTTGCCACTCTTGTGGTCGAAGAAGACGGTTACCAGAATACCAGAAATAATAATAATGCTGTTTGCCGAATTAACTGCACGAATTATGACAATATGAAAATATAAACAAACTTTCCAAAACTATCTACGAAGATAAATTAACTCAGTAAAGTAATCAGATAGCAAGTGTGGAAGCAACAAATCACATTTCATCTGGAATGGGTCGGAAAGGCCAAAGTCACAGGTCACCCCGATGCAGACAAATCAGCAAACGAGTCAAACATCTTAAAGGTGGTGCAGATTATTTAAACGGCCATTAATATTGAAGGTCATCCACCTATCAACAAGCCATTTAAGCAGAAGCACAGCAGTGCTAAAGGTCTAACCACCGACGCATTACGACCCACCGCTAACATGCTACAGGCGGATGATATTATATCGACTGGTGACAAGACGTTTGCAAACAGGCCAAATTCGTGTTTGCGGAATCAATAAAGGACGATAATTTTTACCACAAATTCATGTGTTCCCTAAATTTAGCCATCTTTTGACGGCCGTCTCGCTTACACGGTTTATTAATCTTGTACGTGATTCGATGGAGTCGTATGACCTAACACACAACCTCCACTATCTACGAGAAGGAACACACTATTCCACGGTCCCTCTAACGTGCAATTCCGATATTCTTCCCCATCTTAACGATATACCAGTAGTGTTGACAAGCATTCTATTCTCAGTGTCATTTTGGATGGCATTTTTATGGCTAAACTTTAACCTACCTGATGTGGAGGTCTTACTTACCCATTTTTATCGACTGTATGTAGTCTAGCTTTCACACTTGCGTCAAATGGCTTGAAAACAGACATATGTTTGAACAGTTTGGATCATTCACCTTACTATGCGGCTTATCTTTGAAGCTGGAAACGTCAGTAGATTTCAATTTCTTGGCTTTAAATTACTCAGGGCATTCACAGATTCGGTTCTGGGGTCTGTCTACAGAAAACCCATGTCGACTGCAAAGCAGATACTTTCATACTTTCGTATAGCCGAGGCAGAAACAAGCGATTTTCTGCTTCTAAACGACCGAAGGGAAGCAAAACTACACTATAAATTTACCAAACTCTAAACTGAAGAAAACTGCCAGCATGTCCAGAGTCAATGGCTATTGGGAGGGAGTAATATTCACAAATGTATCTGAAAGCCCTATCCGATGGACTGTGGCAACTGCTGAAAAGGAGCTAGTCTACTTGACTCTACATTACCAAGCCGATGCGCTTCTGTGTACACTCAGTATTCGCACAATTTGGTCTTTAAAACAAATGCTTCCGGCTGTGATTCTACGTCCTTGGTTTACAGGCAACGCTTCGCGTGATTTGAATCCAAAGTATGTGTCTCCATTCTCCGGCTACTGTTTAGCGGAATATGTTAAGCACACGACACGGCAACTTGTTAGGAAAATAGATAATTTGTTCGTTGGAAATTCATTATTCTCAGTGAGTTAGTCTAGAGCCGTCTTGGTCACAGTAGTCAGTACTCCAAGCGATTCGTCTAATGTTATCTGAAGGGTATCCTACAGACTGCCAAAATCGGTCTAACGGCCTTGCTTGACCACAACCTACCTGCAATGTACGATACTTTGCTGCCCGAAACGATTCGTTTGGACTCTGAGACTGCGTTGGTCACCTGAAAACTATTGGTCGACCCAGTTGCTCAAAAGACCTTTTGAACAATTTAAATAATCCATTTGGATTGAACTTGAATTTCGTTGGCAACCGACTGTTTTACACTTGAATTTAGTAGCGGAGCTGAGCTGTTTATTTTATTACTTGTCCTCATCTTAACCGATGGGATTTCGAAGACTGTAATCTTTGTTGCCTGTGTTTTTGGAATTCCCTAATATATCGTATTTCTTCTTTCCGTTTTTCGGCCGTAATCTTTAACTCCATTTTTAACTTGCGCCGGGTTTTTCAAATCGCTAAGAAAAATTTTGATCTTGAGCTCAATGTCTTTTGCATCAGTCGTTTTCAGCGTAACTCACAATTCCCCGGGCTTTTTGCTATCATAAGTAGCATAATATATGGAGGATAATTCTTTCTGCAAAAGCAGTTACTGTGATGACAAGAGATATTTCTTCTATGCTCGTGAGTTAGGAGAAGTTTTAATATGGTCTAGGCAGACTGAAACGAGAAAGCTTTTCGTTGTAAAGTAGTTACGTTCTGGGCGGTTTCTGCTTTGAGTTCCATTGGTGTAAAGAAAAACCAAACGAGGAATTGACTTCATAATTCGAACAACACTGGTTTTTAGCATTTAAAAGTAGTGCAATAATTTAGCCTGTGAAAGAAGCATCCAGAAATGTTTTGAAACAACATAGTGTGGGACCAATTTTGCCCAGTAAATGGAAGACGACGATGAGATCCCTTGATGACGCATCCTGTTGGATGCATAACTGACGCTGAATTAGGAGATGCTTCGCACATGTTAAAAGTGTGTAAGATTTTACAGTGTTTAAGACCTCCAAAGGTCGTGACAGATAGTGTGGACTGCGTTTTGAAATATCGCATCACAAGCCCTACCCAGTGATCTTTTGTGAAGGAAATATTAGGAATCTGAGGAAACCCAGATGTACGTCTGACAAAGTTCGAGCATGGTCAAGCGTTTTGTTTTTGAGTCCAGCTGTTCACGTCACATATGCTGACAGGTTGTTTGCTGCAATAACAAAAAATTAATCACAATCGTAAACATGAAAACAAAAACAGGAGAGACAAATGGTATGCATACAGGATGTTTTCATGAATATCCCCGAGTATTTACATGGTTAATCACATCCGGTTGCTTTCACCGGAACCACCACCACACTACACACCACCTCTTTTAAATATATACAGAAAATTGCCCAAACCGAAACCAGTGTTTTCAGATAAATTACCCAGTGTTTTGTTGAGGAAATTTTATTCATAATTCACACTACGTCAGAACAGGATGAGCCGGCTTGGAGATCTTCGCGAATTCCTCCTACACACGGACCACTTATATATTCAAAACCTGGTTATTGTGTGAACAATTAGTGGTGTAAATTATGCTTCAATAGCTGATGCAGGAGCTCAAAGTACGTCAATGCAAGGAGACTGCAGTGGGTAGGACAGCGATGAAGGGATGGCTTAGTGAGTGTGAAATGTGGCTGGAGTAGGATAATTTCACATATGGTGTTCGATGCCTGAGTTACACGGGAATACATAGATTGTCGTCAGATCGTTTCATTTTATATTTGTCCATTCAGTGATATTTCAAAAATTGTCTTAAAGCGCAATGGTCCAAATAACTGAGGACACATCCCACTTAGGTACGCTGCCTCTGGTCTGTCAGTCTCAAGCCTCAACCACACTTCGGTACAGAGAAGTTTGGTAAACAATCGGTGGATTTATTGCTGGGCAACGTTTCACTTTTGACACAAAAGCTTCGTCAGAACAAGTGAGTAAGTAAGCAGGTTGATTGGGTTTCAAGGCAGCCAGGGAAACAGTCCATGAGATTTCTTATGACTATCCGACTTGATCAGTGCTGGGTGTCAGTCTGATGTTCCCAAATGTTGGTTAGTGGGATGACTAATATCTACGGCTTGACGAAGCTTTTGTGTCAAAAGCAAAACGTCGCCCAGCAATAAATCCACCGATTGTTTACCAAACCTCTCTGAAACAATGACTACCCAAACGGTTCCAAACATTTTCCAATTGATTGAAAACATCTACGGACCATGTGTTCGGAAACTGTCAAGTGAATATGTTCGATTGACAAGAATGGAGGCAGACTGGGAGAACCATCGCGTTTTCAACATTGAATGCATGAAGCATAACATAATTCCCAAATTTCTGGTTGTTAAGCCACCAGATGCATCCCCCGCTTCTGCCCGAATTGCTTTCTCAGCGGCCAAGTCATTCCTCAAACAGAGGATCCATTTAACCACCCAACGTTTAACTGATATCCGCCACCGCGCATGTCGTCTCAACCATGGTCTTCAATCCGCACTCTCGCCTGCTGAATTCGAACTACTAGATACCAAAGCGAAGGAGGTGAAATCAGCTCAAGGTAAACAGCACAAGGAAAAACAAATACGTAAGTTCGAGAAATTGCTTTCCACCACTTGCTGTTCTAGTAGCACAATAGAGAAGAGTAAGCCATCTGCTAGCTATTGCAGCGTAGTCAATCTATCAGATAGACCCTTAAGTGACGAAGAACGTTGTCTGTTAGAGAAGGGATTGAATTTTGCAGTTAGTAAAAGAGTTATAAGGGCAGAAGAGATCATTCCCAGTGTTGAGTCTGTGTTCCAGAAGCTTCCTTCAATGGAAGCGGAGAAATTACGTGTACAGTTAGTCACAGTCCTGAAGTCCCAGCAACCCGGGGTTCCAAACATTGCACCAGCAGAGCGAAGAGCCTTAAACACATTAAAACATGTAGACAGCATAGTAATTACAAAGGCAGATAAAGGTAAGGCCACGGTAGTCATGAATAAGAGTGACTATCTGCAGAAAGTTAGACAGCACGTAGCTGAGGGGCCTTACCGACAAATCAGTAACGGGACGATTACGTCAATAATGAATAAGAGTAAGGTTGAAGTTGGGAGGTATCTAAGGTCGGTGATAAACCATCTGGGGCAAGGCAAGTGGTATCGATTGTACCCAAAAAGTGCAATCCAACCACGACTTTACGGGTTACCAAAAATTCACAAGGAAGGTGTCCCCATAAGACCAATAGTGGATGGCATGGGTTCACCGCCACATGAGCTGGCCAGATTTCTAGCAGGTATCCTTAAACCACTTGCCGGAAAGTCACCCACATACATCCAAAATTCGTGTGACTTTGCTAAGAAAGTAGCTGGGTTTCAGTTAGAGCTAGACGAAGTTCTGGTTAGTTTTGATGTCAACTCGATGTATACCAATATCCCTAAAGCGGATGCTGTGGAAGTAGCGAAAAGGCTTCTACTGTCAGACACCACGCTGCAAGAACGAACGCAACTCTCCGTAGACGAGATAGTTGAAGGTATAAAAGTATGCCTAAACCTAAGTCATTTCGTTTTTGACTCAATTATATACTCTCAAGAACAAGGTCTGGCGATGGGATCACCAATATCCCCGATTTTGGCAAACATGTACATGGAAGACTTTGAACAGAAAGCTTTAAACGGATTCGAGTGTCCGCCAAGGGTTTTCTGGCGTTACGTAGATGACACGTTCGTTGTGATAAAGCGAGATAAGGTGAACGAATTCTTTCAATATCTTAACACTTTGGACCCTCACATTAAGTTTAGCATGGAGCTAGAATCCACATCGGGTACGCTACCTTTCCTTGACTGCATGACACATAAGAGTGGTGGGAAATTGAAAACCACTATTTACCGGAAATCAACAGATAGTGGTGCGGTCTTAAACTACTCCTCAGCACATCCAAAAGCAGTATATGCTAGCATAGTTTCAACGATGTTTAGGAGAGTAAGCGCACTGTGCACAGAGGAGGTCGACCGAAGAGCAGCACAACTGGAGGTAAAAAAGCGACTTCAAGATAGCGGATACCCAGTGGGTTTAATTAAGCGGCAACTAAGACGGGTATTGGTGCCAACACCAAGGCCCAACAAGGAGTGGATCGGAACAGCAGTCATTCCATACAAAACGGGGACATCTGAAGTCATTAGAAGGGTACTGAATACGGCTAACATTAGAGTAGCATTCCAGAAGGGAAAGACTTTACGCTCAGTGTTGGTGCAGTTGAAGGATCGCCTTCCGGTTGATAGGACTAGGAACTGTGTATACAAAATAAAATGTAACGACTGTACGAAGGTTTATATAGGTCAGACAGCCAGGGAACTGCACACCAGAATCGGTGAGCATAAGCGAACCATTAACAGACCACCGAGAAACATAGATGAATATCAGGCGATAGTCAAAGATTCGGCAATGGCAGGGCATGCACTAGACACTGGGCACAGGATAGATTTGGAAAATGTGGACATTCTAAGACGGGGGTTAAGATTCACACCACAGCGACTGGTGGCCGAGGCGGTGGAAATCGCCAAGCATCCCAGCGTGAATAGAATAGAGGGCGTAGAACTGGCAAGCGTGTGGAGAGCGGTTTTAGATCAGCCGAGATGACATGAGGTGGTGCGCAGTTATCAGCAAAATGGTCTGGGTCTAAAAGTACAAAATCCAAGCAGAATAAGGTCCAATTAACCAACCCCACCCCCAACCCAACCCCAAACCAATTGTCCCGACACCCCTCGACGAACACAGGCGAACAAATTCTGTGAACGACCCCAAGAGGAATATTCCATTAAGGTGTCCTAGACAAAAAAAAAAAGGCCGCAAAATCCGGGATATTAGTCATCCCCACTAACCAACAAACGGGAACATCAGACTGACACCCAGCACTGATCAATTCGGTTAGTCATAAGAAATCTCACGGATTGGTTCCCTGACCGCCTTAAAACCCGATCAACCTGGTAACTTACTCACTTGGCCTGACGAAGCTTTTGTGTCAAAAGCGAAACGTTGCCCAGCAACAAATCCACCGATTGTTTACCAAACCTCTCTGAAACGATGACTACCCAATCGGTCCCAAACATTTTCCAATTGATTGAAAACATCTACGGACCATGTGTTCGAAAACTGTCAAGTGAATATGTTCGATTGGCAAGATTGGAGGCAAACTGGGAGAACCATCGCGTTTTCAACATTAGATGCATGAAGCATAACATAATTCCCAAATCTCTGGTTGTTAAGCCACCAGATGCGTCCCCCGCTTCTGCCCGAATTGCTTTCTCAGCGGCCAAGTCATTCCTCAAACAGAGGATCCACTTAACCACCCAACGTTTAACTGATATCCGCCACCGCGCATGTCGTCTCAACCATGATCTTCAGTCCGTACTCTCGCCTGCTGAATTCGAACTACTAGATACCAAAGCGAAGGAGGTGAAATTAGCTCAAGGTAAACAGCACAAGGAAAAACAAATACGTAAGTTCGAGAAATTGCTTTCCACCACTTGCTGTTCTAGTAGCACAATAGAGAAGAGTAAGCCATCTGCTAGCTATTGCAGCGTAGTCAATTTATCAGATAGACCCTTAAGTGACGAAGAACGTTGTCTGTTAGAGAAGGGATTGAATTTTGCAGTTAGTAAAAGAGTTATAAGGGCAGAAGAGATCATTCCCAGTGTTGAGTCTGTGTTCCAGAAGCTTCCTTCAATGGAAGCGGAGAAATTACGTGTACAGTTAGTCACAGTCCTGAAGTCCCAGCAACCCGGGGTTCCAAACATTGCACCAGCAGAGCGAAGAGCCTTAAACACATTAAAACATGTAGACAGCATAGTAATTACAAAGGCAGATAAAGGTAAGGCCACGGTAGTCATGAATAAGAGTGACTATCTGCAGAAAGTTAGACAGCACGTAGCTGAGGGGCCTTACCGACAAATCAGTAACGGGACGATTACGTCAATAATGAATAAGAGTAAGGTTGAAGTTGGGAGGTATCTAAGGTCGGTGATAAACCATCTGGGGCAAGGCAAGTGGTATCGATTGTACCCAAAAAGTGCAATCCAACCACGACTTTACGGGTTACCAAAAATTCACAAGGAAGGTGTCCCCATAAGACCAATAGTGGATGGCATGGGTTCACCGCCACATGAGCTGGACAGATTTCTAGCAGGTATCCTTCAACCACTTGCCGGAAAGTCACCCACACACATCCAAAATTTATATGGCTTTGCTAAAAAAGTAGCTGGATTTCAGTTAGAGCTAGACGAAGTTCTGGTTAGCTTTGATATCAACTCGATGTATACCAATGTCCCTAAAGCGGACGCTTTGGAAGTAGCGAGAAGGCTTTTACTGGCAGACACAACGCTGCAAGAACGAACGCAACTCTCCGTAGACGAGACAGTTGAAGGCATAAAAGTATGCATAAACCCAAGTCATTTTGTTTTTGGCTCAATTGTATACTCTCAAGAACAAGGTCTAGCGATGGGATCACCAATATCCCAGATTTTGGCCAACATGTACATGGAAGACTTTGAACAGAAAGCTCTAAACGGATTCCGTTGTTCACCAAGAGTTTCCTGACGTTACCTAGATGACATGTTCGTCGTGATAAGGCGAGATGGGGCAAACGAATTCTCTCAATATCTTAACACTTTGGACCTTCACATTACGTTTAGCATGGAGCTAGAGTCCACATCGGATACACTACCTTTCCTTGACTGCATGACATACAAGAGTGGTGGGAAACTGAAAACCACTATTTACCGGAAATTAACATATAGTGGTGCGGTTTTAAACTACTCCTCAGCACACCAAAAAGCAGTACATGATAGTATAGTTTCAACGATGTTTGGGAGAGCAAGAGCACTGTGCACAGAGGAGGTCGACCGAAGAGCAGCACAACTTGAGGTAAAAAAGCGACTTCAAGATAGCGGATACCCAGTGGGTTTAATTAAGCGGAAACTAAGACGGGTATTGGTGCCAACACCAAGGCCCAACAAGGAGTGGATCGGAACAGCAGTGATTCCGTACAAAATAGAGACATATGAAGTCTTTAGAAGGCTACTGAATACGGCCAACATTAGAGTAGCATTCCAGAAGGGAAAGATTTTCCTCTCGGTGTTGTTGCAGTTGAAGGATCGCCTTCTGGTTGATAGAATTAGGAACTGTGTGCACAAAATAAAATGTAACGACTGTACGAAGGTTTATATAGGTCAGACAGCCAGGGAACTGCACACCAGAATCGGTGAGCATAATCCATCCATTAACAGGCCACCGAGAAACATAGATGAATACCAGGCGAAAGTCAAAGATTCGGCAGTGGCAGGGCATGCACTAGACACTGCGCACAGGATAGATTTGGAAAATGTGGACATTCTGAGACGGAAGTTAAAATTCACACCACAGCGACTGGTGGCCGAGGCGGTGGAAATCGCCAAGCATCCCAGCGTTAATAGAATAGAGGGCGTAGAACTGGCAAGCGTGTGGAGAGCGATTTTAGATCAACCGAGATGACATGAGGTAGTGTGCAGTTATCAGCAAAATGGTCTGGGTCTAAAAGTACCAAATCCGAGCAGAGCCATAACTGTCAAAAGCCACCAAATAACGTATAGAATGATAAATCAAGAGAAAACATAATGAAGTATCTTGGCTCTCTACTATAAGTAAGCCATTCAGTGACTGTAGCCGCGCTGCTCTGGAAAGGTGAAGCGCTGCTGCGTTAGCGGTATTCATCTGCTTTAACGCTGAGTTACTATTCGGAGAATAAGTCATATCTAAAACAATAATTCATTATATTCTCATATAATCAAAGTGTTACTAAAAGCCCTTTGTCCTTCTTTCTTTTGTCTTTCTAAGGGCTCATCACGTAGGTGCAGTCCTCAGTTTTTCATCAAACTTTTGTTTTGTTTGAACCCAAATTACACGAAATTCGTCACTCATCTGCACACCAGTTTGGTTTTAGCGGATCAATCAAATGAATCCAAGCTGAGTCTCTTTTGGGCTGTGGAGGCGTTTTCAGCAACCTTATGGAGTAGTGCTCCTTCAAAAAAAATATACTGCGATAGTTCGAATACTGCATCAAATGAAGTATGATCAGCATCTGTGCAGCACATTCATTTGAGGAATAATATAAACAGGAGAGCTTCAGCCGGCATTCGGCTGAGTGGAAGAATTTTCAGCAACCTTATGAGTAGTGCATTATGAATATAAATGTATCGCGATATCTCGAATATCGTAGCAACTGGAACATGAGGCGGCCTGGTGCAGCACATTCAGTTGCCTGGAAACATCACAAACGAGAGATTCAGCTGGGTTCCAGGTGAGTCTCTCGCAAAACCAAATTGGTTTGCAAATGAGTGTATTTCTTGAAAACACCACTTACTTTGGATCTAGGCGAAAAAAAATTTGGTTGAAGGCTGGATGAGGAATCTGGCCAGCCACACAGACAAATCACATATAAGCATTTTACGCGTCCAAACGCAATGACTCAAATACCTCCGTTTGATGCTAGTTCTGCGGTGGTAATACCGTCGATTAGCACAGCGAGTTGTCGATATTTTCGACCCTAACCGGGCCAGAACTATGCGTTGCTGGTTAGCTACAACGAGGCCACCTGCTTTTTTGGTGTAGACAAACAGCGATAATACTGTTAGGGTAGGACGGATAAGTCTAACTTGTTAGACTTTACCGAAGTAAAATCAATGCAGGACATTCATTAAAGCATCATTTCGCCAGACGCGTTTAATCCCGAGAAAAAATCCACAATGGTTTCACGCTAATTAGAGACACACCAGTGGTCGATGAGTTAATCCACTGCCCAAGTGCAAGGCGCCTTAGGTTCTCTTTGGATCTTGTCTAAAATTTGAAAAGAACAATTGGATTATTACTACGTCGTTAAGTGGCATAAAAAAGCATTCCTACAACCAGCATTTGAATGATGTTTCGACAGACAATGTGATCTTTGAGACTAGGGTGTATGACAATACACCGTTTACAACTGCACTAAATGCGAAGAGGATTGAATTTTGAAAACCAAATAACTGTGGTTTAAATTCTGTGTTGTAAATTTCGGGAGAATCTGTTCTATCCTCTAGCAATGGGACAGTAAAATATTACGCAAAGTGGATATGTGGCTGCAACTTTTCCCCACTATAACTGGACGCTACTGAAGGTTTTCCACACCTAAGAGCATCTCAGTGAGCGCAAGCAGCACACACCTGATTAATGTTTCAAATAAATAAAAATGAAGTGGGGTATGTGGATGAAATTTGCTCATTTTGTTACGACAGCTTTGTCTTTGCGTACACCTAACTGATTTTCTCAAAACTCCTCAGAAGTGTCTAGTATGTTGCTTCACTACAAATGCATAAAACGATAAGGAAAATGAAAGAAACAGTGGTCGTCGGTTGCTTGCTGAGGGTTGCTCCGTGCAACATAATTCCAACAAACTCTAAACCTATGATGATGTCTAGTTTTGTGACTAGTAGTACGAACAAGCTTGCTATTTTTCAATACAGGCGTGCAAACTGCTTCTGTATTCGCATAGTCGCCACGTGTGTTGGTACTGAATACTGCATCCACTAGGTTTGTTCCTTTAGGCAGCTACAATCACTGTACGACAAGTATGCCGTTCTTACTGGCCGATAATGATGATAATGATGATGGAGAGTGTGTAGCACGGTCCTAAGTGTTATAGTTATAGACAGATTTTCAGAGATCCCAAAAACATTTTGACTAAAGTGACATCCTGTGTGGTGTAAGATAACCATTGCCCCCACTCTCTAGCCAGCTAAGTACAGGGTACTTTTGATTCAGACTGACTTTGGTGCATCCGAAATATCTTGGGTTGGTCAGTTTTCTGAAAATGAACATCTATCTGCGTGACTAGTTACACCGTGGAGACATAAAAGTACATTCCGACGTATCGTGTGGGTTTCTTTAAGATTTGTTTACCTACCTTTCTTACCCGGGGAGATTTATCTCTGACAAGTTAAAAATCCAAAAGTTTCCAGGGCATTTTCTTATGCAGTTAAATGAAATGCGAAACGGGCGTTTGGTGTTGGTTTCTATATCATGACCGATTTTTCAAATACATCGGTGCTGTTACAACCACAATAGTTGAATGCAAATAAACAACGCCGTTTCAAAATCACACATTGATCATCCAAAAACTATCCAATGGAAGAAGTCTATATTTGACCAAAATTTTTCGGTTTATTTCACACTGCAAAATCTGTAATCCATTCTTGAAGGCACGGGCTACTCATATTTTGCTGAGACCATTTCCCATGACTTGTGCATTCCTGCTTGGGCCTCATCATCTAGGTGCAGTCCCCGAGTTTTCATTAGCCTTACGCCCTGTCAAAATTCTTCGTCACTTATGTATACGATAATACGCTGGCCACAAATTTCGCGGATAGGCGAATTCCTCGGATGGCTTATGAGTGTGACTCAATAAAGATATCCAGGTTCTGTGGACACGAAAATCGTAGCTCAGATGAAGGGGCAGAGCTGCGGTTTTGTTTCATTCGTGAAGGGAACAAGGGAACAACAATCACGTGGTTTTGAGTTCGAGATTACCCAAGGCCACATTCACACTTATACACATACGGAATAATGAATTGAGTTGTTTATGTACACGTTGTCCTCATGGGGACGGACGGAACAGAATCCAGGTTTGTTCGGCGAGTTGTCGGTTAACGAAAATGATCACACCTCATTGAGAATACGGTTTTCAATCATACCATGTTGCACCAAGGAACTAGTTATCCCCATCACTTTTTCCTCAATACGTTAGGTATTTTGAGGTAAATAAAGCCTTTGGTGAATGGCACACAGCCTCTGCCTCCTACAACAAAGGGTTGTAGATGTAACGCCTGCTCTTTATGCGAAATTCCTAAGACGCCTGAAATATTTCTGGGTGGTCTTCTAGTCGCACGAATCTTTCAGGGTACCCTGAAAATCCGCGGCAAAATTAATACTTTTCACGTCAAATGGGATAAGACAACTAAGTAATTTCTGGTTGCTGCACCCATGGCCACCCATAGTGACTCAATTTTTTGCCTCGCAGGTTTAGTAGAAACATTCTCCCGCTCGTTCACACCGGCTAGAACTATTGAAACGGGTTTTGTAATCATGATGATGACAGCCAGGTTCTTGTTTCAAAATTCAGTTTATCGCACTGCCTACTTCTTATGTAAATCTGAGAAGGACTTCAGCCAACTGGAAAACGTTTTGAAAAATCGTATTTTCAGAATGCGTGGTATAAATCTACCGAAGGTCTACCGAATATCCCTAAAACTGAAAATGCCTTTTTCCACAAAAACTTTTGTAACAGGGTGTCGCTCTTTCGATACTCTTATCGTTCTGTACGGTATACTTTGCATAACTTATGGAAACGCATTCTTTAACTAATCTACGGAGATTTAGAGCTTATTTGCGTCATTCCTGACCAAATCTTGAAGTCAAGCTGGCAACCTAAAAGTTGCTGCTGGGCTCAGTAAGAGAAAAAGGAGGTCCAAAAGTATCAAAAAGACGAGATTCGACAGTTGACGTGGAAGGGATTATCGAAAAGCCCTCCGATCAGATGGGACTTCGAATAATACGGTGAAGCTTACTCTTGCCAGCGCAGCTGTGGTTTATCTTTAGATAGCACCTTGAAGGAAAATAAGCTTCTATAAATCAAGCACCGGCTTGCAAACCCATTGCCCTTTGGCCTACTGAAACGCGCTTAAACGTGATTTATTTTCAAGGACTAATGTCTGTACTGAAAATAGATAGGTTAAGATATGTCAAATGGACCCTATCAACAAAGCGGTTAGCTCTAATGGACGAACTCGTCCACATTAAGTGCTACGTAACATCAATTCACAGTCCGTATCCACATCTCGGTAATCATATTGTTTTGAGTGTTGCTATCAGATATTTCCTCTTGCAAAAGCCGCTTGAGTTCCCAAAGTGTGATTGTTTCAGGGGGTATTATTAGCAAATTGTCTATGTTGAAATGCATCGTTTACCCCATTGCCCAAAACTCATAGTAGGTGTACAAAGTTTTTCTCCTCTTTGTGTTAAGATACAGGGTTTTTCATTATCCTACATCAAACAAAATATCCGTATATGAAGGATTCGTTCGCAAAACCTCGTTTCCTACTATCTTGGCATGGCCAGAATTCATTCGGGATAGCCACTTGCGGAAATATTCCGTCGCCTTATAGGCTCGAACGTTGTTTTACCACCAATCAAATTATCTACCTTCTATCCATCAAGTCTGCGGCTTAGTTCTCTACATTTTTGTACGCATCTGACTGGTAGTTCATCAAACGATAGTTGACATGTAACCAGAAGCTGCTGTTCATTTTGTGATACCAGGGGATGGTTTAGCAAACGTTGCGTTGTAAGACGCAATCGTTGCAAACAAACATATCAGATAGGAAGATATCTCACGTACCACCTTAGACCGCAACTCTGTTTGCTTCTGTTTGGAAGAAGAATTTAGGAAACTGCAAAGACTCATATTGTGTCCAACGTGATTGAATGCAGAATGTTGATAGAGTCAGTCTATCAGATGGCCCAATTTTATGACAGAAACACAAAGTAGAGATCATGCAGATATTATGAAATTCTTCTTGCAGCTCGCACACACATTTGTTCTTGAATTCCACCACACCTGTTTATCCACGCTTGCCCAAGTGAGCAACTTAACTGCTTGGTTTTTCAAAAAGTCTACCGATGTTACATGAGATTGCAAAAGGCAGAAGAGTGAAAGTCCCTTTGCTTGTAAACATGTGGATAAAACTGGCTGAGTTGGCACAGGGTGTGTTAAATTGGAATATGGGTAGTGCCTGCGTAAACTGATGCACATCATCCATCTAGCTTGTTTTCAGAGATGTCGGCCAATGTCGACATCCTGTAAAGCATTTGACAAAAAGCCCGACCGCTCGCCGGTGAATTGAAAAAAGTTTACCCAACACAAGTATACATTCACTATATTCCTTCAATAGAACAGGACAGTCTATACTCTACTCATATTTTCTCTATTTGGCCTCTGGTACTGTAAAAACCAATACTTAATTGGAGCACTTAGTTATACATCCCTAAGGTAAAAAATGGGAATTAAACCATTCCAAACTTCTCCTTAAATACAACCATATTTTGCTTCTCATGGGTCCCTATAAAAAAGGAAGCCCATAATGACAAGGCAAACCAGATATCCATTGTGACCAGCGAGGACAAACAAAAACCGCTATCTTTCACTCTGTTACTGATGGGATTTCCACTAAATGCACCCGCTTCAGCAATAAAATTCATGAAATGTGTTTGTACAAACGGTGATGTTTAGACCCGCTCTGCGTAGAAAGTACTCTAGTGGCACTGGAGAATCTTCCGCCTTAGATTTACTTAAGCCCATATTCTCCCAGTGAAGAGCCTCCGGCGCGTCCATCTGATCAGCTCTTGTCTTGTGTATAACTTTTATGTTGTGAGTACATATGCGCAGTTTTACCGGAAAACAGTCCACGAAATGATCATATCACATGTTCTGCTAATGAGAGTGGCGCCGGTAATGTTTCTGTATGATTCGTGTTGTTTTCGTAAATGTTAGAACAGATTAGGCTTATCGGGAACTACTGAGTAGTTATTCCTGGTTGAAAACTAGTAGGAGCGTACGAGGCTGGGGAGAAAGCTTGTAATATTGTGGCCTTTCTGGTCACCCAAAATCCTCTATGGTAACAATACATCTTGTTTTGGGACAAAATCCAGTTTAACTCAAAGGGTACCTTTCACCATTCTATTACGGTAATCTCAGCACCAAATAACCATCCATGAATTAGTCTTTCAATTTCTCTTAGTCTGAGTGGTCGTACGGCAAACACTTTATTATGATTCTTAATTCGCCGCTTGAGAGCGTGCAGTTTATATTTTTAGCTTTTTAGAGCAACTGTTTACTCAAAAGTCTCACAGCTGAATACCATCTCTAAAGATTCATGGTAATTGTTCCAAAGCAGTCTTAGGAATTTTGGTTTTGTTCGCTCCTGGAATATCAGCTAGCGCTTACACCTTCCGTAGGACACCATGTACAAGAGATCCAATCTAGCTTATGCAAGAGGGTCAGTAGGTGAAGCCTATAAAATTGGCTATGCTTGTAGTGTTGGACTAGTCCTCCACAAAATCTACTGAACTGTGGTGCATTTTGCATTTACGTTCATTCTACAAACTCGAGGCCGCAATTTTTGTTAACCCCATGCATGTTAATCCTTTGAGAAGATTTGATCAAAGCACAAGAATGTGTCACAAATGCACCAGCTGAAATAAATTTTAGCGTAAGATATTGCATTGTGTTAGTTGCTTAACATACGTCAGGTGGAACAGTATTGACAGAATGCATGAGTTACTGATGTCTTTCAGTAGTGCTCTTTCGCTGATGGGTGAGACAATCTGCACAACTGCTGACATCAACAACAAAGTCTTCCCACTTGATGGGTAAAATCATCTTCAAGGCAACATTCCTGGTAGCTTCCCCCCAAGAGATTTGATGTTATTGCCTAATAAAAGTATGGATGGCGTAGCTCCTTGATATTCTGTGTGAAATTTCTCCATAAAATTATCTGTTTCAGGGATGAAAACCTCGTTTCTTCTGCAGTTAGCGGTTTGCTCTCCCAAAGAACTTATGCATTCCCCTTTAATATTACTTGCCTGTATTTTTTTATTATTCACTGATTACTTTTTCACCATGTTGTTTCATTACTCAGTCTGGTCTCTTTACACCCTTGCTTGTGCTCCAAAACGATTCATTTTTTTCTTTTCCCGCATACGTTGAGTCCGCTTACATCCAGCGCATTCCAAAAGAACCTAGCGCTCAGCGTGATTACGTATGCTCAGATAATAAGTAGATGTCCATCCTAGGTGGCATAATTACTGATATTCGGCCATCTCCTCAAGGGTTCCCAAAAGTAAAAAAATAGCTGTTTTATAAGCAAAGCTCAAGGGATTCTAGAGCGAGGCACCTGTTCGCAGGAAAGCAGCAGTCAACTGCGGCACACGTTCTGTTTACCATTTACTCCACCTTTCATGGGAGCAACCCTTGATTATGCTGAGACCGGTTAACCTAATTACAGTTTTGGGCCAAATGTTCTGTTGTGTCTCAATGTACAGGAGCTTTTCTGGACGGCTTACTTATAGACATCAAAGAGCACTGGATACAAGCACTTCTTCCCCCAAAACACGTGGATAACAGGGTAAGCCGCGCAGAGCTGCTATCTGCATGGAGTTTGGTCGAGCCAAATACAAGTGAGAACGTTGGCAGTACGATCCGTCTGATGAATGATTTTTTCCCGGATTTGGACAGGCTTACGCCAAGAATGCTTCGCTAATTCAAGGCCAATGCCGTCGAATTTTATTTCAAACGTTTTCATTATCTGGCGGTTCCCCACGGCATTTGTGTCGTGCCTGTAATACTACAATTCCAAAGGTCTCACGTTCAACTTCACTGGACCAGCTGAGACCAATCTCCGTTTCATCCGTTCATGTTTAAGGCTTTAATAAAGTTCTTGATGACCGCTGGAGCTGTAGATTACAGTTGCTTTGACTCCAGTTTACATTACCACTTAGAGACTGTTGTTTTGAAGCTAAATCCTTGTTGCATACTGTGCTTTGTCACTCTTCAGTGACTGCATCATACCTCAGTTTTGTGTTTGTTGGTATCCCAAAAGTCTTCGATTCGGACTTGCATGACACAATAGTCAGATCTGCTGAGACGTTTAGAATACCAGCACCTCTAGTTCGATACACCTCACAGACCTAGAGGAATGCTTAATCAGCATTCCCCAATTTGGTGCTTTGCTGTCACACAAAAGTAAAGCAGGAGGACCGACCTGTCCCAATGTTGTTCACATTGGTGTTGAACGGGTTCCTTGGATTTTCAATGCCGAAACTAGGCCACCAGGTTCATGACACCTAAGTGGATGGCTTTGGCTTCGCTAACGACTGGGTTGTGTGGGTATAAATTTAGACTAGCCTTAAAGAGAAGCCGAAAACTGCTAGGGTCAGGTTGGGAAGAGCTGGTATGACAATCAACGCTCAAAAGACGAATGCACTGGTGATTTGTGGGTACAGAAAACATGGAGTGACTGCAGTTTTAGTTGAACTCTTGTGCTTCGCGAGGAACTCATCATTCCGCCTGGTTTGACACACTTTAAGACATATTTGTTGTCCCCTTTAATTTCGAGGTGGAATGAGTCTGTAACCGCCGACAATAGGTGCTTAAACTGCTTGATGAGGTAAGGCATTCCTCGTTAAAGTCACGTCAAAAATGGAGATCCCAAGGAAGTACCTAATACCAAGGCTGTTACTTCACTCGTACTCCGTCAACGCAACAACTTCAGAAGGTGGAACAACTACATCGGCCAGTTTGCTTGTGGCTGGTTACATCTACCGAAGGGGATACCCCAGTAAGAGATATTCACAGCAGACTTGACATTCAGAGCCTGAGTTCAACCACCCCGAAACAATGAAAAGCGCAAATAGAAAGCCTGAAGTCTACATAGCGCCAAGTAGTCCGCAATGCGTATGTGATCCTAAAGCTAGTAAGGCTTTTTTAAATCTCAGCTTGCTGATCCGAGTTCAAGATAAGTGTGCAGACACCAAGGAAGAAATCGTTGTTGAATGTGATGATAGTCTGCACGACAGCCTTAATCGTCACGATTTGCGAGTGCTGGTCTCTTTCTAATTGACGGCATTTTTCTCAGAACGCGTGTTTTCTAGGATAGTTGTCTGGTTACTCCAGCTCCTGTGCAACCCGCTTAAGATAAGAGTCAGAAACCCTTTGCATGGTGATGATGAACAGACGATTTCCTGTCGTGGAACCGCAGTTGACCGGAGAGTTTGATGCATACTTTGGAGTCCTGCTGGATTGCGCACAATTTTGGATGTGCCTGTTTTAATCGCGTTTGCAAGAAAACTAGAAAAAAGTCTTTGTCATACGTAATGAACCATCTTCAATGATTTGGGAGCATCTGCTTTGACATCCTTCCTCAAGCCTGTCCTAATCACTGTTTCCGAGCTCCGAGCAACCGTGCTAGACGTAAACATAGTCTCAGATGGGCATGGAATGCTTGTGTGGGATGAAAAGAAGCAGAAGTACCGTGCTCATGATTGTTCCCTTGCTATCCTCCTAGCCCTAGGTGTCATCAATTTTATTGGTGGTTTTTTATTACCAATTGATTATCATTTCATATCGGGGATCTACTTTCATCAGTCCGCCAAAGTTGTTGTTGGACTAAATCACCCTTATTTGACTTGCGCTTGCTCGTCATTGTGTGCTCTCGACGGCATTTTGCGTAGTACATGCCGTTGACTGTTCATTCTTGCCATTCACTGACCCTGTATAACGGACACCTGCCTGATGTGCGAGTGCTGACTGTGTCAACCGTTTGTGCGCTTGAAGTGCATTGAGCATTGGTTGTCCTTTCTTCAGCTCCTCCTTCCCTCTTCCTTCTTACGTTCTCGTGTACATAGTTGTAAATCTGTCGCCCGCAGTTTTATGTTTGTGGTCGTACTGTTCAAAAGTAAACTATACTAGGAACTGGTGGCCCTAATATACTGAACGCCTCCACTGGTCACATCTATTGAAATTTCTATGATGCCTATAAGCTAAGAATTAACAAATATCCTCTCAAAGAGGAAGCGAAGTTATGTCCTGGAGAAGATAGTACCACACCTGATGTCTACGGAGCGTGCAAGATGTCAGACACAGACCCGATTAGTAAGCTCTTCTGAAAAGTCTGTGAAAAAGAGGAATGTTTAAGAAACTTGTATCTAGGGGTTCTGTTGCCTATCTCAAAGAAAAAATGCAGTACAAAGGCCATCTTGTCTTTTGCCAGGAAAAGACAGTCGCACCAGAAAAATCCACGAGGATTCCGTTTATTGAAAATATTTATCAACCTCATCTTCACACTACGGCGAAGCCTCTAGTGTCGATTCAAAAATTAACAGTCCACAATCACTTGCTTTACTGAGTTTCTTACTGCTTACAACGAACCAAAAAACCTGAAATACTATGAAGTTAAGTGCTCTTGCGGCAGAAATCGCAAGTCTTATGAGGTTGTGCTACTTGCAGCCACATGTACTAACCACAACTGAAGGAGCGAACAACAGCCGTTGATGGCAGGCAAATAAGTTCGTCAAGACGGAAGTCCAAAGGCCGAATGTATTTACGGATGAACAAAACCGTCACAGTGAATCGTCACGCGCTCCCATCATTCGGCTCAACAAATGGGGCAGTGTGAGACTAGCCGAACGACGATTTTTCAATAAGCAGTAATACCTGTATAAAAACACGACTCAACAAACAGAAATGGCACACATCCAAAGTATCTGTGTCGATCACTGCATGGTTTGGAATCCCGCCTAAGTTTAATCCGATCTGTCGTCTCCCTCTCTGACTAGTCCCAATAAATTACTTTTCTGACAGTCTTTCCTTAGATAATACCGTGCTCGGAACGAGCCTGCATGCCCTTTCAGACTGTCTTTACATCGTCCGCTGAATATGGTGGTGCTACTGTAATATCTGGAGACGACTACTGTGGGGTACAATAGCCATTCAACCGCATCGACTAGCTTGCCTTCCAAACTCTACTGGAAACAAACTTCGCGCAAACGAAAGAGTTCTCAGCCACTATGAGTGAGGAACAGTTGGTCCAAGACATCTTCACCAATAAGTGCTCTACCTCGTGTGTGCTTTCCAAAGTCCACATCTTCAAAGTACCTCCTCATCGACGGCGCAAGGCTAGTTTTATTGCAGTTAAATAGTGCATCAAGATGAGAACGCGAAGCCAGTCCTTAAACCAGGGTTTGCACATACCAGTGTTATGTACGTCCGGTTCGTCTTCATGGGCGCGAAACATGGCTTTTGGAAGAAATGTGTCGCCAGGTGTTCTAATGTTTGATCAATTATGCCTGCTAAATATACTTATGATAACCTGGCGCGACTGATCACCCAGTGAATATGTGTACAAAAGATTCTGCGATATATAGGCTCTGGAAACGGTAGCCCAATTTTGCCTACTCCAGACGTCTGGAGGTGTTCTAATTAAACCGTCCACAAAAATTACCTTGAGTTTCGTCGTCCTCTGACTCCATCAACTTGACGCTCAAGTCAAAACAGACGAAAGCAGTCAGAGCGGATGTCAGTAACCTTGGGCAGCAGTAACTTGATGATATGCGTAGATGAAATAAAAGCTGGACCTACACAGGCCCCTATCTCCCCATAACGCCGTTCTTATGCTGCCACAATCAAGGACATCAGTGGAATCAGCTCATCTGCTGACTAGAGAAGGACACCACAAACTGAATTCTGATTCATGTGATAATGGCTCAATCTATAGCCCGTAGCGAGGCTATGTAGTAAGTTATGACATCCAGGTGTATCCCAAGACAATTTTCTAAAAATGCTTATATCGAGCTAGAGAATTCCTGAGGTGTCTTGGTGGTAATCCAAAAGTGAATCAACTTCGAGTTTAAATCACCTCAAACGCTGTTAGCATAGATAGAAACTTAAGGCTTCGCGCACCCGTAGGAAACCTTACGTTGACATCGATTCACATTCGGATTCTTGTCCCGATAATTTCAGAAGCCTGTAAATTACACCCGAATACTTTGTTAAGCTGGCTCATAGAAGTTATCATAAGGTCTTAAAATGGAAAAAATTGGTTGGTTACGTTTATAGCGTCAGTTTGCATTGACCGATGGATGCTCCGCAGTTTATCGCGCGCTGATTAGTTTACTGCTTCCTACAGTAGCACAGTTCCGTTCGACCCACACGCTTTGCCGCAATTTTTTGAGCACTTGTACATGAAACTTGATGGCCTCACACTTTAACATGGGCCATGACTTGTGCCTTGTCTGCGCAATGATGAGAGAACTCTAATTAGGCATCCAATGATGATTCCCAAGGGAAATTTGTTAACGCGTTTTGGGAAGGTATTTCCTGCTGAAACCATCTACAGCACAAAAGACAATTCCCTGAAATTAATATTTCATAAGGGTGACCGCACGTTGTAAGGCCGCTTGCTGATTGGGCTGTCTCTGCACCGCTTAATCTTTCGTCTATGGAACGAAAAACTCTCTAACATCGCCAGAATTTCCCGAACTCTTCGGGATTTTTACAATGAGGTGCTCCATGGTGTGCACCGATTCCCAAACAATAAGACGTCGTGTCTATTGACGGTGTAACATCTTATCCATATTTTTCGTCTCACTCAACTTGTAAAATACCATGAGTGGATTGTTCACAAAGCATAATGATAATTAATCAGGTTGTGTCACTCAGAGCATTTACCTGTTCAACACACTGCAAAAGCTTGCAAATGTAGAGGGTACCATGTAAACCAACACTGCGCTAACTTGTTCCTTAGCTGTTCGTCACACCATTATCTAAAACTAGCTCACTGGGCACGAACCTATTTGCCTTGCCTGCCGGTAGTGTACGAGTAACGAAACTGACATGCCAAAGAAGAACAGCAGAAAACAGCAGGGGAACCATACATTGTACGAAGGAGCAGTAGACACAGGAACTGAACAGTTTGTAGTGGAAAACCTGGTGGTTATAAAACCCGTTCCTTGCGTTCTTTTGTAACCAAATAAGAAATTTTGAGGAATGCCTCGCGGACAAGTTTATTCAGCGAACAAAAACAACTTTTAATCCGCCCTGCGGTGTGTGATGTTCTGTAAAATGCAAGGGTGTTCGCTAATAAGGAAACCACTATATCTAGTGATAGTATGTGTTTTTGACGTGGGGGCTTTTTTGACGTAAATGATTTTCACTACGTAGCGGTGCTCCAAAGGAGTCTGGCTTTCAGATGGGTTATGAACTATTCAATAGTCTATTTGGGGCACTAAGACTTGCACCGCAATGTGTTGACTTCGTTGCGCCTGCAATTACAGGGCCCAAGATCAAAAGTGGGAGGAAGCCTTTCAGCAACAACTGACTGAAAATTCAATAACGGATAGATGAACACGAACGCAACATTAATGAGGTTTTATACTTTTAAGCTTAGCTGTAATGCAGTGCTTCACAAAACAAAAGTACCGATAGGTCCTCCCGGGTTTGGATAAACATATCAATTATTTTCATGGATTGTCAGCTGTCCAAAAGATGTCAGATTTTACTACTGTCTTTTTGTGAATACAAAAATACAATACATTTAAAGGATCAGGATAATTAAGCAGGCTAGTATCTTTAAAACTCTTCCGACTCATTGCCTGCTGATCCCCTGTAAGTGATGGTCATTATGGAATTGTGAAACGTGGTTTAGATCAAGGCTTATTAGTCGCGTATAATTGAGAAATTTCAGCTTGATTATTGTTTGTCATGTAGTTTCTCCAGGACAGTAGTACCTGGTTATAACTCCCAAATACTGCTGCGTGGCACTATATAGAAATTTGGATCATTCGGTTGCGTTGATTTTTATGGATCAGGTGGTTATTGACACGTTCGTCGGGCTTGGCAACTCCTTGCCATTGTTACGTCGCCAGTCTTGAGAACGTGATAAGTAAGTAGTGAGTTCCTCACGATAGCCGACTAAACCGGCGGGAAACACCAACGGCCACCTGATCAATCACCAATAGGTTTAGTCTAAAACAAGGGCGAAATCTGACCGTATCACAGGAGGATATGGAGACAAGTTACTATAGGGCTACGAAAAGAGTTATAGTGATAAAATGAATGCCTTGTTAAAACCTCAGAAGCTATAATACTTTGTAAAAAAATTCCAGAGTTCTACGTTAAGTCTAACAAACCACTGGTAGGCCTCCTATTCAATTTCTAGAGCTCATTACCATACGCAAAACATTGATGTCTAGGTATCCGGATTTTCACCCAATCGTTTCTTGATAGCATCTTTATTTCGAACTGTGAGTTCTTTCTGATCAACCATTTTTGTGCGTGCCCACCCATATGTTCTTTGCTACCTGTCTAAAAAAGCATAATATCGATGTTTTCATAGAAATTTACCAGTTCAAGAGAGAAGCCCTCAGGAATACAATACTACTGGTAATTCACAAGCTGAATAGATGGTTTTGAATGTGTTCAAAAACTAATTTATTAAGAGGAAATATTCTCACTTGCGAACTAATTTGATTTTAACGGGAGACTCAACTGAATCTCAGCTGAATTCATCGTTGGTGATATTCTTCACATGAATATGGTGCAAAAAGTCCGTCTTGTATTTCATATTATCATAATCAGAGGAACCATTTCGGATTCAGTTGATACTCCCATTGAACCCAATTAGTTTGTAAATGGGGCGTAATTCTAGAACTGTGTGCAATTCGTATTCAAGTAGAGCATAAGGTTAACGGAAGACCGGGGAATGTCCCTACCTGATGAGTCCCAATACGAGAAAACGCACGTGGGCTGTCGAAGAACTCTCAGTACTTTTATGAGTAGTCTTCAAGAAAATGAGATTCTGTAAATTATTGTCTTCATGTCATCTAGGTTGAGTGAGAGTCAGTGAAATTTAGCTAGTCCAGTGAGCAAACAATGTCACGAATGAAAGTCACAACCAACACACAAGTGTATTCGTCTTACTGTGATCCAGTTTTGCCCTTTAAACTGTAAGCTTAAGGAACTGGCATCAGTCCCATAGTCCATGGTCAATGCCTTACCAAGTAGACCAGCTGGCGTAACTAGTGTAAAAAGCCCACTCAACATGGCGTGCCACCATCCACATGTCGGTAACCATTCCCCGGAAGACCAAACTTACATTCTTAACATGAGACATTTGAGTGTTAACTGCGGGTTTCCTAATTTCTTTGTTTGGTTCAGCCCCAGAGTCACTTGTTTATCCGACTTCAATCATGCACAAAGTATGCACAGTGATTGGTCGATCATACAAAACAACGGTCAGAAATAAAAGCTTCCCACACCATATGTATTCTGTTATCGTCTTACTTTGTCCACCTGGTTGCCCTCAAATATAACCTCCGGCCTTCAGCGTCTTAGTAAAACAAAGGAAAATAGGTGGTACCAGTAAAATGTCTCCTCGAAAGGCTCACCTCGCAAACCAAACTCAGGCATACCAGTACGTTCACTCCGATATCTTTATTCCGTTGCAAAATAAACTTAAACTTGTTATATACTCGTAATGCACTACTCATAAGTTTGCTGAAAATCCTTCGACAGCTCACAACCGGTTTCGCCCTTCTTGGGAAACATCACAAACGAGAGATTCAGCTGGATTCCAGGTGAGTCTCTCGCAAAACCAAAGTTGTTTGCAAATGAGTGTATTTCACTAGTTATATACTCGTTTGGAAGAACAGTGAAGATATAACCATCCAAGTACCACAAGAGGAACTACTGTTTTAAGAGCCTATATCTCCGTACAACGTATGTCCCCAACGACGTGTAATCGGGAACATGCAATCTTTAAAGCAGAGGGGTAAACGGTGTTTTTTTGGGACAAAGCGTCTGCATAAGAATTCCGTTCAAAGGTGACTGGGTTGATGAATTAATTGCAAAAGGTTTCGACATTCTGCTGATACTGCATGCACCTATGTTTGAGCTTCGGGAAAAACCCCGTCAGCAGATATGTTTTGAAGAGCAGACCGCGAAGCTCTGTCACTATCTTTTGCGTTCTCATTTGCATGTCTGTGTCGGGCCTCATAAGTTAGTCGTATGAAAAGTCGTTTCATGGACAAAATAGCCGAACACAATTCCATGTGGAGAGCTGTGATTTTCACATAAAGTTTGCACGTGATTTCTGGCGCTATAAAATCTGTGGTGTATTAGCCAAGTGACCGGTCATGAAAAGTCTTTATCGCTTTGTTCAGATCACCGGTTTTATCAACGTATCTATCAATCTGTTACCAACTCAGTTACAAACGATGCAAAGCTCCAGTGAACCTCTTTGTTATTGTGATCCGCTTTTGGATACTACTCTTTTCTAAAAGTGATCCTTGATTACCGGAACTTTAGATCTTATGCAACTCTTACGGCGTGTTATACCAATTGGAAAAAACTTACTATCGTCCAGCTGTAGCACCCATTTAATGCCCAGCTGCTGTTCACCCTGATGAAGCAAGAGGGCTGGGATACTGCTAGGTTACCCTAGCCTAAACAGGGTCAGTCGAGTTGGAGAGGTTGTGTTCTAATCACGAACCTTCGGGTCAGTAGGTTCGCACGTTAGCCATTGAGCCATCTCGAGTTCCGTGTTATACGAAGCAACTACCCAAGTTACAACTTAAGCTCTGATTAGAAGCCCTGATTCGTTTAATTTTTCACGAATAGCTTTGTAAAGATACTAAAGGTATTTGCCGTCCTTTTTCTTTCATAATACCACTCCACCCACGCGGCTTAATTATAAGACGCACGAAACTAATAAAACCAAAATGTTTGTCCCAAGGGAGCAATCCATTCACTTCTGTCCGAAGTAAGCTGTAGCTGAGCAAAAACTTACCATTTTCAGTGTAGTGTGGCGGGTTATGTTTTTGAATCCTTTAAAGTAACCTGGTTGTTTCGCGGAATGTTTTTATTTAAATAACTTTAAGATTCTCATTTGAGATATTTGCACCCTTCGGGTTGTTTTGTTGTCACACAAACTTTGGCCTCTCAGGTGATTCAAAGAGGTCGGTTAACACTGCGTACATGTCGGTGATTTTCAGGCGTATAGCCTCACTTCAGTTTTAACACAGTGTAGCCAGTTGTGAAAGTAATCTCCGAGATCAATGTCTCATACACTAGTTCATTTTCAGATTAAAATAGGCTTACACGAGACTCTCCAAAAATGTGTTATTGACCTAGGTTTTTGCGTGGGTGCCAATTTGTGATCGCCAGGGATAATTAAAAACCGCCCGATATCATCTGATTCTGGAAAGATTTGCTGAAAGCAATTCAAAAACGCTTGAGTGTTCCAAAAGTGCTTCAAAATAACTGCTAAATCACATCCTTCAACAGCTGTTCTTCACTCACATACTCATTGCTGAAGGCATCCGACACTTGAAATGATGGAACTTAATGTTTTGCTTTCCAAAACGTAAATTACACTCATCGTGTGCTCCAATGACCATATTGATGGTTCTCCCGCTACAAGTGAAACTTCTCCAGTAACGTAGGACTAGCACCTTAGTCAATCAATTCAATCCGACAACGCTATTATTTTACTAGACGATTGATCAAAAATTATAATCTCACCGGCGTTTCAAATCAGCCCTGGCTTTTCTCACTTATACAATGGTAATTGAGGGCAAACATATGGCGTGACAGTTGTTTACGAAGCCCATCGGCAAAATAGGTTGTATTCAAACGATGTTTAGGGGTTGCTTTACTTTATTATAATATAATAGTGCTGTTAAAAAACCGGGCAAGCCTAGAAAACCTCTAGCAAAATAATGAAACTCACTAGGTTTTTCATTATTAAGATGGAATGGAGACCGCTGGAAAGTATGGTTTATGAACGCAGCTTCCACTTAATCATGTTTTTTTATATTTTACTGGCTTCTTAAGAGGAAAGGCAGTGTTTAATATCTTATGACATGCTTACAACCATGTCCTAATCATCAGACAGCCTGCACTCTGACATAGCTTGAAGAGGACAACTAGGTGTCTTCCGTCCCTGTTAACCCAAAAGTCCCTACAACAGGGTTAATATTGGGTAATTCTAGCATGTAGACTGGCTCTTCTTATATGGAGAAATGGTAGTGAAGTATATAAGACTACCGGCAAGCAGTTGGGAATAGTTTTTCTTCAAACCTACGGAGCGTCAACACAGTCAGAGAAAACTGTTAAACAAGGGTTTCAAGTCGTACTGCAAAAAGTTCAAATGACCTGATACTTACAGCAATATGCGAATGACGCTCTTTCACAAAGTTTTATGTTCATAAGTCTCAGTAAGGCAGTATTGGGAAGTCAATAGAGTCTCAATTAGAACCATTTGTTATTTACCTCAATTCAAAAGTCAATACTCTTCTCTTTGTGACACTTCACAATATGAAAAAAGCTCTAGATAACATGGTACCAAATTGTTTTTCTAAAAGTACACTATTAGCGTCTTGTATATGAAGATCAAACTGCATCAAAAGGTCTTATGCATAAATAGAAAATGGTATAACTTACAGAGATTCTGAAAGGCGTATAGTCCATCGAGTTTTCCTCCCTAGAGCTTGAGTTTTCCAATCTAGTTGGATACACACCAACACGGAGCTCAAGCGTTTCAATGTGCAGGAACTCAGAACTAATGAGTCCAACAAAACCTAATATAGAAAACCTCACTGAAAATCCGGTGAACTGGAGGATTCAAACCCTTTTTTCTTTGTTTCTCCCTTTTTTACCCTTTAGTTTCCACAACCACACAGTAATCCCTACCGTTTTCAGCTAACGTATAAATCCAAAATGTCAGTCGGGTTTCTGGAGGACAATCGAGCTCCAAATGTGCTATGCGGATATTGATTTACCTGTCTACCTTTGACGTTTCAGGGTTAACTTTGCTGTCCTTATGCCATCGAAGTGCCCATCCCTAGTTCCATGGAAGGTGATTTTTGCAGCGTATTCTTCAAGAGCTTGCCATCAGAATTTTTGTACAGTAGGAACTACTTGTTCCACCGAGAGAAATTGCAATTTGATAACGTTTTTGGAGGTCTAGCTTGCAGTACCCTCTAACATCTAAAACATACATTTGCCTTCATAACGAGTATGTGATACCAGTTTGTCAAACTCAGGCCAAAGGTTCATAAAATCTTCACTCGTATCAAAGAGCGGTGAGCAAGCTGGCAATGGGTATTAGATACAAAGTGAGGCTCACAACAGTCAGTGTCCTCTGGAAAACAATGACGACTCAGAGACCAATCTAACTGTGCTCCGTTTTATAAACTTCTAGGAACATTCAACCCGGGAATTACCAGCAGCCGCAAACCCACATGTTATCCTACGACTACTACCCGCACGTCAACCCTGTAATTGCTTTTTCTTTGTAGATTCCCCCTCAACCCCTAAGGCTTTTAAGAATCAATTTAAGTCTCCTCTCAGTGACTTAGATCCCTTTATAGTTCGGCGCGCTGCCAATACCAGTACATAGGCACCATAAGTTCTGTAACTTGGTTTATAACTTTCCATTATCCTGCTACATTTTTATCATTAAAGTACTTTTAAAATCTTTAGCCCATCCGTACTCTTGAAGGGACTCGGTAATTAGAAGGATGCATGACTGGTTGTGGAACTGGTCAAGTAAATTTTCCGGCTCCCTACAATTCACTTGTTTCGTACGTCGAATAGAGTCACACTCCTCCAAATGAGTTTCTATCCAAACTTGAAAAAAACTGTGAATCAGTGGAGCAGCCGTTCTTAGTCCCTCAGAACGGCTGCCGCTGAATAAGTCCCCTTGTTGTCATAGATATTGCACACCATGCAGTAAGCAAATCTTGCGTCGGGTAGGGAACATAATCTGCGCTCATGGGAATACCGTTTGGAGAGTGTTACAAATGTCTGCATATAGTAGACAGTAGACCCTTATCTTAGGTTCCCCCATACATGTGTATTATGTTAGACTCTTTGACAGGAAAGTTTATTTTTGTTAGAAATTTTATTAGAAATAGTTGCCAACTAATCGAACAACCATGGGCGAAGAAAATACAAATCGGGAGAATATAGGTTTTTCCTACCTCTCTTTGGACAAGGACAGCAAAAGTGACAGATTCTTTGACGATTTAAATTCTGTTAGTCTTTGTCCGGATGTTCTTCTCTTTGTTCAGTTTAAGAAATTGTATAAACTCTTTCAGCTATTCTTGTAATCGGACGTATGTCGTATATGGTGTCACATTCTGCAGCTTTTTTTTGCATATTTTGTGGCTGCTTGACTTACACCTGGTCCATTTAGTTAGACTTTGCTTTGTCCGCAAGGACACAGCAAAGTCTTTGAAATATTAAACATGGTCTTCTTTGTAGCATCCATTCCAAAGCATTCTTTTCGTCTCACATGATACTTCAAAATACATGATTTTAACCATCATGGGAAAACAAAAAAGCGATGTGTGACGTCACCTGCATGGGCATCACTGTAACCACAAAATGCATTTTCACAATTCCATAACAGACAATTTGACACAGCTTTATTTACGGAGAAGTTACGTAATTTTCCCGCATTCTTTGTCCCTGAGTCTCAGTGATGAATGGATTCAGGTTTTTCATAGGTCAGTTGTGTTGACTAGGTCCAGTTAGCTCAGTGAATACCGGTTGGTTTCCACGAGATTACCATCACCCGTACACGAAACTACAATTACCTAGTATGCACGCGTTTTATCACTCACTGATGTCAAACAAATGCTGAGGTACCACTTTCTCTATGTGCATAACCGACCTATGGGATTAGACTAGTTGAGGTCGTCATATTCTGTATCAAGCAAGACCGGAGAAATACGTTTTAATCGGTTGGTTCAAATAAATGACCTACCTGGGTGTCGAATTACGACCGACGGACGAAACGACTACGTAGTTTGTTCGAAGGTGACAGCTCAAATTTAGCATCATGATATGTACTGTAAGCGTTTTTTCTAGGAACCGGTTATTACGAAAATACGACCCACTAAGTCATGTGAATTAAGTGGCACGATGAAATTTATTAGGCTGATTAACGTTCAGGGATTCGGGGTAGAAGGATAGATAGAATTTAAGAGGCACCAGTCCAGGTTGGCAGTTAACGGCGTGAGATTGTGGCGTTACAACGGCTGACGGGGGAAATGGTTACATTCGACTATGGGTCATGCGGTAAAGAAGCCAAGTGTGTAATTACCCACAAGTAGCATTTAGACGTTTTGAGGATGTGTTACCCTGATATTTTGATCCCGCATTGTTGTAACGCAATAATTCAAGATACTGTGCCCCTTCGCCCACACTTTTAACAGGGTTGCATTCGTAAAAGTAGCATGACTTACATGTTGGTATTACAACTGAGTCACCTAGCTTCGTTCTTAGCTAGTATAAGAAAATTTGATTCATAAACTACTGGCAGTGATGCACCCAAATATACCTACGATCACTTCCTTGCATAGGAGGTTAAAGGTTTAGCAGTCATTCACTGAAGAATAAGCACATTAGTGAAAGCGAGACTACAGCCTAATATTTTTTCATCTGGTGTAAAACGTCAAAGCAATCCTGTCAGAATGGGGGACGTAGTTTAAATAAGAATTACGTGGATGAGCATCTGCACACAGATATTATACATGTATACACTATAGCCAGCTTTAAACTGTGGTATACTTTAAAATGCCAACCGACGCACTTGCCTGTGAACGGCTCCATCAGAAATCGCTCTCAACTAACGTAAAGAGAGCACACAGCAGTGTCACGTAAGACTATAAGCCAGATATTTTCCACTACAATTATACAAGTTTATTCTGCATAAAGGAGTTAAAACGTACTGTGAATTAAAGCATAAGCAGAGATACGTCAACGCGACAATTCTAAACCACCTCATACGGCAGGCCTGGTGTCAGTTTGTCAGTAATGCTCTCCAAACACACGCGCAGCTCCTGACTTCCAATAAATGAAACAGTTTAAGTGTTTGGTATGTTTATTCCGCCCCAATAACGCCACAGAATTTTGTCTCTGCGCTTACATCAGTCATTAAACCCTGAAGGCGAAGACAAGAATTAAGTTACCCCTCAAATTCGTGGTATCAGAATCCACATCTAGTTTGTCAGTTCGGCTGTTCTTGATATGAGAATTTTGTCTACGTTAAACATTCTATTCTTCCGCAAACCTGTAACCCAAAGAGAAAAAAAGACGCCCTTCAAATGGAGAACATACTAAAAACTCTCACCTTTACGTGAGGGCACAATATGGATCATCTTGTATTGTGCGCAATAGCTATGAAAACCAGATTTGTTACACTGTTCTTTTATGGCTCCTAAATGAAAAATCTCAGAATCACAAGGAATTTTGTTGGTCGCGTAAATCGTCCTTGGTGTTGCATCAGTCAGTCCCCATCATTTTTGTCTTCTTCTTTCAACAGACGTGGATGGACTAGTTGGCCGTGGATTCGTTTTGTACTTCCTCAGCCTCTTTATCGTTTGAAACTTGTCCACCCTCATCCTCATTAGGCACCTCCATCGATAATTTGTGTTGTAGGGACTGTGGAGAATCCGGTGGCTTTTGTACTTCGTCCGGTTGGTCCGTTGGTGTTGTGCTTTTTTTCGGTTCCAGTATTTTTGTTCTCCTTCTCACTTCTGGCTTTTGCTCCTTTGTTTTTTTGTCTTGTTTTTGTGCGTGCAACCGTGTAAGTTGGGCTTTTTCATTCGCCAAAGAAAGGCGACGAATGTTGCTTATACAACCTGCGGCCGCGGTTTGTAATTCCATGTCCTAAAGCAAATAAGACGTGAAGATATCAATGATGTTGACTGAGGAAGCTTTGCAATGTTTCCAGCATTCCGGCACACAAGACATTCCGAAAAACTTAGAAAATACATCTCATTATTTATAGAAAATCGGAAAGACCCTTGCAAAAGTGAGAAGGAAAGCTTCTGAACCACGGCATACCCATGCAGAAACGACGTTTTCGTTTTGTGTAGGTCCAAATAAACTATTTAGACAAACCTCTTTTACATATCTTCAACTGAACCAAAACTGGTTTACAAACTGTTATGTTTACCTAATTCATATTGCACATTTTTTCTTGCTGAATATTCTCGGTTGTCAGTCATTCGCATTTGGAACGAAAGAACTAACGGCAAGAGATTTAAACGCAAGTCTGCTTGCTTTTTTGATCACCAAAAAGTTTACGAACCATGTGCATTTAGAGGTGCATAGCCTAGTGACTACGGAAATCGCTTTGTGACTTTGTTCGTGACTTTCTTCTGCTTTCGGTCACTGAAACTAATCAGTTTACGTCAGCTTACCTGTTTCCATTCATCACATATCTATGATGTGTTACACTTTTTATACTGAAGACTAAAAGTGCTGAGTTAACGTTTGAGATCACATGCGGTAAACTCCTGAAGAAAATTTTTATTGATACCGTTCATTACTTTTATCCCGGTAGGTGCTCGAACAGTCCTCAACGCCTATCCCAGGTGGTCCATACAGTGGGATGCCAACTGCAAATGACTTTGATTCCAGCTCCTAATTTGTTGTGAGTATCTCAGTTTCACCACCCAGGTGTAACCAACGATGACATTTACGGCAATTTGCCTGTTCAATTCACAAAGCAATACGTCAACCTCTCGAATAACTTTTCACCTTTTGCATCCACTCATTAGGTAGTAATTTTTTGTCCAATTTTACTTATACACGATCGAACTACACGATCAAAGTCAAAATCGTTGTAGGCTGTGCTGTTGATCACTTTGGGGCAAACGGCCAATTATGCACCAGTGTCACAGAATTGGCACCAACCCGACGGTCTGAAGCCCTGGAAACTGGACCGACGTACAATCACAGTGATTAATTTAACAAAATAAACGTAGGTGGATTCATTTCAGGTGTACTACTGACAATCAAATTTCTAAGCACTTTAAACAAGCAGTTATTCTTTCAGCATTGGCAGGGCTTCCGAATTTTGTTTCATTCCGAAGGTTACAATTTTTTTGCGTAAGTAATAAGGAATTGCCCCTCTGCGATACCAGTCGATCTGTCGGATTCATGAATTGAGACAGTCATAAAGCCAACTCATGCTCTGGCGGGAGATAGTGGTCCAAAGTGAAGTAAGGTTCTCAACCACACTGTTGGAACAAAATGCCACAAGCTTGATTTTCTCACAACACACGTTTGTAGCTTCCGGGCTTTGGTAGTAATGGTTATATCAGTTTGCATATGTAAATCAGGGAAATTATTGACAACTGTTTTTTATGGGGATGAAACAGATTAGATCTACGGCCGAGCGGATGTAAATAATGGGGTTTCCAAATAGCTAAAGCCTAGCAGTCAGTGGTGTTACAGCTCAACCCAGCAAATCGGAAAATTTAATGAAACATCTTAAAAATGTCGCAAGATTGTCAGTTTGAAACCCAGCTGTTAGTTGCAGTAAATAGATGGTGTAAAAGCGTTCACAACTAGTTGACCTGCGAGCTTGGTTATTATGAGCTTGTGGAAGACATCAAGCGACTTCTCATCAAATTGGTGAACAATGACTTTTTAGTCAACACAAACATCAGCTCAGAACAGCATGTCATCCCTCATACAATCTTAAGGTTGACTACGGCACAGGTTGCTTTGGCGCGTGAACCTATTTTGGACATATTGCCATTATTCTTCTGAAGGACTCACCGGGGACCCAACCATCTGAAGTAGGGGCTTTACAACCCCAGCGTCATGCATTGCCACACAGTTGTTGGGATCTCTGCTTAACTGAAACAGAGCCTTGGCTGTAGACCTGTGCACGTTTGGATCAGTGGAATTAAGGTAGCCGACCAGAGGGCTGACTGCACCGGCTCGGCCAAAATCTACGCGATTTGTTCCCCAGGTGCAGCATCGTGCAATAGCCTCGGTGAGAGGGCATCGAAGTTTGTCGTCTTTCTGAAAGTGAAAGACATAGGGGAAAGTTAAAAAACCATACCTTTCACTGTTCATCAGTTCAATTCAATCAATTTATCAGCTATAAACCGTGTACCATAGGCACATTGGTTCCAGCTGCTACAGTCTCGATCACCGGAAAACGGGTATGTGGAACTTACAACCAGCTTTGGAGGCGACGGCATGTGCAGTTTTTCCATCAGTTACTGGATTGACTCAGCCTTGCTACAATAACACGCATGATTTTCAAAGATTAAGGTATTCTATTTAAAGCAAATGCTAGCCGGCTTTAGAAAACACAGGCCACTAATTCGATACCCCACCAAGTATGTGCAATCACACATGTTTATGTACTAAGTGACTGATCGACATCTCCATCGTCGGCTAAAGCAACATCATAAAAGAGGAACAACTCATCACCGCTGTTGTTTACCTTATCCTCCCAGAAAAATACACTGTGAGGAGTAAACCTAAAAGAAATGGGTTGTTGCCGTAATGAGACAGATACGGTAAATATGTTCAAGAAGAGAAGTTGTATTACGGTTTGACAAAATGTATTTTCCGAGACTGGCTGCTTCTGGTACCTCATCCTATTTCAGTGTTGAAATGCTGTCACGCCGTCGAAATGGTTCACCCAACGTCAGTCATATTGGGAGCGAGCAGGGGATGATTTCTGGGTGCTAAATGAGACCGACCTTATTCTGTCCTGTAACCAAATCAACCATGGCATATTTTAGACAAGGGGTTTATTACCAATCTATCCGGTTTATGTATGAAGTAATTTACACTAGGCTAAATGTCTCATTGGCCTTTGCTAGTGAGGGGAATGCGGTCATGTTTGATAAAGGCACATCTTCCAAATGCAGAGGAGTCATAGTAGTGGTTCAATTGATGAAATAGTCAAATAGAAACTATGAAGCAAAAGGACGTTATGTGGCATTTTGTTTGAAACCACCTGTTCTGTAGGTAGTCAGCGTTCAAACAAATCGATAATCGACCAGAACTTACCGTGCAGGTGAGACGACTCAGTAAAGCGACAACACCATGGTCAGTTATTACAGCTAAATTTTCTTCATCAACAGCAATTTTGGAGACAGCTGCACATACAGCTGCCAGCACGTTCATGTTAGTGGAGCGTAGTAAGCTGACGATCAGTTCCAGACCACCCACAAATGATCGAACCATTTCACCTGCATCCTGAGATAATGAATATAGACAGGATGAAAAACATCATATTAGTTACCTTCAACACAACAGCTGCAAACGATCGCATGGGCACTAAATGATCAAACGCATTGGAATATTAAGTTAGCGTTCATCCGCAAAAACTTTGGTTTTCCAAAGTTTTCAATAGCATCTATCACGTAAATTTCATCAGGTCTGTAAGGGAATGACAGTGAAAGATTCATAAAACGTTATAAAAAATTGATGTTTCTTTAGGGTAGTTTCATGGCTTGTGTTTGTGCAGATATTTATTGTATATTCATTTATATAATGAAGAAAACACCTACCCAGTTCCTGTTCTATTACCATGGTAAAAAGGCCAAAAGCGACTCCCATGTGTAGAAGTAGCTAAGAAAGCCTGCATAAGCGTCCACAGATTAAAATTTTAGCCATGCTTTCGGGTTCCTAATAGGAGCGGTTTCTTAACGGTATGAGTCATACTTTGAGTTTTTGGGCCTTGCAATTCTGTCGAATGATATATGTACTATGATGCCATATTTAGTCTCATATTCCAAAAATACCAACATTTCTATTGTTTGCCGCCGTAATTTTCATACACTCTCCCCTGTGGACTAATATGTTGCCTTCAAATTGTATGTAAAGTCCAGCCTGACCTGGATCATGCAAAAATTCCTCACCGCAACGTTCAACCTCATTCATCGCCTCTCCTTGTAACATTTTGTTATGATTTAGGTAACCTATTTTCATAACAGGACTGGTCGCACTGTGGCAGGCCAGAGGAAAGCAACTCTCGGAATCTAGCTATCGCGTAAAACTACTCGTGCAACAGATTTTGAGCACTTCGCCAGGGTTTGATTTTTTCACCAATAGAAATAACGTTTTCCACCCAAAAATTCCGGTCGCCTTTAGCCACCCACCAAAAACATTTCCCCGGCATTTTTACTGTAAAAACCGACTTATACCTATGTAAACGCTACTCAAAAGTTCTGATCCGTCTTTAGGCCAGTTTCTGTCAAAAGTGATGAGGAAATGTGGTGTAGTGTAGTGTTAGTGTGTAGTTAAATTCAGCACAGTGATGCAGAGAACCATATTACTGACAAGCTCCTCCCGTTGTCGCGCTTAGCACTATGACGAGTTCATTGTGTTCTGCGTCACGACCATCGCAATTAAATTTCGCAAACTTTCAAATCATGACTACGGATGCAACCTCGTGGACTTATTCGCAGATAGATGATCGACTGATGACCCAAGGGGATGGCACTACTGAGGAAAATTCATTTGCCAAATAGAAAGAATCAGGACATGTACAAGCTGTTCAGGATATTTCCAATAATGCTGACCCTGATATTAATTCGCACTGAGTACTAACACCTGATCATCTTGATTTTTCCGTTTGCAGATTCCATAATTCCACATGGTTCACTGTTCATGGTTTCTCCCAGTAACTATTTGTCTCGTTTGCCCCTGTAAGCACACAGCCTGAGAAGGTCGTAATCCAATCAGTACGATTTTCCGGAGGTTCTTTTTAGAAATAACTCTTAGAAAGCTCCAAGCACGTGCGACACTAGACACCTCTGTAGAATGCAATACTTGTGTAATAATGTGCTCACTGTAGTATCAGCTCATAATGCTCATTAGTTTGAACAATTGAGAGGGCCCACTGCAAGCAACTACCGAGTTTAAACATCCGAAACGCTCACCCGGGATGGTGTAGGTGTATTCAGGTGAAACAAGCAAAAAAGGGTTAACCTAAATAGCCCAAGACTGCTGCATTCTTGGGGTAGTACAGCGCTGATGGGGACGAGTAACAATGAAACTCAAACTCTGTACCACAGATTAGGCAGAGTAACTTTGTCAGAATGCCATTTTAAACAGGGATAATACAGGTGCAACAACGTGGATGCTGAGATTGTTCAAAGATATAGGTATTGTCCACATGTATACGGGTTTTCCGGTGCCTCTTGCTTAGGAAAAAATACCAAATATCAGTGCAAGTTTCGTCAAAACCCGAAATGGTCCCTGAATTTTGGTCTGGCCAACTCTTCTTCTAATGAAAAGAGTAGCACTATCATGAATAACAAGGAAGAATAGAAGAACATAGTGGGGATTTTGAGTACATTTCTCGGCAAATAAAAGTGAATAAGCAGTTGACGAATTTTCTATGAATACGTTACTTCACAGTGGTGAGTGACTGCAGCTTTTGTATCCACTAGTTTTTTGCGATTCTGAAATTCAAGGCGGTGTTTCATCCTGAAAATTAAGCCAGTCAATGATAAAATACCGGAAGTCACCTACCGGTTGCTTCTTTTATGCTGCGACCCATCAGAGTTGCCCACTGCACGATTCGGGCTTATTAGTACTTTGGCTATTGTTATCACATCAATTTAAGTGTAGACATGTCTTTTATAACAAGTTTTTATTATAATTGTAGTTACAGTCATAATGCCGAAGGACCAGGTCTCAAGGAAAAACGATGACACAGCTGTCTGTGTAACCAAACACTGACTAGATGAACGAAGTATATTAATTCAATAAACTTTCCAGTTTGGTGCATTTTATTATCAAAGTATATAAAATGGCAATGTGGTTTAAAAACTTACCTTGGCGTTTTCTATGCAAGGACAAATAGCCCATGCTGCACCAGACTGAACCTCAGGATTGGGATTTTTCAGCAGGGACCACAGTAGGCGAACGCCGTCTAAACTCTCTATTATACTGAGAAGATAAAAAAGTTGTGAATGTGCTAACGCTCAACACTGTGATAAAGTATGCTGAGATACAAAGCAGTGCTTATGAATGAATCCGGCATCTAATCTGACAAAGTGTGTATCTTGGTGTCTAAGCTGTTCGCAGCGAGTGGAATTTCGTCTGGGCAACTTTCCTCATAATGATTACCTGAATAATAGTTTCACTGCTAAACTTTCCAATGACCCACCGGAATGGAGAGGTCACAACCGCTCCACAGATCACACTTACCCTAACTGCAACAGGTATGTAGTATAAGGTGCTTGTAAAAGTGCTACTCCACGCCATCAGGACGAATGGCCATGTCGTATTCAAGGCCGCTTCCACCAGTGTGGACAATACCTCTATAATAGAGAAACTAGGATATATGGTGCACTTAAAAACTTCAAAAGATGTAAAGTCACGCAGAACTCTCTTAGTGGGTGGTTTAGATAGGCACCGAAAGCGAAATAAGCCATATTGATCGAAAGTAAAAGTTAGTTTTAGGAATTTTCAGGAGCTTTCAATCCTTCTAAGCAGCCTTAGTGCTTCGTGAGATGACCACATTTTCTTGTTCTGTATAAACCTTTGTTGAGCGGTTGTGCGCTTGATTCTGAAGTCGGCTGAAATTTGACTTTTGAATGTTTGTCCAAAAATTCTGGATCCAACTGCAGTCCTCACGATTTGTACACAGCGCAGAGGCATAGTATTCGGACACTGTTCCTTTGATTGGTCTTCGTAATGAAGGACAGTGTGATTCCACTCTCTCTTTGGCTGACCAGTCAACTGAGTGACATTTTACATGTATTTGACAACGATGTTAGAAATTTGACAACTGTTCAACTGACGGTGAACAGGAAGACTGCGTAGGATATACACATAAATATCTCACTTCTCGTCCTCCAAACTAGTGAACAATAAAAAAATTGTCAATTTAACTGCATGAAAATACTTTTTTCGTGTCTGGCTGTGATTTATATGAGCATTGCCTGCATGGTGTGTATACTTAACTCGTCAGCTTTTGACTGAATGTGAATAAAGGGGTACACGAAATTGTTTCCATGATTTCCGTTTTTTATTGTGCTTGCCTGCTAATTTCAAAACTTATCACTATGCATGTGTACTTCGTTGGAATTTCTGGCGAATTACTAATTGTAGGCAATAAGCACCGTCCAATCTAGACCAGAATGGATACTTGAGATAACAAATTTATCAGCGATGCTCTTTTAAACAAGCTGGATTTCTCTTTTCAATACTTTTGGAGACAATACAAGCCTCTCGATACCTCGGGATAGAAATGACCACTCATTAGTTATAAACATGCTGGCAACAGTCATCATTTCCCAACTTGATATTCAAAGAAATTTAGGCGATTGAAGTCGTGCACTCTTGACGTCGAATCGTGTTTACAGGTCGCTTAAAAGTCGTCGAAGTATCAACATTTGAGGTAATGCCGTTCCGATTCATTTAGGCTGGCACTATAAAAGCTACCATTCCATGGAACAAGCACAATCAGTTTGTCTTAGGATTAGACTAAATAATTGGATAGGCTTATCATAATGTTGCTCACCTCATACTTTCTGGTTCTCCAGCGCACTTTTCTATAGCTCTGGTAGTATTTATAAGCAGATCTTGGTTGGTTCTCGTCAGGAGCGAAACAAGTGGTGGGATTCCATGTGTCCTTCTGATGGTAACAATATTATTGGCATCTTTGGCCATTTCCCCAAGCGCACCAACGACGTTGACCAGCACCTGCAGAGCAGGGCACAGTGAAAAATTTGCAATGGAATTCGGGAGTGAAACTTTTTAGTAAAAGGCGACAAAAACAAAAAAAAAGCGACATGTTTTTTTGAGGCTTAGTGTTCACATTTTCTGTTTTCTGATTTGATGTCAAGATGATGACTGGTGTTCAGTTTTGGTCAAATCCTGCTGTCATTGAAGGCCTGCAATCCTCAGGTACCTGCCGACTTTCTTTTCTTAGGATTTACTCATCATTTCATCCGTTAGCTGGCTGCGTAGGAAACCTTTGGCCTCAACCAAATGTCACTTCTATGAGCTGGTTGTGACAGATACAACTTAGCTAGATCTTATACCTAGATTTAACCGCGCACGTTTAAACTAAGCATTCAAAAGTGAAAAGTATATATATATATGTATATATATGTATATTCCTTGACTGCACTCGCACAGCCGGAAATTTCGTAAAATTGGCAACCCAGAGACTGAATCACATCGGTTTCAATCAGCAGACCCCTGGTGGAATATGGAAACTCGGTAGATCAAAATCTGGCCACATATTTAAACATAGGCAGTTGTATCTGATTCTTAAGTAACTGAACAGATATAGGCTGCCCGAAGACTCAAGCGAACAGAAGGCAAAGCAATTCTACGCCACGAGGGACTTGACCGATGAACGTGTCCAGTGAATACAGGTTTGGGCACGTAGCCGTTTGGATCACATACTAGCCTCATTCCGGATCTAAATGGCTCAATCTTGATGACATTTTGGGAGAAAATCCTAGTTCAGAACTGAAAGCTGGTTGCATTAGTAAGTAAATAATCCAAATAACAAGTAATGCTACATTACATTCCTTATGATTGGGACGTCGCAGTGGACTTCGACATCTGCCCTAGCTTTCCTGACAGGTTTTCTGCCGAATACGATATACGGAAAGTTGGCGTTCCATCAGAATCGTGAGCTTGAAAGACACAGCATCTAGTGAATTACCGGGTGGTATCAGTCAGTGTCATTAACAATCCCCGTGCGACCTCCCTAGTGGGTGAAATAATAATGTCGCCTATATATTCAGAAGGTTTGTGTGTACCAAAAAAAGAATTTCGTAGATCCTCTGGTTGAAATATGACTGTACACAGCATGGAATGGACTAGAACAACTCTCGCTATGATTCACTTAAATGGATGTCATTTTTCACCGTTCCAAATTATATCCCTTTTTTCTGGCTTTCCAGCGCAGTCAGTTCGCAGTAAGGGAAAAGGGATTTCGGTTTACTTGACTGAGAGATGAGATTTTTCATTAAGTCTTGTCTATTGTTACTGAACGTATGTTGAACAATAAGTCGATCTAATGATGTAGAACGTTTTACTATTGAATAAAATCTATCAGTTGTTTACAGAGGCCTTTTTAAACGACAAAGTTTTGATCGGTTTCAAGATCCTTGCAACCGGTTGCATTCGGTGATCTCTTTAATCCCATAAACGTATTTTTGACTGTTGCAAGAGAACCGAGCACCATACGTGATTACGTAAGTGCATAAGTGCTTCATCGTTTAACATTATTAGAGTGAAACGACCTCTTTCTCCAGCGGTGTTTTCATGGAAAAACGTATAGTATGGCATAAAAACACGTTGTCGCAATTCACTCGCTGAGTTTAGGTCTAGTTTGATACTTAAAATCAATAAGCTTGTTAGCATTGAACACTTTGTTTAGTTGCGAGGTTTTTGTTCTTGTTCATTAGGATAAAACTGAAGGTACTGTCGCGAAGAGAAAGATGCGAATCAGCGAAAAATCTTTCAATAACAGTGTACCTGAAGCATGAAAATGGACACTAAGTAAAGATAATTAACTAACTAATACGAATCTGCACTTGACAGGGAATAGTATCTACCTTTTCACGAAGATCGTCAATTATTGCTGTTGTAACTTAATTCGTAAAAACATGGATATGGGTCAGTGAAATATTGTTTCTTTATTGCAATTTTTGACACAACAACGAGCAGTACTTGCTCGTGCTAATAGGGAGCATGCATATAAGATACATCAGATGGCAGAACATTCTATACCAGGTGAATAACAAGAATTTCCAAACCATTATGCGCTTGCATCCGTGATTCTTGTAATTTCGTTTCTTTAGAAGGAGGACAGGTTTTGAGGTTCAGTAGAAGCTTGCCCAGGGCTTAGCCAAGTTTTTGAGGGCCTTCGAATTACTATTTACAGCAAATAAAAATATCTGACTTGAGTTTATGCGTAAAAATAGTTGAAAATCGTCAGTGAAATAATAAACCTTTCTTTGTAATTCTAGAAAACTAAATTTTTGGAGATGATATTTTGTGAGTTAGAATGATCCAAACCTGGCTTATACGCAGCATTAATTTGCCAATTTCAAGATATCCTTGGGATGCTGGCGAGTTTGTTTGAGAAAACAGCCGCATAAATTTGCCCTGGTATAGTTTCTTAAAATTTAATTTAACTTATATTTCAAACAATAAACAAATGCATTTTCATCAACTAGATTACCCAAATCTGGAGGTAAACATGACACGCTATTCGATTTAGAATTGAAATCTGCTCACAAGTTTCAGAAGTTTGTGTCTCATATAATGAAATAAGAAAAAAATGTTATGTTTAGTCACAAGGTGAAGATAGTTTCTGGATTAGATTTCTATCCCGAGCTTGTTTTTGGATTCATTTTGTGATGGTTTATATGCTCACCTGATTGAAAAAGTTTACGAGCCTGATAATTTTCCCATTTTTTCAGAGCACTAATGAGAAGCTAATGTCTACTCAAATCCACAGGCTACAAAATGGATAGATTTTCGTGGCATCGAGTGGCGTTGTAGTGTAGTTACAGGAAAAATGATGGTTAGCTGTTGCGTTGCAAACCTGACCAGAGCCATAATGCAAACCCACGAGCAGTCGGTCATCAACAGTGGGCAGTTTAATGGTGGGGTCAATCTAATGATGTCTTTTAGAATGCATACTCTTTAGAATTTCTCAAAGATGCCTGAAAAATAAACCAGGTTTACCTATCAGGTGTAAACTGTGTAAACTGTGTGTAAACTATCAGGTGTAAAACCTGACAGGTATAAATGGGCTCACTTTGTTTACCACTGCAGAAATTTGTACCTTGAAACATCTTGCCGAATACTACATCACAATCGCCCATGGTAGAATGCTTCACTTTATAAATGAGAATTATAGATAAACAAGAATTACAGGGATATTTTGCACTCGCTGGTTAAATGAGGACCCATATCAGGTATAATTCTAGATAAAATTATTCATCCTGTACGTTAAAATTTACAAATCCCTTAGTTTGCCCAAAAACACCTATCGGATCCCATATTGCTCTTTGTTGCATTTTATATCGTTCGCTATGGGCAATATGTACATCAGCAATTTCACCCTTTTTGCAATGAATATGTGCTGCCCACGGTCCAAAGCTGATGAAAAAGAACAGTTTTTATCAGCGCATTACTACATAACCAAAAAATCCTACCCATCAAAAAGGAGAGTGAGTGCGCTTATATGCAAACCAGTTGCATTATGCACCATCATATGTATATCAGCGAGCAAACTGCAGATTGTATACTAACGAGGTCCATTGTCACTTGAGAGCAGAGCAAATAGGTGCATTGGGCTGCGGAAATTGCAAAGCGGAAATCCTACTTGGTGATGACATCTACTGATCACCGTCATCATCTGTCGACTAAAATGCTTCAAGTCAGAGGACAATTCGAAATAATTGCAAGTGCATTTGCACAAGTTTTGTCATTTACTGCAGTCCAACGTTGATGCAAAAATATGCTGCGTGATTATAGGCATGCAAATACTTCATGTCAATGAAACAAAGCGAGATACGTCCTCAGTCAGATAGCCATTTCCTCCGTCTGACAGACCTTTACCCGTACATTTTCAGCAACTTTGATAATTCCGACGTTGACTACCGAACACTTGTTTATCGAATATTTCTATGGTCTACAAATATATTAGGTTAATTTTTAGATTTTATGTGGAACGAGTGTACAGACATTTGAGACACTCATGTGGGATCCAACCGTGGTCATTTAAACGGTAGGCTACTATCCTAGCCTCTAGGCTGCCCGGTCAAGCACAGCAATGGCAGAATTAATAGAAAGAACGTTATCCCAACAGTTAAGCAGACAAGTCAGAGTCAGTTTTAACTTGCCTCGTCTTGGTATTGCGTGAACCATCATACCTCGAAAGGATTGAAAGCGTGTCTTTTTGCAATTAAACTCTTAAACTTTTTAAATCTAAGCCACATTTTTACCCATTTAATGAAATTTATGTGTAGCCTTGATGATTGAAGGTTCCGACTGACAGCGCTTAATGGCTCTCCCAAGTGACAGTCTATGGGCGAGTGAACTAGTGTATTTTTTTATACTTTGGAATCTAAAGCTTGCTGAAAGCAAATAATTTTGTTTTAATTGTGTAGAATGTAAAACCTTGGAACAAGTCAATTGCTACAGTACTGGTGAGACAAAACTGAGCTTTTTATTGTCTCATTGAGTCAGGGATCTTAATATGCCCAAAATAATCTATCATGTCTTACACCTGTTGCTTGACGCTTTGGCGCACCATGAGCCATTAAATATGGCATACAAACAGCGTCTTCTTTCATAGTATAGATGTAAATTCTACCTGCCTTATGCCCCGTTCCTACGTGAAAAACTGACTGAAACTTTGAGGTTTCAATAATCTGTATCATATTATCACCCTACCGACAACTCGTTCCTCAACTTTGAGCAACAGCTGGTGTTTTTCAACCACAAAAATGCAGATATAGATGAAACTCACTAAGTTTATTTCGCACTGGTAAGTTCACCACCGTTCGTTCACTGAATACTCCCGTTTTAATGAGGAAGCGCACTAGTTTGCGAATGATTCATTTCAATGGTGTTCCATCGGGCGATATGATAAGTGATTTAGAGCATCATACAGGGTTGTCTTCATGTTGCTATAAAAACAAAGATACTATGCACTCGGCCGTGGGACAGTTTGAAAATTCACATGCGTCCAACGTGCTATGGTGGAGTAATGGTAACAGGCTCGCCTCGCATGTCAGATGTCCGGAGTTCAAACCCAGGCACCGCCATTTGATATGCACTGCTGATGAGCTTTAATAAGAGCGAAACTCTAGTCCAGTGCTTCCCTTTGGTGTGGACTCACCAGAATAATTACGCCGGAACAATAGAACTACCGTTCAAACGAGAGTGGTGTGAATGTGAACAGCTTGAATAGTAGATCAAGGCAATATCGAAGCTTTCCCATACACTTTTGCTGGCAAAGTTACGGGTCATGCATTCCAAGGGCGACTGCTTGATTTGTTGCGCACTTGATATACGGCACTGATGAATTCGACCGTTTCGGTCCGGTGGCCTTTACCAGTCAGACGATTGCTGAGCAACCAATGAGTAAATAGTATTTTTATACGATGCGTAAGACAACAGTGTACAATAGTTTGGCCCTTGAGCATAAGACAGGACAAATTACGATCGTTTTCAGCTTGTGTATTTTCCGTTTGGCTTTGTCCCACCTACCATTTATTCTGTGGCACTCATCGCGAAAGGCCACAGCTAGTGAGGGCTTTTTCGAGAAGTCTGTGCATGCGAAAATGTACCAACTTGCCAGTTTAATCTTTTAATAAAATGATCCCGAGAGACTGGGATGGGCTTCATTTTTTTATCTAAGGGTTTGGCAACCATCATTTTCAAAAGACGCGCTGAATCGTGAACTGGTTCGTCGCAAAGGAAATACTGACCCTGAACCAGTTTGTATAAATCTAATTCTAACATTGCGGCAACTTCCAAATCACTGTCATGATTACCAGCGCCCAAACATGGTCACATTTCGGTTTTCGGTCAACACACGAAGGCAGTTGATGCCGTTCATTGGATTTCTCTTGAACTTGCCTTGCGGCAGAAATCAAACCAATAGTAACTCGGCCACTTCAAAATCTACGCTGGTGTTTAGGAATGTTTTTCTTCAAAATAATGCAGTCTGATAGACTGACAAGACTGCGCGTAGGAGGATCATTCTTCTCTAGCTCTCTGTCACCTGCCAAATTCCTTTCTCCTCACAAATAAGTATTGTCTTTGCAGAAAAGGATTCATCTCCCAAAATTTGCAATACAGGTAGAGAAGGTCATTTTGTGGTGTCGGTCATCCTGCTTGAACAATTTCGTGAGTTCACCATCCTTTCCTGTTCTTTTTCCACTTTGCAGCTGGCTTATACCCCTCAGAAGTTCGGCGGATGTGAGCAAGGCTGCCAGAAAGATCGTTAATTTATGTTTTTGGTAGGTGAATTGTATGGCTCAACTCGACATCTCCTGGTTGACTGGATAGTGATGAAATGTGACATTTCCAAGCTGAGCTTGCTAAGTTTTCCTCCAGATTGTTTTTATTCCGTCAGCTGAGGATATCAGGCTTTCCGTTTATGGATTTCTTTTAGTCTGTTAAAGAGTTTTTGTGACAGCGACGATCAGCGTTTGACTAGGTAGCTTCATACCGTTTCATTCTTTGTTTCACATGTGTTTTGAAACTTTTGTCCTAGCACTTCTGAGTTATTTTGTGGTCCCCGTGTTTGCCGGTTCTTGGTGAACCTCATCAAGCACCAAATTCTTTTCCTGATTAAAGGTGGATATCAATGGGTCACCCTCATTAAAGAAATCTGGCCTACGTGCTCGATTTATTCAAAGTGTAGTCATAGCAACCGCCAGGAGTTATGCCTCTGTTTAGGTCTAATGGCTTGAAGTGTGTTTGGGACTTCATCATCCGCCACACTTTTCTTTAGAGCCCCGCAAAACTTCTTCAGCTTTCTCGCATCCAACTTGAACGGGTTACCTCCTGGTAAATGTCGCAGTTTTCTAAGTGCCACGTTTAATTAAACATGTACCAAAGAGTTATACGTGTGAATGATCTGCGTTCCTTCCGTAATCTTTACCGCAAAATGAAGCAGTCGATTAGGTGTCCGTGTCCACCTGTCGGATGAATACACATTGCAAACTTTTTCGCTTCACATTAAGCTACACATTTGCTACTGAATTTCTGAATGCCGCACACATTTTTAAGAGTAATTAACCATTGTCGCTTACTCACCCGTTTCAAAATGGACCCGGGATTTTCGTCCAGATTTTTCAGTTTTTGCGAACCAGAGCATTGAAATCACCAAACAGAAAATAGGCGTTACTAGGAGGTCCAAATCTGAGTGGGTTTAAAAGCTGATCGTATTATTTCTTCCCATCCTCATGTGAGTGCGACTTTGAGGGCGAATACTTACTAATAAAAATGACAAACTGTGCTCTTCACAGCCGGAATCGCACAGCCACCATCCTAGGTTTTGCACAGTTTGATTGATCGATGTTCTCTGATTCACGTGACCTGTGGCTGAGAATCCGACACCCTGTTCATGTCGACTTTCTGATGTCGGCCCCACATTCTGTAGGCAGCCGGGCTTCAATGAGTGCAGCAATGTCTATCCTGTAATCTTTGAATTCATGTGCAACAAGAGCAGTTCGTTCTTCAGACCTGTCTCCTACAACCTTATCAAGGACAGTACTCCGTTCCCAGTTTCCCGGTTCCAAGTCGTATTAGACTTATCTTCATTCTCTTTATAATAGGCAACATGGACTGCAAAACTAAGCAGTAGGACTTATTTGAGGTTCCACATCTTGTTTCTTGGGTTTGAGTGTCTAGCCCACAATATGGTGAAGGGCTGACCTAGATCGAGAGCATAAGGTGGATGGCATGAAAGTATGAATCCAGATGCCACGGCGCACACTATGTGCCTTTTGAGCAGCACTGGACTCTTAATTTTTGTTTTGTAATCCTTCGATTTGCGTTGACCGGAAAAGATCACTAAAACATTAGTATTTGTTGGCTTGTGCTCTGATAGTTGCAGTGACACTCGTGCGTGTATTCTTCCAAAATTATTTTGACCGTATTGGATAGTGCACTGGTGACCACAGTTAGTCCTTGAGATATTGGGGTGTGCGGTATTTGCGGTCAGTTTTTCAGCCAGTCCTTCTTCAGGGGAAGGAAGCATGGACATTTCCATAAATTCCAAGATTCTGGTCGCTTAAAAAAGGCGGCTTACTTCTGTCTCACTCCTTTCGCAGCAAAAAGTGAACAACTTTATCCCTAGACCGTCTCAGCAGATTATTTCTCGTAGTATAAGGACTCGCTGTCCTTAGATGAATCCCCTGTTGGCTTTCCTGGAATAGTTATGCCTTACAGAACTGAGTCAGAGTCAGGATAGCCTACAGAAGCTCGACCACCACGACAAGGTGGCAGCTTTACGTTGGGTGCTAACATATATGTGTACATATAGGTAATGCCAAAGAAACAACTTTGTACGAGAAGCAAACTGGAGTTTTTTTAATAGTGAATGACATTCGGTGAGCAGCTATCTGTCGCATTCTAGAACAGAATCGTGACATTCTTTCGGAAAAAGCAATTGGCATGGAAAAAAGAACAGGATTTCAAACAAGAAAGGTGTGACCGCATCTGTAGGAGCACACCCATTCGCGGCCTCTTGTCCCTACTGAAGTATTAAGGGGGGTATAGAGGGTGAAAAAGTTACGATTCCCAGGTTGCTTTTTCCGGAAAAGTGGAATTTTTGGAGCTTCAATGATCAAACTGGCCGCCGGAGATTAACAAAACAAGGCTGTCAGGCAGTTTATGGTGGTATCTCAAAGCCAATGTCTAGTGTAATTCCAGGGACCGGACTTGATCATCTGTTCATGATCGGGGCCAGACCAAGCATGCGTCACTAAAAATTTAGAACTTACCTACCCTCATTTTTCTGCTTGTGCTCAAGATAGAAATTTATGAACATGAATGCCAATGTTCTGCATTTGTGAAATCCACCGGTGATAACACCTCAATCTTCTATCCTTTGGCCTGTTACCGAAAACTGTTTACTAAAGTTGCACTAGATAATCCATTTTGGTTCTCACTATACCTTAGAAACGCATCTTGCTGACAAAATACATGATATAAAACAGTCACTGTATTAAGAGTATCCATCAAACAGTGAGTGGGAACGAATGAGGCTTGGAGAGAATCCACTACTTTGGTTATGTCGACACACTCCTACAAGTTTCTTCTATTAACTTGCCGTGCTGGGTTTATTTGTCATCCTAATAGTTTTGATTTCTTTCACGGCTTCCACACTAGTGCGTGCCTAATTTTACTTCCCATACAGAAAGACTGATTGCTTTGTTTCGTGAAGCAAGCGTATACGCAATGTCTTGATATCAGACTATTTTTACATCTTGCAGGTGGAAATGTTCCCAGCAACCTCCTACTCTACGCTAACACCGGAAACAAAGTGATTTTAGACTTCGCCGCTGTGGTAAGATATGACGTATTAGAACTACGAAAACAAAAATTGAGAGGAAAGAATTGTTTCGTTGACATCTGTGTTGAATACACCCTTTTTATGCGTGTATTTTGAAGATTACTTGCGTGACTTTGACAAGAAAACGAATAATAAAACGAACACTAACGTCAAGGCGATCCATGGTTGAAAGGACCGAAAACAAAAGGGGAACAGAACCAACATTTGATATAACAGATCATAAACAATAATATCAGATGGCGTTACTTTTTCCGTTCTTAATACCAACTGTATTCGTGGTGAGACTGATTCTACATAAAGGTACGTAGACATCTAAAATGAAAACACGTAGATGAAATAATTCCTTTTTCTTATTTTTGGTCACTTAGTAGAAAACAGGACAAAAAGGTCAACCTGAGTCTTAACTACTACAGAAGTTGGATGCAAACCAAAATTACAAAACGAATGTTTTGACAAATGTCTTGCCCTGCCTCTTTCGGTTCAGCAATTTAAATTTTTCCAATTACTAGGCCTAATGAGAGACAGTTAGTCCTGTTTGACGAGCTTATCTTATGAGTCCCATAATACCAGTCTTTAGTTCCTATGGCGTGGTTTTTTCAATATCATAATTCCTTCGAGGTTGAATCGGAGGCTTTTGTAATTGTTCTTTCACCTTGACATTTTATCTATATTTACAGGTTACTGCTTATATGTGTTGTTGGGCACTTACGGAAGTAAGCAGGACCAGACGTCCCAGACTAATGGAAACCTTGGAAATTGCCATGATACAATCTGTAGAGCACAATGAATCTTCATAATGATTGTTTACTTAATCTTTGAATTCACAAATAAACGCAGTGTTTGCTGGTGCGTGGCTACAATTGCCAAACTTGTACCGTTAGAATCTAGTCAGACAAAAATTGAAACGATGAAGGTTGTCACTGTACCGGGATGGATACTGTAAAGACAGGCTACAATCAATCTCTTCAATGAGGGTGTGCTGAACGATTGTCGATAATATAAAACTATGAGGGAAACATGCCTTCAGATTTCATGCCTTTTGTGCACCTAGTAGCTTACTGCAAAACAAAGCAGTATATTTACATATCATTATGCGCATGCGTGTCAAAAATGATTCTTGATGATGATATTAGCAACCACTGCTGTAGATGAGACGTATCCGTGAAAAGTTTATGTGGAGTTAGGATTTTCTGCGATTAGGCAACAGTTTATTCAGCTACCCTTAAAACCTTGAAATTTTGGTTTATCTCTGTCCTGTATCAATCCCTTCGAAAAACTCTGGATTTCAAACAAACAAACGTGCTTTGCTAGGTGATTGGGAGACCACAACGTTAAACCACAAAGAGCAACTGACTGTTGCGTCCCAGTTGGACTACAGTATCAACCAATAAACCAATCAGTCAACTACTCAGCTACAACACCCTTTCGGTGCCCAGTTGTTACGCTGCGCGAAAAAAGCATGGGGCAGAGGTACGGCCAAGCCGCCCAAGCATAGATGAGAGCAGTCGAGATACAGAGGGTTCGAACCACGGACCTTCCGGCCAGTAAGTTCGCGCCTTAACGACTGAGCTACTCCAAGCTCTGTCTACGGCGATGTCCGGACTACAGTATAGACCTCCGTAAAGTCTCCGTCTAAAAAGACTGGTCTTTACGGAGAAAAACTTTTGATTACTGTGCTTTGTGTTATATATGAAATTCAGGGAGTTTATAGAGTACATCTCCCAAATCCGTACACTATGCTTGGTGGTTTCAACCCCGTTGTCTTGTCATGTGTGCAAAATTAGCCACTCAGAACGATTGAAAGAACTTTACTGATTGCAAGCCAAATGTGGTATTTTTCTTTATCAGAGGCCGTTATTTTTTTCCATTAAACCCAATGGACGTGAATGAGGGAACCAACATGACAACAGTCTTTCGGATGCGTCTTATGGTGGAAGCGAGAGGAATGGTAGGACAATAATCTTCAGCAAGAGTGGAATAATCCAAACTACGGATGCTTTGTTTGTTTACTTTCTGGCAACATCGTTTTGAACGTGACGATAAACCCGCATGTATCGCCTGAAGGAAATCCAGAAACTCATAATGATTGCGGTGCTTTCCTGGTCAGTCCTTGTGATAGGAATATTGTTTTCCCGTATTAGGTTACCCAGTATATATCTCAGCTGGAGGAATATTCAAGTTAGATTGTGTAACTGACTACAGTAGCCAACTTTAATGGCATAATCTTTGTCTCTTTTCCTAAGGGCTTCATCATAACAATCAAAGCACCCGTGGTGGTATACTTTAGCATCATGAATTCGCGCTGACTAGGAACGTGTAAGACTGGAATTCAGATAACCAAGTTGGAAATACTGTATAGCGCAACCAAGAAGCAGCTGAGTTAAGAGGTTGTGCGGTGTGGCTACTGTTACCACATGAGTCAATTTCCAGACTGGTCTAGCAAGCGGAGCTATCTGTCGACCACAATAAATAATTTAGTGCTGCTTCCACCGTAGCACATACTCGATGAAAAATACTATCTGTTAGGTTGACAAAAATGAACGCTCTGGTTGTATTCTTCGTAAACCTTAAAAATTCCTCCAAGTTTGTAGGACATCCAGAGAGTTATCTAGCAGAAAAGGAATTTTGACTGATGAATACCATATGATTTTGACTAAAAAACAACTTTTTGCTTCTAAACTCTTCCTGAATGGCCGTTTAGATGAGCGATCTTGACGAACGTGCATAGATGTCCCATATGTCACCACGCAAAGCGGTTAGTGTACTTCATACGTCATCTGCCCCCTTCTGTGTGGTCCGATGAAATGACAGTATTGCGTCATCATATTCAGCGGGTATAGCTTCATAATGTAATTAAAACAGAAGTTGGAAAGCGGTTATTCGGTTGATTCATGCAGAGTAAAATGTCGGCTGAGAATCCGCACAAGTTCTGTTGTTCCTCATTAGAACAACATCAGCCAGTCTATATCACGCCCAATGCAATGAAGAACCACCAGTTGGTTCACCTAACTGATTCTTCTCACTTGTAAAGGAAAACTGATAAACACTGATGGACATCACGCTGTAAGCTGAACTTACCCAGCGTCTCTTGCAAACCTCACTTGACATAAGACATGCGCACAACATCAGGCGAACTTAAGCTAGTCAGTCAAGTTAAGACATGACAGCGTGTGCGAAATTGGGTTCGGTTGCCTTCTATGTCTTCCAGCATATCAAACCACCTGCAAGAAGGATCACATGAGGCCTCAGCCAAGAGGGCGCGAAGATCCAACAGCGCTCAGTTTAAGCGCCTTCTCTTTACCCTTGCCACGTCGTCGGCTGTTCCCCGCGAATCTTTCACCAACAATCTCTCAGAAGGCCAAGCAATGCCCTCTTCGGAAGGCGGTAGTTTAGTATGCGTAACACATGACCCAACCACCTCAGACTGGCAAGCTCTAGCTGCTGCGCTCACTATTCGGCTTAATTAGCAAATGCCCGCTTAGGCGCCATTTCATTACCTACTCCGTGAAACCAGCCAACTCTTGCTATGCTAAGGAGGCACCGGTGACCAAACGTTTTAGAAGGCCTAAGAACCTCGGATAAGAGTGGCTAAATCTCATAATCCAACATCAAGCAGGATCATTTTTAAATTTGCCTTATATACACGGTCATTTAGCTTCGGAAGAATTTTCTTCTGACACCAAGAACTTCGCCAGTTGGTGAACGCTGATCATGCCTTGATTATCAGAGCATTAAATTCACTTGTTACACTACACTCATGGGGTACGCAGCTGTCAGATGGGTCTAGATGGCCCAGTGGTTAGAGTGCGCATTTACTGACCGGTAGGTCGTTGGTTCGAACCCGGCCTCTGCATCTCGACTTCGCCTGTCTAGGCTTGCTATGACCTGGCGGTATCCCAGCCCTCATGCTTCCTTCGGGTGGCATGGCAGCTAGGCACCGAAAGGATGTTACAGCTTAACTATAACGACGCAACTGTCAAGGTACATCAACTGAAAAACAAACCCAAGCTCTTTATCCCAAATTTTCAGAATCTCAAGGGGATGGGAAATCTCCACATGAGGCTTTGCACTTTGAAAGTACAAAATGCATGCCAATGTGCTCCAGTTAGCTTGTGCATACAACTAGTCGTCAAACAATTAAACAATAACCCCTCATAATTCAAGTCCACTAATCTTTTTCCAGCTGAGACTTTGATTCGCAGATTCATGATATCTTTGAGTGTGCACTTCATGATAAACTCAACGGCAAAAATGAACAAAATGGAGAAAAAGGACAGCTTTGTCGAACTTCATTAGTTGTCTGGAGGTTTCTGGGAAGTTCGTCCTACACCCTAACCCGACGTTGGGCATAGGAATATTTGATACATTCAAGGACATCCCCTCTAGCGAAGAAAAATAAGGAGAGGTGATCTATCCACAGAGTCAAAGACTCCAGTGAAGTCGACGTAAAGCACGATTGTTGGTTGCAAGTGGTGTGGCGCTGCTCACGTATTTGACGTCACATAAGGAAATGGCCAGTGCAGACTCTGTCAGGTCGAAATACTGCTTGGTGCCCTCGGAATTACGCCTCACATGATGACGATTGGCGTTGCAATATAAAGGAAGCCTATAGCCGTATTGCAACAGCTGTAATCCTTACAACCCTATAGTTATAACAGTCAGTTCCTGTATCTTTTTTACTCAGGGACACGACCAACCATTGTTCTATGGAACACGACCTTGTTCCCAAATACGTACGAACAACCTGGTCAAAATGGAATACAAATATTCTACCGTATCTTTGAATAACCCTGAGGAACGCCTATTTGGTCCATTAGCCCTATGGCGTTCAAGGCGGAAAGCCATGTTAGTACTTCATCAACTGATTGGGGATCTAAACTCACAGCCCAAGACTGAAAATGAGCGAGTTGAATGGAAGACTTAGGCAGTAGAGCAGAGGGCCAAATTAACTTCTTCAGGAAGTACTCGGAAGCCTAGACGCTGATCCTTATTTATATATCAGACTTCTAATATTACCTTAACTTGTCTGCCATACGGGGAGCCTTTTGTTTCCTGGTTTGCGGATTATCTAGAACAGCTTCTGTTTATTCTCAGCCTCGCCGGCCTTTTCCATTTCTTGAACTCCCCCCCCCCCGACTCTCTGTTCACATGTGGGCTACACTTGAGATGTTATCTGATCGATAGTATAGCCTATTTGTACTCCAAACCAAAAAATGTTCAGAAAGTAGTCATTTTGAGGTCTAGCTTCTCCCATGTACGCACTCGGAAACACCACAAGCAGAGGTCCTGGTGCCACGTATAGCCATGGTTATTTCCATCCAATTACGGTCAAAACTAGCTGTAATGGGTCGCACTGGTATGTTTCCCTAACTTGTGGTTTACACTGCATTCCTACTGATAAATAAGGAGCTCGTCTCTGCGGTTTAGCGCAACAATTTTATGAAAATGTGCATCAAACAAGGACGTAACTGGAATCGACCCGCGCATTTTGAAACGAGAAGCAGGCAAGAACTACACCGCGCCATTGACAGCCAATGGCGATTCGGTTACTTTATCTCCGAGGCTGTTAAGCTCTATGGGGACTGGTAGCACAACGGAGTCGAATGAGTCTAAAACTAGTGCTGCTGTGAAACATTTGTTGACCAGTAGAAAGTAACAAATGGCGTCCAACCTTACCATTGATTTTTTCTCAGATTAAACGTACCACGGAGGCGTGCTCCTCATAGTATGAGGAGCCTAACCATGCACTTAAATCTCCCGCTTTTATGACCAAATCCGAAATTCCCCTTGCATGACAACAGACCAGTCAAATCCTGTTAGATGGTGTCGTACAATAAACCGGTCTTTCTGGTGCGTCAGCTGACATAGCGAGAAAAGAACTTTTAGTGATTTGACTGTTGGGAAGGTTTACTTACGTAGAATCTCGGACAACGGAGAGTCAAATGTTTACGGGTATCTAGTCAAGCAACGAAGCGTTAGCTTAATGCGTTACTGAGCCAGGCAAACCATCGCACCACGATGGGGTCTGGTCACTTCGCGACTAAGTAACTGGTAATTCAATCTGTTTTGACATCTACGCCAGAATAAGCGCCATATTTACGTACTAATAAAATGTCTTTGGACAGTTCAAGCCTTTGGTTACAGTTAAGCAACCATTTTCCGTTAATCAAAGTGCCACGTAGTCAGTACACTTTGCATACTCATTTTTGCTTCCTCACAAAAAGTATTCGAGGGTTTACACTTAGGATACATCTTCAGCTAATCAGCTGGAACAAGAGAAATTATTTGCTCCGCCTATGCTTCAAATTGGACTTCTTGTAACCTTTAACTTTAGAATAAAATGGATGCTAATAAAAAAATCTCGAAACAGGCGAATGTATTCATCGCAGGGTCAATCCCCATCATATCAAAAACCGAACATTAGAAAATCTGCTTGTAGGATTTTTGCTTCAATGCTACTGATTTCTTTAGTAAACCACCTTGCAGAATTTTTTATATAATGCGACTGATAAAGTAGAATATCCTTGGATAGTTCTCAGAGTTACCGTAATTTCATAAAAATGAAAGATGACGCCAACACGCAGAATAAAATCGTTTGCGAGATTTTTCGTTTATTTCTTAAGCCCTCAACCAGTTTCTTCAAGCAACTTGAAGTAACCTACAGAGAAAACGTTAGCCCAGTACCATACCATTAGTAGTGTCCTTTATTATTTTTGACATGGTTCCAGAGTCTGAATATTTTTTTGAGTTTTTGTCATCATTCGGAGTAAAATCATCATTGCGTTGGATAGATTGCGTAGAAGTGTTTTCTGAAATATTAGAAAAACTTTCAAAAGACCATTCCAAAACCATCCAACGAGACAAAGGCCCAAAATTAATCCGTTTTATTGCGGTTTTAATAAGGCTTAAGTGGTTTTTGGTGAATGGAATCCGTTAACTTACCTCTTCGGGTTGTTCGTTCAATAGTCCCACGAGCTTTTCGATCACACCCAATTTTTGGAATTGTACGACATTCTCTTTCGAGATTGCGCACTTCCATATCGCTCCAGTTGCGGCTGCCAGGAGTTCTTTGTTGTCTTGCTTAGCGAGCAGAACAATGAGTGGTTCCAAACCACCGTATAGTCGAACAAGATCACGCGTTTCTGGCTCCTCAGCACACTAAAAACAGTTTTATATTGAAGAACTGACTTCCCCCTCAAAGGATTATTCTTACTGATAGAAAGTCGGTGAACATAGATTAAAATAACTGGTAATTTACTATGAAGAATTACCAACCAGCATTTCTCTGCCTCTGGTTTAGGACCTATTCTTTCTTTTACCTATCTCTCATTAAACAATTTTTGGCTCACTTTATCAGTCCTATTAGGCAACGATCAGGATGTCACTTACATTTGGCATCCAGGCACAAAGTTTTCCTTCCCCACGGCGCGCCTTAAACAATCGAATGGTCACTGCCACCATTTTTATCCTCTCGGGTGCAAGGGAGAAACTTTGAAACAGGTGCACGAATGAGCAGTTGCCCGACTTAGTTGTGTGTTCAATTTACAGTAGTAAAAAGGGTATATGTCCAACATTTTCAAAATTTAACTGGTGGGATGAGAGAATACTGTTTGTTGTTTCCTGTAGCGCTTGCTATCGAGGTCATTTCGATGACCTTCCAATTTAAAACTCCTAGTCTTTGTTGAACACTGAGTTTTATTTTACTTATTTTTCCCTTGTGTTTAGTCGATAATTAAATTGGCCGCCCCGTTGTGAACTTCGTAGGTTGCTTGGAACAACCACAAACTGTCGGTGTTTAGATCCAGTGAACGATAATTTACAATCACATGGTAAAACATGTTAAACTGGTGAAGCGTGTAAATTCGAGGTTGGAAAACCTCCAAATTAAAGGTCATTAGGACAATGTCCTCAGCACTGATGTTGATAACTTACAGACAATGCAGATGACAATCATGAAGAATAATGTAATTCATTAAAAAAATGGCAACTGGATTGCGTCAATAGTAGTTATATCTGTCAAGGTGTTCAATATCGAGTGTTATTCAGAATTTTTGACTAGGGAAGAAAATTGTGGGTATGAAAAACAGGAGCTTGTTCCTGGCCGATGAAAGATGCATGAGTAATATTTTTCCACCGTCTACTCAGAAGCTTTATCCGTGAAAGCTGACCAAATTAAACTGCGTTGGCTTACCGACTATTGGGAAATTGAGGTAAATATGAACTTTGTGACTACCTTTTTTTCTGATCATCATCACTGATATCAGTACAACTGGGAAACTACAGTTTCCATGTTGTTTGTGTTTATGATGTATTGTATTCTACTGTATTGCAAACCAGAATACTAGCCTACCACCACTAGCTCACCAAACTTTAGCTGCACAGAACTTCAAGAATTCAGTACTGTATGTAAAAACCGTTGGCAATGACGCCACAGAGGTAAGACAATGGCCGCATGCTTTATTATCTAAAATCGAGCACAGAAAAGGTAACTTAAGCGCCATTCTCGAAGCTAGATAGCATGCCTTGTTTTGCCCGTCTCAGATCCGGTTAACGGTTGAATAACCGTGTCAAACTAACACCTATTTGGTACACTAAAGCACTCGCTGATCCCACATCGGACTTACCAACCTTGACAGTACTCACGACTCACTATTCGAATTTTTCGACAAGTGATTCGTTTGCTAAAACATGTACAGAACCACTTGAAACTGGTATGAATTTTCCGAATTATTGTGGCCTTCAGCCTGTGTGTTCAAGTGCTTTCAAATGAGCTATTTTAGTTTTTCTATATAATCCAGGTAATTATATCCACTTCTGTTCTTAGACAAACTAATGCTGCCACGTTTTCTCCAAGCATGGTGAAACAATTCGAAAGTATACCCATATAGAGACAATATTTTTAAGAGAACTGGTGACACTTTGCCTCGATGTTTTGTTTTATTCTCCAAGTGACTTGCACTGGACCGAAAACAGCTGCTGAAGCCCACCAAAGTTATGAGATTTTTATTCAGCCACTGAAAAGTTTCTATTTATCATCGTGTACTTCACTGGAAATTTCAGGTGAGAACCAGTGAAACATCATACATCGCATACACGGGTGCACACTGAGCTGTATTTACGTTTTCCGCTCATAGAAATCATGTTGTTATTGCATGGTGTTTTCCTAGTAATGTAAGACATTACCCAGAGCATGATCATTATGCAATGCATGCAGGAGAGAAGCATCTCTTATTTCGAGGTTTTTTTCAGCTATCCTTGCCACAAGAGGTAACATGACAAAGGACACATTTGGCTAGCCAACTTTCACAAGTAAAATCCCCGCGCCAAATTTTTGTTAACAAGCATTTTTCTTTTTGCACCATTGTCGCAGTGTCAGAACGTGTTTCTCACCATATTGGCAACTCTTTAATATACTCTTAGTGGAGACGCTTTTTCACTCGTAGACCTTTGATCAACCTTGAATAAAAGTACTACTTTTTAGCACATAGAACTCTACTCTTCCGTATTTTGCCGTACAAAATGCTCAAAGAAAATCCTGATTTATTATGTTCACACAGAGGTTTAATTTACCGTTGTAGAGGTGGTACAACTTAATGTGCGTATCACACATTTTTTTGCAACCTTTTGTCACTGGTTACAAAAACAAGCCAAAATGAGCTTTCTGTGTCATTCATTGAAATACTGAAAAAACAGTCCCTCTAGGATAGTCTGATATCTTTCGTCTTTCTGACCTCCACTCTCGGGTACTATATACATTTGTTGTGAGGATCCTTTCCTGTAACTCAAGTCAAATAGAGTGCACTAGAAAACGCCAACCTACTTTGAATATGGTGGATGCACAGTGCATCTGAAGCTCGGGGTTCGGCCTTTTCAGATTCTTCACCAAATCTTCGACCATCCCTTCTGTTCGGATAGCGACCCGGTACGTAGGCTAAACAATGATACATCGGGAAATTAGCGAAACATTGGTATTCTTCCTGAACAGCTGGCCTCCTGGGATAGAAAATGACCATCAAGGCTATTTCACCGTCCGGTCTCAGCAAATACAGTTGTCTGACTTCTGCCCATTATGAGTATTTCCATCAAAATAGATGCGAACATTCAGTATCTCCATCGTGTGCAGACATCGGTGCCCCTTAAGTCTTACTTGTTTCAATGCTAATAAGCACAGACTTAGCGAATATTACAAAGAGTCTTTCTGGCATGCATCACTGGAAGCTTCTCCTAACTTCTGATGTCCGGCTAAAACACTTCAAACCAGCAACGAGCAAAAAAACTAGCAAAATTTATATGAGCAAAATACAAGACAGAACACAGAATCCTCACTATGACCACAAAAACCTTATAAAAATGAACCTAGTCGGCACCATTGGTCTCCCATCAACTTCGCTACCCTCACCGCCAAATCTGAATGGCCAGCTTAAAAGGCAGTTTTTATCGTTCTCCATATCGCGAAGTGATTCCGACTAATTCAGTTAACCGCTTCTTTCTTTCTCACAAAAATCTAATACTTTTGTGAGGTTACTCCAAAGAGCACATTTATTAGATGGCTTATCGTAATTTGTACCAGAATAACGACTGATAAACCCAATGGTAGAAATTGTTTCTTGAGTCAGGTGACTCAAAATCAAACATGGTAGTTGGCTGAAAACAAAGCCAAAACACTGCGGACTTTGAGCTAAAAATGTTAGTCCATGCTGCATCCTCCTGTCAAAACGCATTTTGGTTATCAACGAACATCCCACATCTCCCCTGTAAACCAGGATGGTTAGCGCATCAGCTATAAAACGTGTACCTAATTCTAACGTTTTTGTAGCAAATGTTGAACAAGCTGCTGGAATTCAATAGTAACTGCGCTTCTCACTTAATCATCAGAAAACGGTTTGACGTAATCAACCCCTTAAAAACGGAATTTTATCCAAAGGGTGAATACTGCAACATAATACTGGTACAATTTTCCTGATTTAATAGATTATGATTCGGCGAAATACACGCATTTGCAAACAAATTTGGTTTCGCGAGAGACGCACCTGGAACCCAGCTGAATCTCTCGTTCGTGATGTTATGATTATGATTCATCTTCTTACCAATGAGGATTCAATTTTTACAAACATCACTTCTGTTTAACAGAGGATTCCAAACACTTTTCTACAAATCACAACACCCGGGACATTTATAAATAAGTCATATAATCGAAGAACACTACTGTTGTGTACAAAGAGGAACGTTCGTGAGTATGTGCAAATCCTTACTTCCGAGGCGCACTCTTGCAGAGTTCCCACCACAGGGATCAGCATGTTCTCGTGAGGGGATTTTAGCAAGCGAGCCAAAAGTGATATTACCCCAGCCTTCTTCATGGCTAGTTTGTTCTTCCGAGATTTGCTGCAAGACCACAGAGCTAGGGCTCCACAGCGTGCGACCTCAATATCTCGCTCTACATCGGTGGTCATGGGAACTGCATTTAAGCTTGGACAGTCGAGCAGTGCGACCTGGAATACACAAAAATAGTTTATTAATTTAGTCAAGAAAATGTATAAAAACTACGTCAATAAACATTTCAGCACCTCAAAACCGACCGTAGACTGCCCGTGGACTTTGAGGAATTGTCCAACACTGCTTATTTAGAACAAAATAAACTTCATGGAATATTCTCACAACTGAGCGTTGTAGATTATGCGGATGAATGAATATACGCCATTAAGATTGAGGGACTGCATGAAGTCTCCAGTTATTTTATCGCATACATGAACTCAAAATGATACTTGACTGCCTCCTAACTAATGGTGACACTAGACACAAACGTTATCACGGACAACAGGTGATGCAACAATGTCATACGAATTATGGTCAAAATGCACGAAAGTATGGATATGCAACTTGGTCCAATTAAGTGTCAACTTGCATGCAAATATTTAGGAGTTCATATGCCTTCCTGTGTGAAAGCGCACTGTGTTTTTTCGAGAAAGCCTGTCTTTTGAGGAAAACAAACCATGCAGATTTGAACAATAAGCGGGTTCTCTAAACGCAAGTCTAAGCTCGGGACCCAAATCCGCGCTCGTAAAACCACGGCAGTTGGGTTATTAAATTTTCGAATGGTCACGGAGTTTTCGGCCAAAAGATAGTCCCTTAGGGAGATATTTTTCAGCAAAACACTAGTCCGTGGTTTGCAATATCCAACCTTGCTTAGATATTGTGTGCTGAGATATTGTCCTGACCAAAGTTAGTATGACGGTATAGTTACAATTAACCAGTGCAGTAATTTAATACTGAAACAGAGTTGTACACATCTCACTACGGAGCACTGAATGAGGTTATTATCCATCAAGCAGGCGTCTACGCACACATCTCATTATATGGTATAAGAACATATTCATGCTATCACTGCACACAAACTAGCATTCTTTTGGCTGTGTTTCACTTGTATAATGACTTTTCTTCTCAATATCACACTGTGGTAAGAAGAAATCCATGAGTCTCAAGGACTCAGGCTACCAATTTTCAACACCATTAACTCTATTAAATGCAAAAAGCGGTGAATAGGTGCACGCTCTTAAAATAAACAACATGTACCTAAGAACAGAAGGGCCACTGTTTCAACTAATTTGCTCCTCTGAGAACACTTCCAAACTGACCCTAAATGTCTATGAACAAAATTCACCCTGAACAGCATTAAGGGTTTCCGTTCCCACCTACGGTCAAATGGGCATTCGTTGTATTATTCTATTTCAGCATCTACCAGAAGTGTAAAACAAAGTACCTTGGATTTACTAATGTGCATAAAACAAGGTGAAATGCCACAGCTTTCTCCCAGTATTCCGCAAAAAAGCAGGGTTTTGGAGCATAGGCAATAGAAACACTGAAGTTTTCACTCCGACGGACGTAGTTTCCCGATTTAGTTCAAATTCATTCAAACAGCTGCTTATCCTAAATGACACGAAATGTATGTCACTTACTTTCAACATATAAATTAAATATAAATTATGATTACGACTTATCTCTAGTTGTTGGATGTGTGTAACTTGCACTCACTTACTCGTTAGAATGGTTTTCTTTCTGTCCTGGTGAAGTTATTCCGGTGAGTTCACACCAGTGACAGGAAACACCGTACTTGTGTTTTGCTCTTATTACAGCTCATCAGCGACGCATATTCTCAATCATACCGGAATTGCAGCCCCAGACATCTGACAAGCGAGGTGAGCAAGTTACTACAACCCTACAGCGCACACTGGAAGCATCCGAATAACTGCATCTGAATATGTAAAATCGCCCAATTTGGGACAACGTTGTTGGTTTGTCCTACAGAGTGAACAACGACTCGGTAGCCGTTCTGGTTGTGTCAACCTACTTGTCACGACCTCCAAGTCAGTTACGGCTACAGACACTTTAAATCTGCCCAACAATTTTCGGTCAGGTATGCTTGGTTTTGGGTCGCTCTAATAAAGACGAAACTCGAGCCTACTGTGACCTACCTTTGGTACGGAAGCATCAGAATAAGTACACCAAGACAGGAGAGCAGTGTGATTGATTGATGTAATAACAAATATAAATCTGGCAAAGTTGTGCTCTTTTACCTTTTGGCCGCTATTATTTGTTTTAATCACAACCAACAAATCGAATGCACTTGGCCACAAGTACGTGCCTGAAATGGTTGCGTCACATGTTGAACAGCTCATACAGGGCGAGTACGCGAGTGTAATAACTCACCAGGCGCTTGATTCCACCATACTGTCGGACAGTACGTCTAGCTCTGTGAAAGTTTGCAACGTTTGCTATCACTTCGGCACTAAGGCACTTCAGGTCCCTGTTAGGACTGCGCAGTAAATTGACCAACGGTTGGAGTCCTCCCACGTCTGCTATGGCACGTCGAATTTTAGGATTCTTCGTGATTTCCCTCAGAATCTTCAGTGATCCGAGCTTTACGTAAAAAGTACAATAAAGAAATCGGTTTGTAGAAACTTATTACATCTTTTTGGAAAGTTCCTACCAATATCCCGGTCAAATGTGCCATTAAGCTGCATTCTGGAGTTAGTTTTGAATGGAAATATTCATTCTCAAGTGGATAAACTTGTTTGACCAATGGTATTTGACCACGTAATTCGGATTTTAACGAGTTCTGTTTTTACCTTTAAGAAAATCTGTTCATCATGTCTCGTTGTGACTGTCGCCCAAAATGTCTTACGTAAAGCTGTGAAAAATAGTTATACATTCGTTACGTATTACATGCTACCACCTCCCATATGCTAGAACTAGTGAGTTACCTAGTTTATGAAATCACGATGGAATGCGTCTGTGTGGTGTCATTCGTGGAACCAGACATAGATAGAGTCTGACTTGATAAGAATTATACACGCTGTGGCATAATCTGCCACTAAAAGCCAGTTAAAAATAGGGGATACATCGGCTCATACCTATGCAAAGCATATAAAGGAAAACTAACCACTGTGACCCCTGTATGTCATTGAAATTACTTCGAATTCGAACAGTAGTGTTGTGAAAGCACATAATCAGCAGACCGCGTTACTCAGTGGAATGTCCAGCATATTACAAGTCATACCCCCTGCCTATCTACATACGTACGCACGTTTTGATACATTACTAAATGGAAACCGTCAATCTTTCCAGGGCCAACTGCGTCAAAGTATGCAAACTCATAATTTCAATATTACACAGATTGTTGAATTTGCAGTTAAAACGCCTGAGACGTTTTACCTTAACGCTTCATTCTGACGCGTTCCTGTGGGTATAAATTTGGAATAATTAGAAGGTTGAAGGAGAGAGTTACCAAACATTTCGAAATCATGTTCACAAGACATGGGGACTATTTTTATACTGCTCCAACAAACTACCGGAAATGACAAGTAGCGAATGAAAATAATGAAAACTGCAACCATGAGTCTGAGCTCTTCGCCTTGCCGACTTTATCCAAGTAGAAATTCTGCTCACAGGCATGTGAAAACGCTAGGAAATTTGCGTATTACTGTGCCTGAGATTACTTTGTTTTCACAGTTTTCTAAACAATGGAAAAATCGTTTCTTAGATGCGACGCTACTAATGAGGTTGAAATTCCTGACACCTTAGTAACGCTTTTGCCATTTTCGGGCTTATCAACTGAACGCAGTTCCCAAACTTCTATCAGCCTTACTTTGCACTTAAGCGGTTATTGAAGACTTGAAAACTTAACTGGATGTTTAAACTTAATTTCAAAATAGGAAGAGGTTAACTCAAGATCTAAAAGGGGCTCATTCTTATGTCTTATTTGTGATATTCTCCAACCGATTGTGCTGCCAAAGAGCACTGAAAGTTTAATTTGGGTCAGTATCTAGGATATAAAGGTTGTTTACCATAGGATAATAATTACGATTTTACCGAACCATTCATTGCAGTTTGACATCGGCTAACTCGAAGTTCTATCCTTTGAGGGTCTTAATAGCTGTGTCTGCCCGATATACCCGAAAGGACAGAACCACTATTGGGTTGTCGGTGAGTGTTCCTCAGGTTCATAAATAGTGTCGGATCAAAAACGCATAGTTCCCTATCTTGCGGAATGGAACGCAACGTCACCCTTGTGCAGTATACCTGGCTGAACAACACCACTAACCAGTGCTCCATTTAGATCATATTTGTGTCTTATATTAACACCCTCATAGATTTCAGAGATGCATGCTAACAAGTAACCTTATTTCTGAAAGTGTTCTTCCGTGGCTTTCCTCAGGCGAAGATAAGACAAAAGGATAATCTCTTAGAATTCTAGTGCTACAACTTGGTCGATATGGTCTATTTTCTTCGGCTTTTTAATCACCGAGATGGTCTGCTACCTAGTTTGAGGCAATACTTGTTGATTCTGTGTTGATTCCTAAATAGTTGTCAAATCTGACTCCGTTGACTACCCCTGGAAATTTGTTTATCACGCAAGTTAATCTTCCTAAATGTTCTTCAAACTTTCGAAATCCGATTAAATATCAGCTACCGTAAGTTTGAGTTGCCTCAGTGATTAAAGGAAAAATTTACTGACTGGACGGTCCGTGGTTCGAACCCCACATCTGCATCTCGACTGCTCCTGTCTATGCTTGGGAGAACTGCCAGTTTCACAGCCCTCGTGTTTCCTTTGGGTGGCATGTTAGCTAGACACCGGAAAAGTGTTACAGCTGGATGATTATTATGACTTTTTATTATTACTGCGTAACCGTCTTTTTGTTACAGGTTATGTAGTAAATATCCAACTTTTCTACATGAGATCACTGCATCAGAAGTTCTTAGACACGGAGCATAGGTCAGTCCTTAGGACAAGTCACGGTTTATTCAGAAGATACAAGTGAATGGAGCAATAAATCGTTACCCTTTCAGGAAAAGTATCGCCCCCTAAAAACCCTATAGTTGCGGAAATTAGCTTGGGTAATATATTGTGTTAAAAGTAGTCGCTATTCACTAACTTACCTTGCATCGGACTTCTTCGGTTTCTAACAGGTTTATCAGGACATCAAGCCCTCCAACGTCTCGGACAGCCAGTTGGCAGACTTCGGTATTTAAAGGCATATCTTGCAGCGCACAGAGTGAGATAATAGTCGAAGTTTGGTTTCCACCCTGAATGAAAATAAAATTGTCCATTTAACTGACCGATGAAAATCGGTGTTCATTAGAACCACTGTGTTCCGCAAGAAACGCAATCGTCCATCCTGGTTTGCGCATCTTAGCAATAAAAAACGCGTTTTCGTATTCTGAGTATACATTAGTAAACCACTTTTAAACAGTGATTTAGTCATTGTGATTATAGCCTGAATTGTTGATTAACTTTGGTTTACCCAACCGCAACTGCGAATGACAAACTGTAACCGCACATCAGCCAGTGATTTCCTGATTTACGTCAATTGAACACAGATTTGTCAATCTAGGGCAAATGTCCCAACTCGTTCTGCCTCCACTTATTTAGCCAGTTCAAGGTCGATCGGTAAACCTACTACTCGGGTTTGAATCCCACCCCGGCATCTCGATTGCTCATGTCTAGGCTTGAGCAACCTGATAGTATATAAGGCTTCTTTATTCCTACGGATGCCATGAAACACCCTTTCAACCGAAAGGGTGTTGAAGCTGAAGGACTATTTATTTTTTACTTCTAAAACGCATGTTAGGTACTCCCAAAGCCGTTCAGCCAAGTAAGCATGCACACTGCCTCTTTTTCAAGTCAAAAGCCCTTCACCTTCAGTAAAATGTGTTTATGATGATTTTTGGGGTTCATTAAAGCAGATAAAGATGGGATGCACAGTGTCCATATTCGAATTTCACCGAGATAACAAAAAGCTCTCAGCCGTGGATAATGCCGCTTCACATATTTCGGTTTTCCTCGCTGATCAGGATTTTTCTCTAAATAAGTATATTTTCACTGTTATTTTTCAAGCTTTTGCATGACCTTTGACATAAGAGATAGCGTTATGAAATATACATGTCAAAAACTGACTATGAAATTTTTTAAAAAATGAAGCAAAAAATAGACATTCAGTTACAGCAGCTGAGCTGATTCAAAATACTACTCAGTTAGCCCAGTATTTGTTGAGAACCACTAGCTGAGATGAAAACTAAATTTGTATATCGTTTTTGGATGATTATTCGTCGTCCTGTGCGATGTTTAAGGTTAGCGTCGCAATTAGACTTTCGAGTGGTCTGTGTGAGTTATGTTCAAAAAACGTTTTTCTGCAAGGGGAACACTAATCCGTCATGCATATATGCCAGTCTCCTGCCAAATTGGAAATAACAGACCAAAGCTCAGAAGAAAAAAACGGTGGTTTCGATTCCGAAGAATGCATCTATATTGGTAGCCTGAGAAGATTTGGAGATTTTTAATGAAGTTTTTATTCTGTACGTGAAGTTGATTTATAGTGAATAGCCGAGAAGCACTGTAAATCTGTCTCATACTGTAAATCATCAGCACTGCGCATGTCAAGGAACGCAGATGATTTTCGAAACCATGATCTCTCGGCTGTTAATCTGAACACTTAATCGTTCGACCACTGCCGGCTGGTCACTCCAGGTGCCAGTCAACATGTGTGGTCAAGCGATGTGGATCCCGTGATTAAGGGAGGAGTGGCACTGTAACCTGTGTGTGAGCTAATCCCACTGCTGACCAGCAGCTCGTGGCTGAACGGTTAAAACCCAAACTACTGGCTGCGTGGTTGCGGGCGTGAGATGCCCTGGATTTCCGTGAAAGGTGAAATGCTAAGGTTTCCCAGTAAGAATGAAACAGTTGTCCAGTGCTTCTTGGCTCTTCAGCATAAATTGACTTTAATTACAGGACGAAATATCCGTCAAAAGTATGCATCTACCCTGTGAGCTTCAGGCAATATTTCTGTACATTTTCGATAAGTTGTTTCGCTACAGTATTCCCACATTCTTCATGGGAAAACCATAAACAAGAGAAAACTTGTCGCGAGTACCTGTTGTGTAAGCACGAGGAAAAGCGCCGATTCCCCTTGACGAAAAAAGTGCTGAAGCTTGACTGCCTATCCCTCAGGTGCAAAATTTATGAAAGCATGGTGTCAGTCCTTCTAGAACCACCGACTTCGTTAATGCACACTCATAACGGATCCTTTCGTATTGTCAGTCTCTTGGCCTTTTCACTAAGCCTCGCTTAATCCATCCACCCGGGTGACAATGAAAACTTGAACAATAACAGCTATGTTGTCACCGTAATTGACTGCGGTTGAATTAACCCCCATATACCAGCAAGATGATGGCGTGAACAAACGTGCAATTAAGAGCAGTATCTGGAAAGGGAATCACAAATCCGCTCATTATCCCGCAAGTTGGAGTGTTACTATCGACCATTTATGATCCACGCTGTCTCACCGTTCTTCTATAACTAGGATGATCAAGGTTTGAATTATTCATTTTGCCTGTTTTAAACACAATTCATAGTCTGTTTATATATCCATCTATTCGTTTATATAGCCATCCACCCAAGACCAATTCCAGCATAAAATTTATCAAGAATTTTCAGAGACTACATTTTTCTTCCACAAGACGAGCTTCCTAGTAAAGCAAAAACTTTCTTGGGCAAAAGACTTGCAAAAGCGAATTAACATAAGGTATCTCTAGATAAAACTAATACAAGTCTTAGGGGGTTATAAAATTCGCAATGAAGCTACTCTGAAACAAGTTTGTCTACCTTCTAATAGGCCAACATTTGAACTATACTCTGGTTGGCGGTACAAGTTTAGATTGTTCGCATTGTTTGAGGTGCAGTTAGTCTTTGGTTTACCAACAGCTTGAATAAGAGACTTTCTCATTTGTTGTGTGGTATAATATGCCTGGCCAACAGTTGCGCCCGCGTAATCGTCATCGATTTGGATTTCATTCCTATGCATTCAATCAAACAGTTAAAGTGTTAGCATTCTCATAGTCCTTCAACTAGAAAAACTTCGAAACCGTTATCCTTCAGAACACTGACAGTGATGACAGGTAAAATATGAGTTCATTATCTATATATGTGCATGATCTTGGATCAGTTGGACTAGTCTGATAGCATGCCACAGCCTAATGATATCTTCAAGCTTCTGTGTGAGACATGTACAACCAGAGCAGCTGGAACCATTGTGCCTATGGTACATGGTAATAGCTGATAAACTAATTGGTTGAATTGAGAGCGCTCAAAGTTATTTTGGACTGTACGTATCAGCGATCCGGTGATAAGATGCGTCTTGATTTATACGAAATGGGGGTAATTAAGCCATTATTTAGTCATATCCCGTAGTTTCTGGAAGAGGCATTTTCTTAAACTGATCATCTTTCACGGTCTTCACTTACTGATTCTCTAAAGTATTCTTTGTTATGAAATGTCATCATCGTCATCATGGACAGAACAGCAGTTTTCAACACTGATACTTTGCCGCCTTACAACCGTAATTTATTTGAAATGCTAATGGTGAAGCAAAAATAAACGTGGATTGGAAAGGAACTTAGTGCGGGCCTACAACAAACATTCCGAGGCTTCTACATCAAAGGACACTTACTAAGGCATTCTAGGTAGAAACACACAATAACAGTGCCGAAGAAACCGGTTAGCATGGGCCAACAGCAAACTTATTCGCATTCTTTTGATTTCTCACTCCTACTCTTCTCAGAAGCGAAAAACTAGTCCTTTTGACCAAAGACAGACTGTTTACGAAGAAGTCTTCAGTGAAGCTGCCTGTCATTTTAGAGACAACAAATAGTAAGGTTTTAAAGTCAAAACTCTCACCCACTAGTAAGATGGTTTCTCCGTTCATTGTTGAACGATCCGCTGCCGATATGCAGTGTTTTCTGTTCAATTATTCGGGGATCTTTCGGCACGGAGGATTAACTTTCCAGAAGAATTTTAACTGCCAAATCAACCTCTTAAAAGTGCATTCTGGGCAGAAGTTTTCAAAGGGTGAATGATCTTTTGACGACGAAAAAGAATTGGGACCTGTGAACACCTTGAGAGAGTATTACCATCGGCATCATCGGCCGCACAAAATCAGTGTTCATTTTTGCTAGTGTTCAAAATGTTTTCAAAGATGTTAGCTGAAAAAAGAGAACCGGGAAGAAATCTGGCGCTAGCATGCTTAAACCGTCCTGGGCTACTGCTGATATGGATAGGGAGTGCTTTATCCAGGAGCTCACCATCCCCTTTTGAAAGGAAGCTATGTGCGCTCAAACGGTGTGAAAAGTCAAAACACAATTCTGATTTCAGAAGCTGCAACTCAATCTGGGTCTACGTTTGCCTGTCACTTATTTGGCCGCGCGGTCAACATATTATCTACAACTGGTACAGAAGGTTCTTATTGTGGGATTGCTTTCGCTGAAATTTTAGGGCCATAGTTGATGATTCGGTGCACGAGTCACTTTCAGAGAATCATGAGTAGAAATATATGTAGTTTTGTTAATTAGTCTGAGGAAGAACGCGCCTAGATTTGATGTGGACTGTTAGCAATTAAATAAAAATATTAAAATCCCGAAAATTTTCCTCCAACTAAGGTAACCTGCGTTAGGGAAAGTGCTTTATGGTATGTAAAGCTTTCTTCTCATAAGAAGGTCACCGCAATCATGAAATTTGTACCCGCATGGCCAGATCAGAATTTACCTTTAGATATTTGACAATTTTTCCGATTTGCCAGTATTCGGACGGCAAATCAACGTGTGACTCTCCTTGATGCTCCGGAACGTCGTCGTCTTCTTCTGTCTCACTTTCTGAACTGACATCGTTAGGGCTATCTTCGTGTCCAGCAGAGACGTGCCTTAATGAGAAATTTCAAATTAGGATAATCATTTTAAGTGCTCATTTAACATTTCTGTTGCCAGGCCCATATCAAAGCAAACAACGGGAAAAAGCTCACTTTTGTAATGATTGACCTTTTAAGCGTTCCAGCGTGATTACATCAGTGTACCGCCTAAAAACAAGCCGGAAATTATAGTACCAATGTCAAAACTCTATAGCTTGTTAACTATGTAGAACGTTCTGGTAGATGCGAAATAACCGTAAAGCAAACAGAAACTCCAACGAGTTCGCAAATGGTTCAAACTGAGATTAACACATACGGCTTCGGCGGCGCAGTGCGATGCTGAACAACTGCGGGCTCGTTTATAGATTCAACCACATCCGTAGATGTAGCCCTTAGCCCATCAAATTTTTCAAGTGATATTTCTTTACTCTCGGTAGCTTCCGGAACTTCCTCGCCCTCTTTCTTCTCTGTTTCTTCTGCAGGCTGATCCGAGTTGGCCACATTTGAGTCCGTCGTCCTCGGTTTACCGACCGATCTGCGTTTCTTCTGGATCTCAGTGCTGTTATTGGAATCTACTATGGGCCATTCATTGTCCGAGTGAGCCGATGACTCATGATTCGCTATGCTGTGAAACATATTCGAGGTCAGTTAGAGTTCAGCTCTAGCGAGCGCATGGAAAAATTCACATTCGCTCCTTAATCAGCCGCCATGAAAACCCATAAATATGTAACCAAAAACCTCTCTCGGTCAAAAGATACTACTGGTAATGCTGTATGGTTTACTATATACCTTCAGCTTATCAAACTAGGAAACACAGAGAATGGAAGGGAGACTTGATGCGACAATTTTAGTCAGTAAGCGCTTTGAGCAGAATTAAATGTTTAATCCTGTTAAGCCAAGTCGTCACTTTTCAAGCTGCTGTATGAATACAAATAGAGACGTGGGAAAAGTCAAGGGTGAATTTTTGAAAGATACCAGTCTAGAAACTGGGGCCCCTTTTGACAAAACGGTGGTTCCGAACCGGAGGATTTCAGTGGTTTGAAGGGATATACGCCCCCGGATTTGAAACAATATTTACTGGAAAACTGATTGTAGTCTGATTGTTAGTCTGGAGCTTTGGTCATTTGACAATGAACCCTGCTATTCTCTTACCCTGTTTTGAATTTGGTACCCAATAAACACCGTGACTTAGATAGTCTTGGTGGCGAATGCTAAGTAGTGATATGTGTGCTAGCATTGCAAGAGAGGGTTAAATCTGTTCGAGTCTAATCAGTGAAACGCACCGAGGCGAAAAGACAGCGCATTACAGTTGTTGTTACAATTCGTGACATTCTGTTAAACTTAACTCAGATTTTGTAGTTGTCTTGTGTATTCTCACCACATTCCTGCACGATTTTGCGTTCTCATTCCCGGCCATGTGTATTTTCCCAGAACTTTTATCGGTTGAAGCCTCTAAGAAGATTGTGAACATACATCCACAAAATGGTAACCGACCGGGTGGATTACTTTCACGCACGCCACATACTCAGGCCGGCCTAAAATAAGGGAAGCACTCACAGTCCGATATGTTCTTCACCGGCTTGTCGTGCAGCTGAGTTTAACCTCACCACATTGTGTCTGCTTATTCTATATCCGGTCTTCTCTCTCTGTTGTTCTGCTGATTATTCTACTGTCCGAGGGACTTCTTGAATTGCATGCCAATATAGCTTTTTTAGGTTCAGCTTAAGCAAGCCCATCTTATTTTCTCTTCCGCTATTCATGCCATTGTGTGTTTCAATGTTGGATGCCTTGCTGTGCACAATGCAGACAAAAAAGAGACGTACAGTTCCATTTTAATTGTTTTTAGGTGGTCAGAATGATTCTGGTCTATTATAGGCGGCAAAGATAAACCTTGTTTTCTTGTTCTCAAAGTTATGAACCGACAAAACATATTACAAAACATATTGGACAGTAGCTCATTAAGTAATGGGGACCCGTGCTCAATCTTCTGACGCAGTTCCATTATCCAAGTTGTTTGCCTACAACAAGATCCGCAGATGAATGTTATAACAGGGGTCGCCGAGCATTCTGATTACATGGTTGGCATAGGTAGCCTTCAGAAACCGAAATAAGGGATGATTGTCCCGGGAAAGGGTGGGTATTGTGGGCCGAGTGCCTCAGCATTCATTATCTACGTAATCACTCGTCAATCTGCTTGGGCATTGATCGCCATTCTGTTGCTATTTAGCCAAACTGGCGCGTACACCAGCAAAAACTTTGCTACCCAGCTAAAAGTATTTCCCCCTTAGTCTAAGCTGTCGATGCTTGAATTCTGTCATTCGCTCAGGACTGGAACTATGCGTTAGGTAAGCTGTCTAGTTCAACTGTCTTTTATACCAAAACGTTTTGTTTATCATTTAGGTTGCGTTGTTGAATGTCTTCTCATTCAGAATTAGGAAGAATGTAGTTAACCGCGGAATGACATTTGTTACAGACAGCTTGAACCCGAATGATGAAGCTCCGACATTTTACTGCTGCCATGACAAACCAAAAGTTTCAGTGTTTGAAAGGCACATGAACCTCCCTCCTAAAGGATCGGACAAAGTGTGTTATCAGTGTCTAGTTTTATTAATTTGTTAGGCACATGGAAAAAATGGAGGGTTGATGATAGCCGTGCTAACCAGGACTACTCTGTGAATTAACATTTTGATGGAAGCAATTAAGTACCAGTTTATGGGTCTTGTAGATAAGCAATGTTTGTTTGCTCTTTACTGGCGAAATCCAAAACACAAATTCAGAGTTGGTCGAACGAAATCATTCTGTTAGTAGAGGATGATCATTAGATGGTTAGTCTTTATGTTTCGTCATTCGATTCTGAATTAGAGTATTGTGAAATGTGACTTACCATTTAGCTGCATCCGACTTAGATCATGTCCCCCGGCGTCAGGCTTTTAGTTGAGATCAGGAATACAAAATAACAGCCATTATCCAAGAGGAAACGTGAAGCCTGGCACCAAAATAATAACTGCTACTAATATTCACTCTAGATGTTTTGAGGTTTTGAGTTCAATATTTGAACCATTTAATTTTTGCGCAGATTTTGCGGTCACAGATCACCATATGAATCACTTCTACCCTTTTTTTAAAGACACTGCCAACTCACCTCATGTTCCCCTTGGCCGACGACCGATTTCTACCTTTACGCCGCACAGAAGACTGAGCAGATCTAAAAAGCAAATGTTTTGCTTCGGTCGTGCATCAGTTAGTGAGCAACATATGCCAAGCATAGAGGCTGAACAGCCTTTATATACTGAGACGCTTGGTAGATTTTCGACTATTTTAGTGGACTTTGAAGTATATTAATTGTAACTTGTGGCATAACCCACTGTAACGCTCTCAGAGAGGCACTTTTTTGGTGAACTAAGATGTGCGATTTAATTTTGGTCCATGGCTCCTACTTTTTGGCTCTTATTTGTATAGACTGTTTCCCATTTAAGGTGAAATCGTGACAACAAATAACCAAGTGCTCCGCCGTATAGCAAATTTAACTTTGAACTCCTTATTTCAATGGTATTTTTTTCCTACCATTCTCCGATGAGTTAACATGAGGTGTTTTAGAAAACGGGGCGTCACCTACGAGTTTTGCGGGGATGAAACATCAATAATCGTAACAGATTGATCTCTAGAAAAAAGCGGCTCCGCAAGCAACTGTTCAATCATTAGAAGAAACAAAACCAGCCTCTAACATTGCTAACTCACAGACATACAACTATTATGTAAATAGAATCCCACAATAGAAAGAAAAGCAAAACTTGATCATGAAACGGACCAATAGCAGCCGACCAGGTATGTTTGAGGCAGTCGTACATTCAGGCCTACAAAATTATTTGTTCAAATTATTACGCTAATATTCCTTTTACGCTTTTTCTGTAAGTCAAATCAGGCCCACTAAAGGCTGTTTGTAAATAAAATCATAATATGACATTACTTCACATTGTTTGGCGTAGCATCTTACTGTAGGTACTCATTCTGGTGCAGCCAAACTGTCCACCTACTTCACAGCTGTTTGATCACCGCATGCTTCTGTAACAGCCTTCTTTGGAATATGAGCCGAACGAAGTCCAACGGTTTGCCATCGCTGACTTGGCTGCGTAACCACTGGTAACTCATTCATTGGGCGCTTTTTTGCCTTTTCAACTTTTTCTGACTTTATTTGTGACTGTGATAATTTGGAATCATCCTTCTGATTCTCCGTCCTTGAAGTTTTTTGCACCATTGGCTCAGGTGAGTTTGATCTTGAAGAATGCTCAGCAAGGTTGTTCAGATTCGCCTTTTTCATAAATTCGGAAAAGGATGAGCTGTTGGCCTGTAGTAATTCCACCAGGCTGCGGTGCACCTCACCAACCCTGTCAAAATTCATTTGTCCGGTTTTTTGATTATAGCCCTGCAAATACAGGAAAAGATTTACTACAATGCTCGTGTTGCTTCCGTGAAAGATTAATTTCGGATAGAGCTAAATATCCGGAAGTAAATTGAGTTTGGCAGTAACATGTGACAAAGTCATAGCAGGTTCAAATTATGTTTCATTCTGATAAATAAGGACTTGTACGCGTGTATCCACCTTTATCACTGTAGATTTGACTAAATAGCACTGCAGCTGCTCTGCAAAAATGTCATCGCAAAAATCAGCCATGTTTTCATCACTGGAGTTTTCATGTTAAATGTACTTTAAAAAATTCCTCATGATGACGAGTTCTATTGTCACATTGTATTACTAAAGTCCATATGGAAGTGGAGGCCTCGAAAAATTTTCAGTCTCCTACACAAGGCACGTCGGCTGATTCCATTATTGCAAATCCATAATAACGATTAAGTGATAGTAGCAAATACAGTGCCAAAAAGCACTGATTATTTCTGAAAACCTTCAGAGCCAGTGATAATTTATCTAGATTCGAAGTACGAGCCCCAGCTTGTGCGAAACCTGTAACTTGAAAGTTACGTAACATCAATGCCTCTATTTCAAGAGGTTTGGTAGTACTCTGTGGTTGTGTGTGCGAACAAGGTGGTAAGCATTTGCAGGGATGAAGAAGTAGCCAAAAAATATCCTTTAGAATATCGACTATAATCAAAGTACTGGAAACATAGTTACAAAGTCAGCTGAACTAGTTAAGCACATTATAATGACATACTCACTCCATTCATAAACCATCCGTAAGTGGCTGCCGTGACGGATAACTCGGACCTTGGGTTGCGTATACCCACCTCAAAATAGGCAATATCACCGTGCATTTGGCGCCAGGGTGGAGCTCGGCAACCGTTTTCATGGATCATGGTAAATACTGCGTTTTATGATTGGGAAATAAACAAAGGATTTAGCTGCAAATTTTGCGTTATCTAGTTTATACTACGCAACCTTTCAGCTAAATACAATTAAGCGTAACTCATCTTATTTCAGATTTATGGTTAACTGAAATTCTCGTACATTTGCATTCTGTTCATCCTCGCAAATATTTTCTACCTTTCGTAAACAAAGCGAGTTTGGGTGGGGATTGTGTTGGTAACAGAGTAAAGGTAAATAAAATGTAGAGTTTTTCTGGTCGAGTTCTAGCACGTTTCTCAACGCATTGTATACCTGACTGAAGGCTGAATCTCTCAGCAAACCGCGCATGGAACTGTATCATTAGTTTGAGTTGGAAAACTAAACCCGCTGGGGTAATACATATCAAAACTTTATATAAACCAGCAAGAATTAATTTTATTCGAAACTATGCACGGAGTTTACAAGCTTTCGGATGATGGATAAAAAATTAACACTTAGTGTGACAAGATAAAATTACCTGTGATAGGAATTTCGACCATAGAAAACATCTTCACGAAAAGGAATTTGTCAAAACGTCTGAGACAAACAACAATCAACGAAATAATTTGAAAGTCACAGGCTATACAGACCATACGTAACCAGATGCGCTCTGGAAATCTAGGCCAAAAACTTATTTGCGGCAGTGCTGTGGCCGAAAGCACTATGTGGAATACGTGAACTTTATGGACTACTGCAACACTTCTGCACGACAAATTTTGAGAATGAGGTCTTCCAGTGTACTTCTTGTGGAATTTGTTTAGAACTAGAATAAGAGATAACCTAAGAGTAAAATGCTTGGCCAATGGTTTGTGAATCAAATAGATTCCGACAAATAAGTCCTCACTTTACATAAGCTGTGATGATGAAGTCTGACCCTAGAAGGACATACAAGTGTAAATTTCTGTTAAAGAGTTTTAGTTGAGCATTTTAGTTGCCGACTTATTGTATATATTTCCTTAAAGAGAATATATAAAAGAGAGAGAATATATAAAAGAGAATATATAAAAGTTGTATCAGGTAAAGACCTGATACAACTCCGTAAGTAACCATCCCCCTTACTGTTCTAGTTGATTTAAACCTGACTTTGCTTGGCCAGCAAATCATCAGAATACTTGTGCTTAAGGGAAAATGCAGGGTTAAGATAAGGAACTTTTATCGAAAAGCATCCACAGGTTTCCCCTGTTTTCTTGTTACTCAAGAAGTTAAAACAGGAAGTGCATGGTAAAACCTTTTTAAAAACCTCAAAATAAACGTTCACCAAGGTTGTGTTCACAGGTTTCCTACTTATTTTTTTAAATCAAACTTTTTTTGCTTTCAAATATCGGGTACAATCTTAAAAGTAACCAAGTTATGTTTTTTCGGATGGTGGAACCATATGTGTGTGAGGATTATTTCAACTGACGGTTGCAGCAAAATGAGCTGAAAATAACGGTTTCTCCTTCTTCCAAGTAGTGTTTAATATTTCAGAAAGACAGCAGTAACAAGATAGTGCTTTTTTGCTTTCTCTCAGTTATTTCAGGCTTAAATCTAGTTCAGAATTTCCGTATTTTTTATGGCTTTGCCAAATGGACGCAAACAAGACGATGTCGAAATTTCGTGCATACCTGTCTTGGACTACATACAAGTATGGGTGCCATGAAGTAAGCTCATGCCTTCAGAACGGCACCTTGTTTGGAGCTTTCAGTTACCAAAAAATATTTCCGAGAGATGTGTGAAGTCGCAACATAAAAGTAAAAAGAGATTTTTCTCCTTTCTCAATTTATGTTTTTTTCACTTGTGCAACCATTAAATGAAATAATTTTTTGCCGTTTATATAGTCTCGTTGTGAGATAGAGTATAATCCATTATTTGTTCACCACTTTGAAATAGTCACTCTTGTCAGTGTTTATATTCGGGAAATTTTAGTGGCTGAATGCCGTTTTTATAAATCGGAAATCAGGATATAATTTCTACCCCCCCATGAGCCCTAAGTTGACCGGTGTAGTCTTCAAGGTTTTGCACAAACTTAGAGCAAAACACCCCTCTCTTTTAGAGAGACAAGAAGGATTTTTCCATTGTTTTAAAAGTGTAAAACAGGGACATTTTGCGCCGCAGTTTAGGTTCTTTATCTCTGCTTAATTTAGAAACCGCGTACAGCTGTTTACTCACTTTATCAGCCTATCTGAAAGTAAACCTTTGCCCGATTGGGCCTTAACTCTAAGGTAGATACCATTTTAAAATAATCGTGTACATTAGCGATGTATTTTAATTGCGGTCTACTTTATTGCATTGGATTGATAGTCTACTAGAAGAAAACAACTCCTTCGCTATTCAAGCACTCAAAATGACAGTTTGTTCTTATTAACTATAGCTGCTTCAACATGCATACCCTAAATAACTCAGTGAAATAATTGTGCCAACCTTTGCGGATACGAAATCTTTTTTGGGTTCCCCAGCAGTGCGTTAGTCTCTTGGTATTAACTTTGTTGAAAACGCCGGTTAACAGCTTTTTGCAGCTTTCATAGTTTGATCAAAGTTTATTCTTTAAACTAGACAGGGGTGTTGGGATTTACTCCGCAGCGAAAAAGTAAAATGACTTTAGGGCAAGAAAGTTTCTGGTAACTGTAAATGGATGGTGAAATCATCACTAACAAACAAGAATACTTTTTAAGCGTACAAGACCATAAAGAACTAGCAAGTACTTCCATCTGTCGAGAAATGGATCTTCATTTTACCGTAAATATTGGAGAACCAACCATCTAGAACGTTGCCAAATGTAGCTAATCTCAAACGTGTTTGCAAACTGGTCATGGAACTAAGAAAGTTCATAACGTAGCTAAAGCACGCCACAGTTGAAATTAGAAAGTTTCGGGAAAGTTCCGTAAATATGACGTTTGTCAGCCAGTTATTGAAACTAATGCTAATAAAAAATTTGAATTTCTCCAGGAAACCATCCGACTGTAAAGGATAAGCGTTCCATTTAGTGATGGTCAGGCCGGTCAGCTACATCGTCCCGAATACGAATAGCTGCCGTTTGATGGGTAGTATTCCGGGCCAGATTCTAACGTTTGGTCACCGTTACAGACTATGTTCCAGTTTCTAAAAATGCGAGTTTGCCTTCACAAAGTATGTTTTAGTCCACAGGGTAATGTGGTTCTTCCAGAAGTGTCACAATAAGAATTTATGTCGTTTCAAGATATATGGCATACGTAGCATTTCTAGATTTTACGGCCACCCATTCATCTTCCACATTTTTATAGAAAGTGTAAAAGCATCTGACGTGATCGTCCCTACGTTTTGTTTATCTGAACACAAAATGGCGTGACCAAACTCCATTATAATGGAAAACACAGTACTCGCTAGAAATTCCGACGGATGCTTGTACATGCAAGGATATTCCATGGAGCCCCCCTTGAGTTAAAGTGCAAAGCTCTCAAATATCGAATGAACGCCTACCCAGCTATCGCTCATTGTCTCCGTTGTTTTTGAGACTTGGTACATTTTAGACAGCTTTTGCTCTGCTAAGTTTTTAATAACAGTTCTAGTTGTTGTCATGCAGAGCTTTGAAAAAGCATTTCAGCAAAAGTTTCTATGATTTTGCCATACAGACTCCATGCAGCATTAGATAACTCTATGAAATGCTCATTTACTTAATACAGTTATTACACTGACTTTGCTTTCCTACATAACTATCTTGAACGCATACGCAAATCAATCAGACTGAAGCAGCTCTTTTACTCAGTGTAGATGCTGTTTTTAAGAACGTGTCATGCCTCACGCCGTCAAGGCTGGCCCAACTAAATAAAAAAATATTCATATGAACTCTTTATTACATAATTAACCGTATTTTAGAAAAAAAGGTCCGTAGTCTAAGGTAACAAGGCTATTTCACCCTCCTGAATTTTTGTGAGAAAAACATGAATGGTCCGCCTTCATGATCTTCAAGCCTTTATTTGGATGCATTGGCCGGTAGCCCTGAGTTTGAAGTGAAAAGATATTTGTGAGCTTTCGTCTTGTTTACTTCCATTGGGCTCCAAATTTCATTGGATTTACGTGATCATAAGTAGAAGAAACCAGCAACAAAAAGCCATTACGCTGCTAAAACTTGCAGCAAAAATGCTGATTGATCCTGGTTACAAGGCTATTCCATCCAATTGTGTCTACAAACATTGCTGTACAAGTACATGCTAATCGCATCAACAATCAAGACAAACGATCCATTATTTTGCCGTGATGTGTCTGATGACTGCTCGTTTTCTACGACTCATTGAGAATACTGTCCCTTGATGTAAATACAAAATGCTTCAACCTTGAACTTTGGAAAAAACGAACTTTCAAGAGTTCCTGCGTAAAATTCGCCTTCTGGTGCATTTAGAAAGGCCGTCACAGCATTATGGTTTCAAAGTTTCTTCCTCTATAATTGACGAGTATTTCATTGTACTTCATTCAACAGCTACAAATATCTGTCTTTTACCCAAAGGACGTTTTAGATTTTCATAACGTCAAGTAGTTCCTTGCTGTCTTACACTTCTGGACAGATCACAGCAGTTTCAGACCACCAAAAAAGAATCCATTGAAGAAAGTTGGATGTCCTGCGCCTAGCTTTTTAGTATGCACACTGCAATGGATTTTCTAATCGCTCCTCTAGAAACTCAGTAGCCAGTCACTAGTAACCACCACGTTCAACAGGTCTATTGCCTATTTGGGGTTTTCAACAAGTAATAACTCTGAGAGCATTTTAACACCCTTAAGACATCTTTTTAAAACATCACCCACATTTTTGACGGCCAAGCTCAACCTAGCTTACATTTGAGTTGAGATCAAACCAACCATTGCCTGTTGGCGTTTGCTCAAAGAATGCACAGCGTCCAGAATTTTACTTCAATTGCTTCTCTTGTTTCTACTTCATTGTTGCCTTTGAACGAATAAAACTCTCCAACAGTGAAAAATTAATATTTATTCTTAGTAAGCCTATGGTATATTCTGTCCAGACTGAGCCTGCTTTGCCACTCACTGTGTACCCCAGTTTATTGGTCTCGTATAAATCTACTACCAGTCAAAGCGTGGCACTTTTTATGATTTGTTCGCCAAAAAACATCCTGTGTTTGCCAAATCACAACGTTTGTCGTCCAGAAAGCAAAAATACCGTGGATATTTCGCTGT
>SJOL01005519.1:2814-13017 GCA_004794785.1 Opisthorchis felineus
GAAATCAACATCAACGTCAACATCAACATGAACATCAAGGTCAACATCAACATCAACATCAACATCAACATGAATATCAACATGAAGATCGAAATCAACATCAACGTCAACTTCAACAGGAACATCGAGGTCAACAAGAAAAAAAATCATCAGTGACATCAAAATCAACATCGAAATCAACATCAGCATCAACATGAACTTCAATTTCAGCATCAACATCAACATCATCATAAATATCTACATCAACATCAACATCAACATAAACAACCACATCGACATCAGAATGAGCATGAGAACCATAATGAACATCAACAGCAACATCAACACCAACATAAACATAAACATCAACATGAATATGGGCATGAAGATCGAAATCAACATCAACGTCAACATCAATATGAACATCTACGTCAACGTCGCATTCAAAATCATCATCAACATCAACATCGACTTCAAAGTGAACATCAGCATCAACATGAAAATCAACATGATAATCAACATCAACATCAACGTCAACACGAACATCAAGGTCAACATGAAAATAAAATCATCATTAACATCAACGTCAACATCAAAATCAACGTGAAAATCAACATGAACATGAACATGAACATGAACATGAACATCAAAATCTAAATCTTCATGGACATCAACAACAACATCAAAAGCAATATCAACATCAACACGAAAATTAACATCAAAATCAACATCAAAATCACCATCAAAATCAATATCAACATCAATGTCATCATCAACGTCAACATCAACATCAACATCAAAATCAAGATAAAAATTAACACCAACGTCAACATCAGCATCAACATCAGCTTCAACATGAACATGAACAGCAACAACAAAATCATCATCAACATCAACATCAACATCAACGTCAAGATCGTCAACATATGGATCATCAAATCATCAGTATCATTCAAGATCAATATCACCATCAACATCAAAATTTACATCAAAGTCGACATCAATATGAATATGGAATCAAAATGAATATCAAATTCAAAATGAATATCGGATCAACATCAACATCAAAATCTACATGAACATGAACATCAAAATCAGCATCAACATGCACATCAGCATGATCAGGAGCATCAAAATTACATTAACGTCAACATCAACGGCGACATCACCATCACCATCAACATCAACACCAACATCAACATCAAAATCAAGATCAACATATACATCAGCATGAACATGAAAATCGAAATGAACATCAACAACAACAACAATATCAACATCATCATGAACATGAACATCAATATCAGCATGCACGTCAACAACAACATCAACATCGATATCAAAAATACATCCAAAGCAACCTCAAAATCAACATCAATATCAGCATCAAGAACAACACCAACATCAACATCAACATCAAAATCAACATCGATATCAACATTGAGAACAACACCAACATCAACATCATCATCAACATCAACATCAACATCAACATGAACATGAAGATTAACATCAAAATCAACAAAATATTAATCATCAATTCAACGTAAAAATCAAGATCAATATCAACATCTACATCAACATGAAATTCAATATCAAAATCGACATCAACATCAAAATCAAAATCACCACCAAGATCAACATGAACATCAACGTCAACATCAACTACAACATGGACCTCAGCATGAAAACCAACATCAACATCAACCTGAACATCAACATCAACATCAACCGCAAAATCAAAATGATCATGAACAACATCATCAACATCAACATCAACATCAAAATTATTATCAACATCAAAATCAACATCAAGCTCAACATCAGCATCAACATGAACCTCAACATGAACATCAATGTCAAAATCAACTTCAAATTCAAAATCACATTATTATCAACAACGACATCAACATGAATATGAAGATCAAAATGAACATCAACATCAACATCAACATCACCATGAACACCAAAACATCAACTTCAATATCAACATGAACAGCAACGTCAACTTCAACAACATAATAATCCTCAAATCGACATCAAAATCAACATCAATATCAACATCAACATCAACATAAATATCACCATGAACGTCAACATTAAAATGAAGACCTACATCATCGTCGACATCAGCATGAATATGCTAATCAGAACGAACATCAACGGCAACATCCACATCAACATGAACATGATCATGAACATGAACATGAACATCAAAATCTTAAACAACATCAACATCAACATCAACATCAACATGAACATCAACACTAGCGACAAAATCCACATCCACATCAACATCAACATCAACATCAACATCAACGTCGGCATCAACGTCAACATTAACATGAACATCAACATCAATATGAACATCAACTCCAACATCAACATCAACATCATTTTCAAAATCAACATCAGCATCAATATCGACATCAACATGAATATTAAGAACAAAATGAACATCATCAGCAACGTGAACATGAACATGAACAGCAACATCAACATCAACATCAACATGAAAATCAAAATTAAATTCAACATCAAAATGAACGTCAATATCACCTTCAGGATCAACATCAACATAAACATCAACAAGAATATCAACATAAATAACAACAGCAACAGCAACTTCAAAATAAACGTCCACCTCAACCTCAAAATCAACATCAACATCAACATTAACATCAAAATCAGCATCAACATCAACATCAACATCAACATGGAGGTCAACATCAACATCAACGTCAACAATAACATCAAAATCAGCATCAACATCATCATCAACATGAACATCAACATGGACGTAAACATCAACATCAATGTCGACATCAAAATCCACAACAACATCAACAGCAACATCAAGATCAATATCAAGATCAAAATCAACATCATCGTCAACATCAACATCATTTTCAACATCAACATCAGCATCAACATCGACATCCAGATTAATATGAATTTCATAATATACATGAACATGAACGTGAACATGATCATCAACGTCAATAACAACATGAACGACAACATCAACAGGATCTTCAAAAGTAACGTCCACCTGAACCTCAACAGCAACATCAACATCAACATCGACGTCAACTTCTACTTCAACATCGATATCAACATGAAGATCAACAGCAATATCAACAGCAAAATCAACATCATCATCGACATCAACGCCAACAGCAACATTAACATGAACATGAACACCAACATGTTCATGAAAATCAACATCAACGTCGACATCGTCGTCAACATGAACATCAACATAAACATGAATATCAACATCAACATCAACATCAAAATCAAAATCAACATCGACATCAAGATGAATAGGAAAATCATATTGAACATCAACATCAACATGAACATCAAAATCACCGTGAACATGAACATCAAAATCAAAATCAACATCAATATCAACATCACCATCAACAACAACATCAACACCAAAATAAAGATCAACAGAAAAATCAACATGAACATGAACATGAACATCAACACCAATATCAACATCATCTTCACGATCAACATAAAGATGAACATCAACATCATCTTCAGCATGAACCTCAACATAAATATCAATATCAACATCAACATTAACATAAATATCATGATCAACTTCAAAATGAACGTCAAACTCAACAGCAACATCAGCATGAACGTGAACAACAACATCAACGTCAAGATCAACATCAATATCAACATCAACACGAACATGAAAATCAACATCAATATCAAAATCAACATGAACATGAAAATCGACATCAACATCAACATCAACCTTAATGTCAAAATCAGAATCAACATCAACATCAACATCAACATGAACATCAACATGAACATCAACGTCAACAACAACATCAACGGCGACATCAACATCAACATCAACATCAACACCAACATCAACATCAAAATCAACATCAACGTCAACAACAACATCTGCATCAACATCAGCTTCACAGTCAACAAGAACATGAACAAGACATCAACATCAACATGAATATCAACATTAAAATCAATATCAACATCAACATCAAAATCAACATCGACAACAACATGTATATGGAGATAAATAATGAACATCAAAATCAAAATGAACATCAATATCAAAATTGAGATCGTCATGAACATGAACATGATCATCAAAATCAACATCAACATCAACATGAACGTCAAGATTATCGTCAAGATCAGCATTAACGTCAACATCAACATCAGCATGAACAGCAACATCAAATTCAACATCAACATCAATATCAACATCAACATCAACTTCAACATCAATAACAATAACAACATCGACACCAACATGAAAATGGAGATAAAAATGAACATCAAAATGAACAAGAACATGAAAATGAAGATCAACATCAACATTAAAATGAACACAAACATGAACATCAACATCAACGTCAAAATGAACGTCAATATCATCGTCATGATCAACATCAACATAAACATCAACAACAACATCAACATCAATATCAACGTCAACATCGACATCAACTTGTGTATGAAAATGAAAGTGAACATCAACAGCAACATCATCATCAATATCAAAACCAACATCAACATCAACAGCAACATCTACATGAACATGAACATGAAAATGAACATCAACATCAACATCAAAATCAACATCAAAATCAATGTCAACATAAATGTCAACATCAACGTGAACATCAACATCAACATCAACATCAACATCAACATCAACATCAACATCAACATCAACATGAATATCAACATGAAGATCGAAATCAACATCAACGTCAACTTCAACAGGAACATCGAGGTCAACAAGAAAAAAAATCATCAGTGACATCAAAATCAACATCGAAATCAACATCAGCATCAACATGAACTTCAATTTCAGCATCAACATCAACATCATCATAAATATCTACATCAACATCAACATCAACATAAACAACCACATCGACATCAGAATGAGCATGAGAACCATAATGAACATCAACAGCAACATCAACACCAACATAAACATAAACATCAACATGAATATGGGCATGAAGATCGAAATCAACATCAACGTCAACATCAATATGAACATCTACGTCAACGTCGCATTCAAAATCATCATCAACATCAACATCGACTTCAAAGTGAACATCAGCATCAACATGAAAATCAACATGATAATCAACATCAACATCAACGTCAACACGAACATCAAGGTCAACATGAAAATAAAATCATCATTAACATCAACGTCAACATCAAAATCAACGTGAAAATCAACATGAACATGAACATGAACATGAACATGAACATCAAAATCTAAATCTTCATGGACATCAACAACAACATCAAAAGCAATATCAACATCAACACGAAAATTAACATCAAAATCAACATCAAAATCACCATCAAAATCAATATCAACATCAATGTCATCATCAACGTCAACATCAACATCAACATCAAAATCAAGATAAAAATTAACACCAACGTCAACATCAGCATCAACATCAGCTTCAACATGAACATGAACAGCAACAACAAAATCATCATCAACATCAACATCAACATCAACGTCAAGATCGTCAACATATGGATCATCAAATCATCAGTATCATTCAAGATCAATATCACCATCAACATCAAAATTTACATCAAAGTCGACATCAATATGAATATGGAATCAAAATGAATATCAAATTCAAAATGAATATCGGATCAACATCAACATCAAAATCTACATGAACATGAACATCAAAATCAGCATCAACATGCACATCAGCATGATCAGGAGCATCAAAATTACATTAACGTCAACATCAACGGCGACATCACCATCACCATCAACATCAACACCAACATCAACATCAAAATCAAGATCAACATATACATCAGCATGAACATGAAAATCGAAATGAACATCAACAACAACAACAATATCAACATCATCATGAACATGAACATCAATATCAGCATGCACGTCAACAACAACATCAACATCGATATCAAAAATACATCCAAAGCAACCTCAAAATCAACATCAATATCAGCATCAAGAACAACACCAACATCAACATCAACATCAAAATCAACATCGATATCAACATTGAGAACAACACCAACATCAACATCATCATCAACATCAACATCAACATCAACATGAACATGAAGATTAACATCAAAATCAACAAAATATTAATCATCAATTCAACGTAAAAATCAAGATCAATATCAACATCTACATCAACATGAAATTCAATATCAAAATCGACATCAACATCAAAATCAAAATCACCACCAAGATCAACATGAACATCAACGTCAACATCAACTACAACATGGACCTCAGCATGAAAACCAACATCAACATCAACCTGAACATCAACATCAACATCAACCGCAAAATCAAAATGATCATGAACAACATCATCAACATCAACATCAACATCAAAATTATTATCAACATCAAAATCAACATCAAGCTCAACATCAGCATCAACATGAACCTCAACATGAACATCAATGTCAAAATCAACTTCAAATTCAAAATCACATTATTATCAACAACGACATCAACATGAATATGAAGATCAAAATGAACATCAACATCAACATCAACATCACCATGAACACCAAAACATCAACTTCAATATCAACATGAACAGCAACGTCAACTTCAACAACATAATAATCCTCAAATCGACATCAAAATCAACATCAATATCAACATCAACATCAACATAAATATCACCATGAACGTCAACATTAAAATGAAGACCTACATCATCGTCGACATCAGCATGAATATGCTAATCAGAACGAACATCAACGGCAACATCCACATCAACATGAACATGATCATGAACATGAACATGAACATCAAAATCTTAAACAACATCAACATCAACATCAACATCAACATGAACATCAACACTAGCGACAAAATCCACATCCACATCAACATCAACATCAACATCAACATGAACATCAACATCAACATCAACGTCAACATCAACATCAACGTCGGCATCAACGTCAACATTAACATGAACATCAACATCAATATGAACATCAACTCCAACATCAACATCAACATCATTTTCAAAATCAACATCAGCATCAATATCGACATCAACATGAATATTAAGAACAAAATGAACATCATCAGCAACGTGAACATGAACATGAACAGCAACATCAACATCAACATCAACATGAAAATCAAAATTAAATTCAACATCAAAATGAACGTCAATATCACCTTCAGGATCAACATCAACATAAACATCAACAAGAATATCAACATAAATAACAACAGCAACAGCAACTTCAAAATAAACGTCCACCTCAACCTCAAAATCAACATCAACATCAACATTAACATCAAAATCAGCATCAACATCAACATCAACATCAACATCAACATGGAGGTCAACATCAACATCAACGTCAACAATAACATCAAAATCAGCATCAACATCATCATCAACATGAACATCAACATGGACGTAAACATCAACATCAATGTCGACATCAAAATCCACAACAACATCAACAGCAACATCAAGATCAATATCAAGATCAAAATCAACATCATCGTCAACATCAACATCATTTTCAACATCAACATCAGCATCAACATCGACATCCAGATTAATATGAATTTCATAATATACATGAACATGAACGTGAACATGATCATCAACGTCAATAACAACATGAACGACAACATCAACAGGATCTTCAAAAGTAACGTCCACCTGAACCTCAACAGCAACATCAACATCAACATCAACATCAACTTCTACTTCAACATCGATATCAACATGAAGATCAACAGCAATATCAACAGCAAAATCAACATCATCATCGACATCAACGCCAACAGCAACATTAACATGAACATGAACACCAACATGTTCATGAAAATCAACATCAACGTCGACATCGTCGTCAACATGAACATCAACATAAACATGAATATCAACATCAACATCAACATCAAAATCAAAATCAACATCGACATCAAGATGAATAGGAAAATCATATTGAACATCAACATCAACTTGAACATCAAAATCACCGTGAACATGAACATCAAAATCAAAATCAACATCAATATCAACATCACCATCAACAACAACATCAACACCAAAATAAAGATCAACAGAAAAATCAACATGAACATGAACATGAACATCAACACCAATATCAACATCATCTTCACGATCAACATAAAGATGAACATCAACATCATCTTCAGCATGAACCTCAACATAAATATCAATATCAACATCAACATTAACATAAATATCATGATCAACTTCAAAATGAACGTCAAACTCAACAGCAACATCAGCATGAACGTGAACAACAACATCAACGTCAAGATCAACATCAATATCAACATCAACACGAACATGAAAATCAACATCAATATCAAAATCAACATGAACATGAAAATCGACATCAACATCAACATCAACCTTAATGTCAAAATCAGAATCAACATCAACATCAACATCAACATGAACATCAACATGAACATCAACGTCAACAACAACATCAACGGCGACATCAACATCAACATCAACATCAACACCAACATCAACATCAAAATCAACATCAACGTCAACAACAACATCTGCATCAACATCAGCTTCACAGTCAACAAGAACATGAACAAGACATCAACATCAACATGAATATCAACATTAAAATCAATATCAACATCAACATCAAAATCAACATCGACAACAACATGTATATGGAGATAAATAATGAACATCAAAATCAAAATGAACATCAATATCAAAATTGAGATCGTCATGAACATGAACATGATCATCAAAATCAACATCAACATCAACATGAACGTCAAGATTATCGTCAAGATCAGCATTAACGTCAACATCAACATCAGCATCAACAGCAACATCAAATTCAACATCAACATCAATATCAACATCAACATCAACTTCAACATCAATATCAATATCAAAATTACATCAACATGAATATAAAGATCAAAATGAACATCAAAATGAACAAGAACATGAAAATGAAGATCAACATCAACATTAAAATGAACACAAACATGAACATCAACATCAACGTCAAAATGAACGTCAATATCATCGTCATGATCAACATCAACATAAACATCAACAACAACATCAACATCAATATCAACGTCAACATCGACATCAACTTGTGTATGAAAATGAAAGTGAACATCAACAGCAACATCATCATCAATATCAAAACCAACATCAACATCAACAGCAACATCTACATGAACATGAACATGAAAATGAACATCAACATCAACATCAAAATCAACATCAAAATCAATGTCAACATAAATGTCAACATCAACGTGAACATCAACATCAACATCAACATCAAAATCAAGATCAAAATTAACACTAACTTCAACATCAGCGTCAACATCAGCTTCAACATGAACATGAACAACATCAACAAAATCATCATCAACATCAACGTCAAGATCGACAACATATGGATCATCAAATCATCAGTATCATCAAGATCAATATCAGCATCAACATCAAAATTTACATCAAAGTCGACATCAACATGAATATGAAATCAAAATGAAGATCAAAATCAAAATGAATACCAGATCAACATGAACATCAAAATCTACATGAACATGAACATCAAAATCAGCATCAACATGCACATCAGCATGATCAGGAACATCAAAATTACATCAAAGTCAACATCAACGGCGACATCAATATCAACATCAACATCAACACCAACATCAACATCAAAATCAAAATCAACATATACATCAGCATGAACATGAAAATCAAAATGAACATCAACAACAACAACAATATCAACATCATCATGAACATGAACATCAATACCAGCATCCACGTCAACATCAAAACCAACAGCAACATCAACAGCAACATCTACATTATCATGAACATGGAAATGAACATCAACATCAACATCAAAATCAAAATCAACTCCAACATCAACATCAACATCAACGTCAAATATAACATCAACATCGACATCCACATCAGCATCAACATCAATATCAAGATGGATATGAAGATCGAAATGAACATCAAGATCAATATGAAAATCAACGTCAACCTCAACATGAACATGAACATCGACATCAAAATCAAGAATAACATCAACATTCACATCCACATCAACATCAAGATCATCATCTCCATCAACATCAACATGAACGTCAACATC
>SJOL01005521.1:0-12964 GCA_004794785.1 Opisthorchis felineus
GTAAACAAAAACTGAATTGTGGATAAGCCTCAGGAGCTGAAAACACGTTGATTTTGTGTGAATCATTCAAGGCCCATCAAATTCAGACTGTTCGTTTGTAAATGAGACCTCGTGCATACAGTGTAAATCGCGTGTTTTTTGAGACCATATAGTCAGTAGGCAATAAGCTACCAGACATCACTCAATGCTAACCAGCCGTTTAAAATGGCGTTGTTTAAACAAGCCTCGAAGACAGTGTCACCGCTGATGTGCCTCCTCCATAGTGTAAGTATTGCCCTCAGTTTGTCGGCTGCTGCCCCATCGTGATATTTCGATAACCCAACTTAAATCTTCCTCTCGTTTCAGGACGTCAATAGCTCAATGAAAACTGTGCATCAAGAAGGTCATACGCATCCCGGCAGGACATATTTACTAATGAACACAACAAATAAATATCTACTTTTCATGTCGTACAATTTGGACCTTCGAATTCTATCGGTAGAGATGGATTGGCGCGCTTTGGCCAGCTGATTATTCATCGTAGACCCCTGGGCGCATGTTAGTCATGTGCGTCAGCTAGGTTCATTCAGCTGCCCGCCATTATGGACTACATGGTCGTCCTGACATATGTTCCCAGTTACATTGTAGAACTCTCCTGTTTAAGCACAAACTCGCAAATGTCATCAGCATCTGCAAACCTTACGTTTTTCCAGACTCGCATGATTTATCGGACAATAATGAATGCCTTCTCAACGATGATAAGTAGGAATAGAGCTTACTGAGGCCCCTGAATACAATTCGGTATTCGACCAGTGAAGTAGATGTAAGTAGCAAAAATTATTTAAAGGAGTGGCACCTCCGCATATTTTGCTTCCACAAGGACCATTAGGTTCTAGAAAGCTCGATGAATTATGATGAACTATCTTCAGTTTTCGTCCATTGTAAGCGATTCACTTTTCACCGCAATTCGCGATGTTATTGCATTGGGCACCATTTCCACAGTTGGTAGTGAATAATGACCTTGAAGATCAGCTCGCTTAAAAAAATCACCGATGATTTGTGGAACTTTTCATTTCATATAGGCATTCTTCACTATGAAGATGTAACCTTGAAAACGTCGTTGCTTTCGGGAATTCAAGTCCATTATGGGAACACTGAGCGGCGGTTTGCAGTTTTTTGGTTTGAGTCCAAGTAAACAGGCTGGACGAATGAAATAGTTACATCTCATTCCCCATTGTTCGATCTTTTGGTTGCGAACAATTTACGAATACTTAGAACGTGATAAGCATATTTCCTCGGTTCTGCCTTCCCCTACGCCTTGTCGTTGCCTACTACGTTCATATATCACATCATATATCATATCACAGCATAGTTTCTCGTTCTCTCCTTTGAGAGAACGAGAATTCGAAATCTGACAGAGGTGTAATCAGCTACCGCATATCAGGATCAGTGTAATTTCTGGCCTGTTTTTGCAGACGGCACAGACATCAATTCGCTTCCTCCTCCTAGGTATTTATGCTTTGTGGGTGCACTGAGGTTTCCAGGTGGGCTAAGATGGGGCAACTTCCAAGTGCTGCTCGGCGGATGAAGGAATACCGACCGGTGATTCCTAAGTCTTTCGATAGACAGCTGGGAGCACTGCTCAGCGCCTAGTTAGGTCAAAGTGTAAAGCCTGTTGGCCAAGCCTTGTTCAAACGGTGTGTAAGTAAGTATTAGGTCTACTCGGATGCGACGATACCCCAGGGGAAATAGGCTCAAGATGACCCATTTTGTAGGATGTGAAACACAAATCAGCGCTATCCAACAAGTGTGATGGTCCTGTGCGGCAGGCTGATTAGTCTGTGTTTGGAGGAAGACCTGAAAAAAATCGACCCTGCTCTGCTTAGGGAAGCACACATCACAATTGCTTGACTGGACGGACAGGACTCGTAGGCATGTGAAGGCACTGCACGTAGACTCCTCATTTTGTGGATATGTTGGTAAGCTTCAAAGAAGCCCGAACCCTCTTATCGATTACATTTGCTGCTGCAAGGATTAATAGGCTGAATTGGCACGTGGATGCTTGAAAGTCGAGATGCCCGTTGATTTGACGTTAGGTCGAGCTGTGATTGGTCAAAATATCTATCGAACAGCCGACCGTACACCGGAATCAGCTGAGCAGCAGCCGGTTGCAGCTAATGCCTCAGGGGAGGCTTTCCGAATTTTGGGATCTTCCAGCCGTTTACTATTTAGAGATTCACTGTACAGAATTCCTTGGCTTGTTTTGGGCGTCCATCACACCCAATACAGTTCAGTGGTTGTTCTACTGTGGGTACGTTTAGTTTTCCTTCCAGAGGGTAGTTTAGTCATTGGGATACCTTCAGAGACTGGACCTTACCGTGGTGTGACGGTTTGTTTATCTTTGTGACCCATCGAACTATACTGGCTGGTGTCCGTGCGACACTCGCGGAGCCTCAGCAGTTTGGGCAATTGTTAGAAGTCCGACCAACGCAGTCTCTCGGCCGTTCAGATTGAGTATTGGAACATTTCCCGCCAAACACCCATGCCTTGCGATCAGACTTTTGAGCCAGAGGCTTTGGTTTAGGGTCGCTATCCTAATCGTCCTCTTGTCTGGGTCTGGGCACCCTGGTTCAGACTCACGTACAACCATCATACAACTAAAAGTAGTCTCATGCCACATCGGCCGTCGCGTGGTGTCACCAGTCGAGTCGCCTTGGTTGCTGCATACAACAGGGTGGGCAAGCGAAAACGTGTTACTGCTGACGTCTCCCTTCTTACACTTGCGTTTCCCCTCTTCTACTCTACCCTGAGACCCAGTAAACACGCCACCGGTGGCGCCACCGGTGGCTAAGGGTGGCCAAAGGTGGCACCCCGAAAAAGATTCCGCCTAACTTTTTCTTGTTTTTTTCAAAACATTTTCATCGATGGCTCAGTGGTTAGAGCACGAATTTACTGACCGGAATGTCCGCGGTTCGAAACCGACCTCTGCCTCTCGGCTTCCACTGTCTAGGCTTGGGCAACCTGGCAGTATCCCAGCCCTCGTGCTTCCTTCTGGTGGCATGACAGTTAGGCACCGAAAGGGTGCTACAGATGAACAATTTATTATTATTTTTATTGCACCCCACCCTACCCCAACTTGAATACTCTCTCCACAGTTCCATGCACTGGGAATGACCGCATTATTCGTCATGCATTGCAATCAGGTGCACCGTCGGTGTGTCCGACTTCAGTAACAACCCTAAACACTTTGAAGTGTGTTTCAAACCCAAAAAGCCGGTCTAATTAGTCGCCTTTAATGTTCACACATTGAAGCGAGCAGGACAAGCGGCTCTTGCTCATTCGTTGGATTTTCTCTGCACCGATGCTTGCTGTCTGCCAGAAGCAAGGATACAGGATGCAAGTGCTGAAATCGAGCCGACTGCCCTTTTGCTCTCTTCCAGGTTCCGACTGCTCAACTCTGGTGTTGCAGAGAACTCTGCAGCTGGATATGTCGGAGTGGTTATTGTACTGAGCGACCGAGCAGAAGCGTCTCTGCTGGATTGGATACCCGTTGACAGTCGCCTCTTCTCGTTTCGTTTGCAACGTCTCTTAGCGAATCTCGAGAAGTTGAGGTCCATCGGAAATCGTCTACCTCAGATGTGTGCCGATCACAGACTGCTTCTGCATAATACCAAATTTCGGGACAGCGGAAATCGCTTGACGACGTGATACCCACCACCGAACCAGCCCGAATCAAAACAAGCCACATTACCGTCAGTTGCCGGTGGCTAGGGTCGACCATTGCCTACCAACGTGGACTCCGACCATGCACTTGTCCGATGCTGCTTTTCATTGCGCTTTTCAGGTCTGCGCAAAATGCGCACACCTCGCGCAGCCATTGAGAAGCTAGTAGACCCAGAAATCGAATGAAGCCTCTAGAGCAGGCTTCTAGAACGTCTGCCGGACGGTCCTGTGTCGAATATTAGCGGCCACTGGGAACAGATATCCACAATACTCAGCGCTAGAACTTCCGTTTGCGGTACAACCCAACTAACCTTATCCAAATATTGGATCTATAGTAGGACCGAGGCTTTTGCTGGAAGCCCGGCGAGATTCCTCCTGACCGCAATTACAACTCAACCCGACTCATCATCCGACGCCAGGTAAAACTGAGTTTCCGTGCAGACAACGGAGCTTGGTGGACTCAGATGGCCAAGAAAATGGAAGAGGCAAAAAATTATGGAAACGTCCGCAGGCTGCTCCACTTGATTCGTTCGACTGGTCCCCGAAAGCCTTTTGTCAGCGAAACTTTCATCATCATCATATATCAGCTGTAGCACCCTTTGGGTGCCTAACTGCCATGCCATCTGAAAGAAGCACGAGGGCTGGGATGCTGCCAGGTTGCCCAAGCCTAGACAGGGGAGGTCGAGAGGCAGGTTTCGAACCACGGACCTTCATGTTAGTAAATTCGCGATCTAACCACTGATCGAAACTTTAAGGGACCAGAATGGCTCTATGATATCCAGCAAAGAAAAATATTTGAACCGCTGGGCACAGTACTTTGAACAGCTATTCAGTTGGCCCCCTTCTACCTCCAATCCGAGCTGCCGACCTTCAACAGAAGTCTGAACTGTTGACATGGAACCCTCTCAGCCTCAGAAGTGTCCGAGTGTATATCTCTAGTCGAACGTCATCGTGCTTCAGGCCCTGACGACCTTCCGCCTGCTCCGTTCAAGGATGGTGGAGAATTCCTCAGTCAATGCCTGTGTAGCCTGTTTGTGTCTATCTGGGAGAAAGATAACTTGGGTGAGTCGATAATAGTGCCCATTTTTTAAAAAAAGTACTCGCAATGAATGTGGTAACCATTTAGGTGTTAGGTTGACTCCTGTTATAACAAGGTTTCTGGCGTCACTGTTCAGTGCCTTAACGCTGCACGCGAATCTTTGACCCGTGAGCACCGGTCGGGTAGAGTCTGCGTCGACCACATCTTCACACTCCGTCAGGTGTTAGAGCAACGCCATGTATACAGACGACGCATAATTTGGTATTCCTTGACTTCAAGGGCGCGTTCGATTCTTTCGATCGGTCATTACTATCAGTACACTTGCTTACGAAGACTTGTGGTTTCGTTGATGCGGTATAGGGTCCCCGTGACCCCTGAAATGAATCAAAACATTGCAAGAAATAGCGGCCGATCGATGTAAGTGGCGCTCGTGTGGTCAGTTTCTTTCCAGATTGTCTGACTGAGCGCTTGGAGGTGTAGGCACCTCAAAATGCTTGGGAGAGCCAGCACCAGGTTCGCCCCCTTATCCTATCTTTTCTTTAATTTCCATTCTAAGGCTTCAAATATACTCAGGTAAACTTTGCGGTTGTACGGCAGTGAAGTATCAGTATCAACACTGATGTTGCTGTCTGTGATGATGATGGGAATTTTGAAAAAGCTTTATATACTCTGATACTTTGGTACCTGGTGTTTCTTTCTCTCGTATTGCAAAAATGTGGTCAAAAAACGGCCTCTGTCTTGTCAGATGGCGTTAATGTGGCTCTACCACTGCTCGGCACTGGATTCAGAATTCTCGTTCTAGCCCTTTGAACCTCTTTGTAACCTGGCAGATTCACCTTATGGTGGAAGGCATCTTTATATAATTTTCATATGCTTCGCCATAACGTCTGATAAAGTGACTCATGAAGGATTTTCAATAAAAATCCAGTCTTACTGGGCGGCTTCCTTCCTTGATTGCCGATTCCTCGGAATGCCGTGCGATGCGCGTCAGAGTGATAGACACCTGTTTGAAATCAATATTTACATGTGTTGGAGCTCCTCAACTTCCAGTTCCTAGACCTTCCCATTGTCCTGATTGTTTACTCTATATTGGTCTATTGGGGGTGGGGTAGGGGGCTCCAGACTCACTTCTTGAGTGCTCTTGTTGACGGAAGCTTATTATTCGGGACAAGTACTCCGTTCTTCTGGTTGGTTCGTCGGAACCTTTTGGAATCTATCACTGCATCGTTTGATGGGTGAGGAGGGGTTGTGGAAGAAGGCCCGTGAGCGAAGGGCTGCAAGGACCAATGTTACTTCCCGGTTGCCCAAGCCGAAGGGCATTTAGTTGAGATGCCCTCCCGGCAGTGGGAGGATGTAGGGTTTTGTTCGGAGACCATGCCCCTAGCCTCTGACTTAATAGTCTAAACCATGAAGCAGTGGTTGATAGGGTCTTCCCGAAACTAATTACCCAATAGTCCGACCCACTGTGTTGCAGGGGACCGGCCTGGCCCGAGGGCGCAGGGACTAGGTCATTACTGGCTCACTCCTAGTGCAGCTGCGCACAGCAGGTGCCTTCTGGGCAGCACCGGACTCTTTGGTTTTAGAAGTATTTCGACCGCATTGAATAATGCGCCGGCGGTCACGGTCAACCGTTGGGCGATCGGAGTGTGCGGTTTTAGGGCCGACCTTTTCTAACCTGTCTTTCCTCGGGGGAAGGCAGCATTGCTGCTTCCATAAATATGGACGTGCTGGTCGCCTGGGGGAAGCGCCTTACTACCTTCACAGTCCTATCGCAGAGGACAGTACGACTTTACCTCCAGACCGCCTCGTAATACGATTACTCGCAGTACGGGGACTCGCTGTTCTTCGTCGGGCTGCTCCCCGTTGGCCTTCCTGGCATGGTTGAACCTTTAGGAACTGAGTTCCAGCCAGTATAGCCCGCAGGATCATTGCAGCACAGAAGCCTGACTACCACGGCAAGACGGCACCTTTAGGTCTGGACAGTGTATGACAGTGTATGACGTGGCAACGAAGTATGAAAACACTACTCAGTAAACTTAGTCGGGTCGACAACTGTAGCCCCCCTGGATGGGGTCCCCGGGGACTCAACTCACCAATGGTTAATAACCAGTGGTTAATTGTGCAGTCAATGGCGCATCAATGCGTAACTACCCAGTTCCCGAACTAACTAAACATGCCATCGCCCCCAAGGCTTGGCTGCATATCCCACACTATCCCAATTTCCGGTGATCGCAACTGTAGCAGCTGGAACAAATGCGCCTATGGTACACGGTTTATAGCTAGTAAATGGGCTGATTGATTGATTGATTGATTGGAATCTATCACTTTTGGAGTTTCCATTTAAGAACCCAGGAAGAGAAATGAGCATGGGTATCATAGTTGGATTCATATTATCTTTGATGTATAACGCCGGCATTACCGCCACTTAGCCAATATGAATGTGATGTGCTAGTGGGAGTTCGGCTCCCCGTCATTCTTTTGAATAAAAAAGATCAAAAGATGTTTTGGTCTTTGTTTTCTAGTTGTATGGTGAGAACAAACTGAATTTCCTTTTGTTCAACCTCCCGATTGCACATTTACTTCACTTTTTAGTGCTGGTCTTTGGAATTTGACGCAAGGTACGATGTACTGAGGTTTCGTGGATGAGCATTTTTACTTCCCTGTCACAGTTAAACCTTCTATGAGTGAATCAGAGGAGACCAACTCGGGAGACTTTGAATGTGAGCATTGCAATAATGATTATTCTCTCTAATTTGGACTCAGTTGTGTTCACGGAGCTTGTTCACTGTGTGGATGACCCTGACGAGGCTGTACGCATTGCAGTTCAGGCATCTCTAATTCAACTGAGCACAAAGGATCCGGGGAAAGTTTTACGGTATTTGCATTGTATACTTAGACAGCATGCCAACGAAGTAAGCGAACCTCGTTTTCACGGTTTTATGTCCCCTTCTGCAATTCCAGACTACCGCGTCAAATCGAATCAATATATTTTTGAACATTGTTGACACGATACTCAATGGGAATCAAGACAATCTGCAACATTTCAAAGCCTGTAGAGGGTTGATCAAGACAGTTAGTAGATTTCTTGATCAGCAGAAAGTAAGCCGTATTCTCACACTAACCTTCGGACACCAGTGGCAGGCCGTACCAGCTGTTGTAGACCATGCATCCAGTATTCTGGTCAATCTGAGTTCGGCGTTTTGTCGAGAAGTCGTTGAGCATTTGCTAACGGTAGTTTCCACTGAGAAACACACCGCCCATGGTGTAATCGAGACAGCTGGACGAATAGCTTCACAACACTGTGAGTGCATATTTTGTTGATTATCTGTGCCATAGTTTTGTGGTTCTTTCGGAAACATATCTTCCATTCGAGTGATCAATCAGGTCGTTGGGTTATGGTTAAAGTTTGGCTTTCCTTGAACCATATCTCGAATTCTCTAGGTTTCTGGTTATCGACTCTCATGATCTAGACAAACGACTAGACATGTGTAGATGAGTCAGATCAACTGAACAGACTTAAGTGCCCAAATTGAGGCTTTATTCAGTAAACAATGGACTTGTGATAAGTGCAGTAAAAGTGAAAGTGAATCGTTAATATGGTGTGCAATAGAGGACTGAGTGTGATAAATAACGACTCTGCAGACTCCTTATGTTACTGCTGATGCAAAAAAGCACGCCGTTGGAGTGAGTTATCTGTTCCCGGTTCTGGCCATGGAACTTGTTCACTGAAGTATACTGTGTTCGTGACTGTTTCGAACACACCGCACGTCCAGTAGTACGCAGTTTGATAGACCACAAAGGCAGTTTTTTCCCATGTTGCCTTAGATAACTAAGTAGACTTAAATTCCACGTTGATGAAATTGAGCTAAATAATGTTATAGGTGTGACACTTTGGCGAATTCCAAGTTTTGGGGACGAAGAACCCGCTGAATGTGTTTCAGGATTTGGATACCGTCTTTGTTTTCCACGTTATTTTTTATCACTCACAAGTTCGCATGAGCCTGGGAAAAAATGTGGCGGAATTTATTATTTTGAAAGTCCGAATTCCAAGTGTCAACAAAAGGATGCCTGAAGATGAATGCAAATCACCCACCTACTTACCTGATGGGTTCTCTTAGATCCCGTGTGTTCAAGGTTTGCAAAAATGCCGCCTTACTCTCTATATAAGTTTATTTGGTTTAGCTGTCGTCCTATACCAAGGACAGCCAATTTTAAGCGGTTTTATCACTCCAAGACGAAAATGTATCCATGTGTACGACAATGAGTCAAAAATGCTTGCCATAATACCCCAACTTAGACATGATCACCCATTGTTACCTGTACTTTGTAACAATTCGATAAAGTGGTCAATTCAGGAGACGTTTTTGATTGCGGGGATGTTCATTTAAGTCGGACTTATAGTTTCAATCAAACTCGAGGTGGTTCAATTGTTAAGGCTCGAACCTACAGATCGGGACCCAACCTCGGCATCTCTACTGCTCTTGTGTGGGCTTAGAAAACTTGGCAGTATCTCGGCCCCTGTACTTTCTTCGAGTGGCCTGGCAGCTAGACACCGATAGGGTGTTACAGCCGAACAGCTGTTGCCGCTTTATCATGGCTTTAATAGGGTAGGAACCTAGTTGCATTCAACCCTATCAATCTGTGCTTACTCAATTGAGCTACGCGTCAATACCAAGCGAATCAAGTTTCTAGCACAAAATGGAACACTTAGCTGTTAGTCGCCAGTAAGTTTATCGAACTGATGATTTGGACTTTGCCGTACTGTACTGCTGAATAGCCAGGTAAAGGAATAGCTGTGGGTTAGAGGCGAGTTAAGGGTAGCTAAAAATTCCTACGTATTCCAGATCGTCATGTGGCAAGTTTCAGCTTAAAAAGGCGAGAATTCACCGGTTCGAAGTGAAACTGAGTGGAAACCCAAAGTAATAGACTAGTGGTTTTCTTCATACTCAACCTTAAAACGCGGCCACAAGAGAGGAAGTCAAATGATGAAATTCGACTGTACTACTTTGGACTTGACGGTCCTAAACCTCATTCAGTGATGCTAACCCGGGTGATACTCGACTACACAGTGAGACGTTAAGAAACAGATGAATGAACTAGCATCAGCACTTTCATCCTGCCCTGGGGTGTCAACGTTTCCGAAGTTGGATTGATGTCAAAACAGTTCGGACTACTTGAATTCTTGGTCACCCTACGGTGTTTGCCATCGAAACCAGAGCTGGGCCCCTATGTTTACAGACCTCGCTTGGTGCCGCCGTTCCCGGGGTGCTGCAGCTTGCCCACTCACTTCACAGACAGTAGTCACAACAAAAGAAAGTAAATGACTTTGATACTGTGGTACCCCGTAAGAACGAACCCATTGAAAGTAAACTTCAATGAAACAAAATAAATGGTTGGTCCCCGCAGTTATTTCATTATAGAACGGCGCTCACGATAAGCTCCCTAAGGGATTGAGCGGTACGCTTATTTTGTATTCGAAATTTAGCTGATCAACTTTCGGCCTAGATTTACCGTTCGAATTGTGAACTCTTGCGTTACCGTAATTATCTGAATATTCCCGTAGTTTCGAAAGGAGCATAAATTGACGAGGGTGAATTTTTTTGATCTTGTCCTCAGATCAGTACATATGCAATGGTTAATGGTATAATGAAATAAACAGCTGAGATTAGTTGTTAGATTAAAAAGGGCAAATAACGCAATTGGTTGTTAGTTAAGCTCATTTAGATGAGAATTTGGTTTCATTGACAACCAATTGTCTTTTTTCGTCTTCAATTCAATAAGCTATCTTGGCCGTTTATTACATTTCTTGGGCCTATTTTACACATTAGGTATATACTGACCCAATGAGGACATCCCGAAAACATTAATGTTTACTCTGTTCTTGTTGAAATGTGTGGTACTTGAGTTGTGGTTGCAACGATACATTGCCGGTAAAAGCACTCGAAAGTTAACCGAAAAACAATCGTAGCTCACCTCCCATGCAGTCGTCAGTCATCGTATGTGGGATGCGGGTCGGTCCGCCTGATGTTTTGTGATGCTTGCCATTTATAGAGAAAGCACGTCAAATAAATCGACCAAGGGGATCGATCCCCATTTGTTTGGCTGCCAAGGCTTTATGACAGCGCATTTGCTAAGCAGGCGATATAACTGACATTCTGGGTCGACTACGCCCGGCTGCATTAGTGTGGAGTGGATCCACCGCGTAAAAAGATTGTGTACGGAGTTATCCGTTGCGCATCGCCCATCAGTCGGGGTTAACTAGATCATCCTGTACTGTACGTACTTTTTATCCCAGCATCGCAACAAATGGGCAGGATTGGTTTGTTGCTTCTTGATCAGGTGTCTGTTGATATGTTCGCCGAGCTTGGCAGTTGACTTGCAAGCGTTTCGTCACCATACGAGGAGACATAATCAGTGCGCACCCGGGTTCGGTATTGGTGTGTTTTCTCTAATCAATCTGAAATCATTAGTTAGTGTTCGGAGCATCATCCATATCTCCCTGGCGCATTTCTTTGGTAAGTTAGGATTTTGTCGAACCAATGTGATGGAAAACACGGATGGAGAGTGTGCTGTCTTTCAAAAATTTCTGCAGAGGAAAGCAAGAGGAAGTAATCCGATAGTTCACGGACACTAGGCACGAATTTTTCTATAAATTATCGTCCGATTTTCAACACGCTCTTTCCGTATGAAGCTTAGACGCTTGTCGGTTTAACCTGCGTTTTCCTTCCCACAGTTATTAATTCAGTTACCAATGACCAATGTAGTTTTACGTCGGATATGATGTATGGAAACGAATAGGTATATCACAGTCGTGTTTTTTCAAAAGTGCATATCGCATGTGATTACAGTAGAGACGCCTATGGCCAACTGACAGTCCCTTTTATCAGATATGTATCTGCAAAGCTTGCAGCTTATTGTTTCCGATAAGCATCTATGAACACAGAAACTAATCTACTGATTGTTACCAAACTTTTCCGAAAACGGAAACTAAGTTATTCATCTTACGTAATCACCGAAAGTCACTTAGTGATTTCCCGAACATGAATGGTTTGAATACGACCTTAAGCCAGTTGTATATGTACCATGCAAATGAAAACCGTCAGCTTACGGATTTATGCGTGAATCTAGAGAACACTTAGTTCGCTTAGGTTGACTTAATCTGACTGATTTTGGCTTATGGTTGCACACTTTAAGCTTTGATGTTGTTTTAGTGTTTTTTGGCACAGATAGTTTTACTAGTTGCCGTTAAAAGCATCTCACGCTTGTGAAATTCTTCAGTTGGATGTGCTACCCAAAGACCTCCTATTGATAAAATATTAAAGACACCAAAGTAAACTTCCTGAACATAACGCACTCTTTATAGGGTTGCTGAGAACTCTTCAACCGTCCACTACCGGTCTCGTCCTTCTTGAGACTCATCAAACTCATCCGAGTTCCTTGTTTATACTTGTTTTTAGTCGCTAATTGGTGGTGTGCTGGTTTATCACATAACCGATCTTCATGATAGGCTGTAGACTTTCTGATGAAATGAGAGGTCCTAGTGTGAGCGAAAAGGCGGACGCTTGAGGAATGGAATCGAACTACCATGTTCCCGTTTGGCGTGTTGATGTTCCGCCAGCTGAGCTACCCCTTACTTGTGAACTTTGAACCTCATGTGGTTCGCCAGGCGTATAACTCATGGATTAACGACCATGGACTGTTAACGCAATGACTGTGCGCGTAGGTGGAGTCCCCTAACGGAACAGACTTCATCTTCGTTCGCATATCCAAATTAGCTCGAAATAGTTCAGTGGCTAAGGCGCGAACTTACTGACCAGAAGGTCCAAGCTTCGAACCCAATCTCTGCATCTTGATAGCCCATGTCTAATCTTGGGCAGGCTGGCACCATCTTGGCCCTCGTGCTTCCTTCGGGTAGCTTGGCATCCAGGCACCGAAAGGGTGTTACAGTTGAACAATTGTTATTATTATTCTTATTATATCTAAAAGACTATGTTGAAACCTCATGCTCACCTGTTCATTTCACCGTAAAAAGTTGGTATTAACAGTATGACTCTTGTTCGAGGTTTTCAGATCGTGACTTTACTTCTGCAGTCACAGCGTGCATGATCTCTGCACCTTTTTGATATGTAAACGACCCGGAATTTTTCAGTGAGGTCCCTCGATAAAATTTATCGAAAAAGTTCTTGAAGTGCTTCTCCCGAAGATGACTCGGTGCAGATTGAA
>SJOL01005521.1:16075-56222 GCA_004794785.1 Opisthorchis felineus
TGGAGTCCCCTAACGGAACAGACTTCATCTTCGTTCGCATATCCAAATTAGCTCGAAATAGTTCAGTGGCTAAGGCGCGAACTTACTGACCAGAAGGTCCAAGCTTCGAACCCAATCTCTGCATCTTGATAGCCCATGTCTAATCTTGGGCAGGCTGGCACCATCTTGGCCCTCGTGCTTCCTTCGGGTAGCTTGGCATCCAGGCACCGAAAGGGTATTACAGTTGAACAATTGTTATTATTATTCTTATTATATCTAAAAGACTATGTTGAAACCTCATGCTCACCTGTTCATTTCACCGTAAAAAGTTGGTATTAACAGTATGACTCTTGTTCGAGGTTTTCAGATCGTGACTTTACTTCTGCAGTCACAGCGTGCATGATCTATGCACCTTTTTGATATGTAAACGACCCGGAATTTTTCAGTGAGGTCCCTCGATAAAATTTATCGAAAAAGTTCTTGAAGTGCTTCTCCCGAAGATGACTCGGTGCAGATTGAAGATATCCAGTGGCATGTGAATGTCTTTAAAGGGTTTTGGGTTTTTTTATTGCACAGTTCGGACACCTTTCCGTCGGACCTCCTAAGTTTGCATGACTTCTTAACACGAAAAATCCATGGTGTTCTCGTTAAATGCTGCTTATAAACGCAGTTAACCTTATCTAGACTTATAAGCATCGAGTCAGGTCTTTATACTTTCACCAGAGGCTAGAGCAAATATACCAACAAAACCGCTTATTCTAAAGGTCTGAAAGCGAAAGTGATTCACAAGTTAGCATTTACCATGGTTTAGCTCATTTGCCCATTACGAATGTAGAGGGGTTACTGTGAGTTCTTATCAATAACTTGTTGCCATGTATATGAGGACGGCCTTCAAAATCCCAACGCTCGTCCAACATTCGTCTGGCAGTAACGATCTTCCAACGGGTGTAATGCTCCGATCCAGAGGTTTCTCACAAATCTTTCATGCGGAGCTGTTACGTTCCCTGACTCTAAGACATTACACTGAAACATAATGCAGCATCTCAGAACCTGGCACCATTGCTGAACTTTTCTACCCGCTGTTTTCTTCCTACAGCCCACGATATCATGCACTTGCTCCCGGTTTTGTTGTCTCAAATCATGAACTACATGACCCAGCCTACAATCGATGACACTGTCCGGACGTCGCTTGCAAACACGCTCGGACAATACTGTGAAGCAGCTCTGGAATATCTGGCATCAGCCCAAGATGCACTAGATACATGGGACGTTGTTTTGGAATTAATATCGTCCTCGTGTTCATCCGTAGTGGACACAATGCTCTCTGTTTGGCTCAATGGCACAAAAGATTCGAAGGTAGGTCTAACGCATGGTGGTATCCCTTTGAAATATCACCTAGTGGTACTGCTTGGGCAAACCAGTATCAGTGCGATTTTTGTGCAGAATGGCTTTCCAGGGTATTAACTAGATGATCCGATCGCCCAAACCAGTGATTGACTTATTATACAAGAATATGCAGTAAACAATCTTCCCCACAAACTAGCTTTCGAGTTTCGAATTTTCACGACCTTAATTGAACGGAATAATCGTGTGAAGAAACTGAGTCATCTATTCAAACTTTCGGTTTGTCGCTTGGTTTGGCTTGAATTTCGGTGCATGCTGACGGCTATCACCTTTCTGTGAGAGAATTCGATTTTGTGTATGCATATTATGTATACTATGCAGTGCGATAAACTTTGGTGAGCGTGTGTTGAATTTTCATATCTATTTCTTTCTTTTTAGCTCATTCAGGCCATCTTTTACAATATTGGATCGATTGCCAGCTTAACGGATCTCACCTACCTGGTCGAGCACCTTCCCAGGTTGATTAACAGCCTAACTGGACAATTAAAGAAGTCCCACCCTCCACTAGAACAGGCTGTCGTCCATTCTCTGAATGCACTATTTGCAACAGTTGCTCGAAGGTGTTCTGTACTAAAGTTGAATCACTCACACTCTAAAGACAGCATTTCGTCCACCCCGTTGGGCAGTGCCAGTCCAGGCGATCAGATCACGAAATTCTTCGAAGGAGAACTGGACAGTCTCATGAACTGTTTACTAAACCAGCTGGTACAAATGTCTCAGCGACAACTTGTTGCTGAAGTACCCGGTGCTGTTTCGGTCACCCAGAAGACTATGAACGAAGTCAAAAGAGCGTTAGCGTCATTATGTGAGTCGTCTGTTTTTACGCGGAGATTTCCAGTTGCTGTAGTAAGTGATTAGTTATTCTGTCAACTAGCTCACGGTAACTCATTTCGATACCTGTAATAGTTGAAATTGCTTCTAATAATAGGAGGAATAAAATCTGCGAAGTACACTCATTTGCAAACAAATCTGGTTTTGCGGGAAACTCACCTGGAACCCAGCTGAATCTCTCGTTTATGATGTTTTTCAGGTGAGTATCCCGCAAAACTAAATTTGTTTGTAAATGAGTGTAGTTCGTGCAATTTGGGTTCAAGTAGAACGTAAGGTTGACGGAACCTCGGGGACTGCGCCTACCTGATGAGCCCCAAGAAGGGCGAAACCGGTCGTGGGCTGTCGAAGAATTTTCACCAACCTTATGAGTAGTGTGTTACGTCTATACAGGAATAAAATATGTTTACTGTTACTTTCAGCACCAGTCCTTTTGTGATCCCCGCGGCACACATCCAAAAGCGTAGGGGGTTAAAACCTCACATGATTCAGTGCCAGATGTCTGTTAAAGTCATGTCCGGTGGAACGCTGAAATTTTCAAAGAATAAATCCCGTCGACGGAAATATTCTAAACAGCAACCTTAACCGCACTGTAACACGTGGATTAACGTGTTTGTTTGGAGCAGTGAACTCCTCCAGCTCGTCACTGGAGGAGCTGGAAGACTAAGCGTGAGTTCCGAACATTCTAATTACACTTGCCCTCAGAATAGAAAACCATTGGTGGGTTGTTTGAGTTTATATTTCTTGGGAGAGGTCACTTCTCAGAGGCCTTTTTTAGTCTGTCCCTTCAGATAGGAACAACCTTTATCGGTTGCTATAGTCCGTGTTTTGTAGACCAAATATATATAGGTCTGTCCCATCATCGTGAAATGTCCATAAGAATGCTTGCAAATTTTTTGAACCTCGATATTTTTTTGCTCTTACTGTAAGATATGCCAACCTATCCACGTCATTAGCATCACCACACGGACCATCTTTCGTCAAAATTGATCACGTTTTGCGTTCACCAAGTTTGTTTCCAAAATCATGGGTAACTGGAGCTCAAGTGTTTGATGTAGCTAAATGACTTGCCCTCTCCAAGTTGAGTGAGCTGGTACAGAGTTCTTATCAAATAGGGATAACAGGATGGAAATCCTTCATGTCATTTTCTCGAAACTGCTCGCACACTCTTGTGAACTCCGTCTTCATGGGGCCAACTAGACCACGTTCCAGTAGGTTAATTTCTGTTTGACCCGACGGTGTTTTAATTGCTCAATGATTCTTTACCTCGAGGGAATTGCAATAAAAGACGTGGTAGGTGTCCAAGTTAAAAGAATAGTATGATTTGATCTTCAAAAAGGCTGGGTTTGTTCTGCTAAATTCATCACCAATGGTGCCTCTGTAGCACCCCTTTGAATGTTCGCTAACTCCAATTCCAATTTCTGAGGTTCGGAATGTATCAGGCCTACTCACTTATGTTAACTGAACTGCACTTTGTGATGAGGCTTGCAACATGGTGCAGGTGCAACATAGTGCGTTGATCTCGAAAAAGGCGTCAATTCCGAGAAAAAGTCTCATGGGATCGTATCGTGGTGGTATTTAGCACGGTCCTAGTTTTTTTGGGGAGGGCGAGGAGACAAATATCCGTTCAGTTGTCGGTTGAAGATGGTTTGCGGTTTTCACTGTTTAATCACCTTGTATCTAGGGACACTGTTTGATAAGGACTGACCTTAGTTTTCTCGAGTCCCACTATGGGTGCCCACTACAGTGGGGACACTTACATGTATTCAGGAAAACTTGGTCTCTCCACACAACGTTTTTGCCATTCGCGCATATCAAACAACTATTCGGTTGTTGAAAACCTTGCGAAAACAACGGTAAATTGTCTGCTTCATAAACAAGTTGGCTTCTCAGCTGACGAGGTAGAGTAGCCCCTCCTAAGAAGTGTATCGAACTCTCGTAGTCTTGCCGAATGCTTACCAATTTTGTACCAAGACTAGTGCTTTTTCACGGATATCATTGTCGTTTGGCAGCACGCACGGGTTTCCGGCTATCAAAGCTAACATCTTGGCAATGATAGACGGACTCTAAGTTGTTGGCCAGCACTTGTGTATTGGTGTCCTCTTCCTGATCGAGGCGTTATGTACTCTGTCAGAAAAGATGAAATGGATTGATGGGGGTATGGTTAATACGACTAAATTAACAACTAATTTTGACTCCTGTCGATCTGCTGTCGACGTATGTGATAGGTTAGATGTGGTCAGACGGAACGACCCTGACGGGTTGTGGTGGAATGTAACGTCGTGCCATATAGGTATTTGGATTGTTGTTAAGCCAAGGGTGAGCTGATGCACCCTGATGTAAGCAAAACAACGAAATAAGCAACGCAACACAAACGCCATTGTTTTTCTCGGATGCGGTAAGCTAACTGGAGAGGGCCTGGTGTACATGGCAGTGGACGTTTGGTTATGGTGGATCGTTGCTAAAGTAAGTGTTGTGTCAGCGGTAAACTAATACACGCTTATTGGTCCGGGTGACCGGGTGAATGAAACTGCGGCCTACATTTTCGACTGCCTGATTGGGGTCCGACATGCTAATTACCTATATTCATGTTTCGAAAATAAAGCCGTATAAAGAAAGCTTCAACTGATGGGGTCATTTCTTGCGGACCATAGGCCGGTTGCGAACATGTTTGAGTTGTCAAATCTGAGTGGGCCTGAGTGAGGCTGCTATGTGACTTTGAGGTTTTTAATTTGGATGCAAATATTGTTTCGTTTTACAGGTACTGCATATCCAGTACGTGTGCTCAGTTTCACTGAAGCTCACTTACATTCGGGATCAGACCTGTCGCGATCTGTCAGTGTGAACTTGCTGCGCCATTTAGTTTCCTCCTGCGACGGACTCTGCTTCGACGACGCGATGCGCAAATCCATCCTGGCAAACCTCATCCGTCTCCTGTTTCAGTCCATGGCCAGTCCCAATCCCATCCGTCGTGGTTCGATGAAGCACAATTTAATGGGTGCAGTGGTCAAAGCTTCGCCAGTGAGTCGAGATCGGTGCAGTATGATGATAGGCGAGGTAGCTTCTGGTGATCGTCTTCCTTCGTGCATACGTTACGAATTGGTGAAAATTGTGCTAACACTGGGTAGTTTGGATTATTTCAAACTGGATTCTGGAACGCATGTGTTTGTCGAATATGTGGTTCGACAGTGCGGTTCTCCACTCACTCGTACGACGGATATGAAAGTAAGCTTCATTATGACATAAACCTTCCCGTTTGCAGATCCCGCCCTTGTGCAAACAGCACCTACTAAATTATTGTACTGTGTTTACTCTACAGAACCTATTTCCATATTCTTCCCCGTATCCAACAAGTTACGTTCCGAGTAGATGAATCTTCCTGTTCGAAGCAGTTGGCGAGAGCGTTTTCAAATAAGCAGGTTAATTAACTTTCCGTACGCTTCCATTCATGGTTATGGATTCCGGATATGCACAACCGCAGTATAACATGGTCTGTGTTGGGTTTTGACAGCGGTCGATTCGAATAGTATTGGTTTTATTATGGGTTCACCTCATCACCAACATGCGGGTGGTCCTGAGTAACTCTTCTGTTCCAACCAACGATCGGTCAACCCAGGGATATTGCATCTCCACATGCGCCTCCCGACTGGCTGCTTACAACAGCGATGCACACATATATCGCCAGCTGTACCCATTCCAAACGACTTGGTGTGATCCTCTTTGTTGCGTGTATGTCGTTGGCTGATCATGGGCAAATTGTGTATAGCAGGACGAATCATCAGCTGAGTTATTGATCTCGTACCGGACGGAAGCATAACATACTACTCATAGGGTTGCTGACATTTTACTGCTGGTTTCCCCCTCTTTGGGCTCACCAGATGTAGTCCCCGAGTTTCAAACCGTGTTCTAATTGAACACCGATTTAATTTGCAACTGAGTGTAGTTGGACAGGCACAAACGTAGTTTAGTGGGCATGGATGTTTACGCGTCTGTACACGCTCTATGTTAGTATTCCCCACCTGGTCACAATCGAATGGCTACCAGGGCTTCAAGTTGACCAGCCCAACGTTTTCACAGGACGAAACAGAAGACAGCCTTTGATGGCGTAAGATGTGTGATCCACTGTGTTCTCTTGTTTGATCGTCCCACTCTTCTGCCTAGTGATGACATTACATGGCATGATTAGGTAATGGACGCGTCGGTCTTATTGTTAGTTCAGTACTGCTGACTCGCTTGGTTTCTAAGTGGAGAAGGCATTTCGAACGAATGTTTTTTGTGTGCGTCATGCTTGTAACAACCGTATGGATCTGGTTTATTTGATCACTAACGCCTGTAAAGTCCTGGAACTGATTTCAGATGACTGGAACTTCCGTTTAAATTCCATTGAATTTGAGGCAGTGTGAACTTAAATTCATGTGTCTTCTCGGTTGTACGCTTTTCGAGTGCAGCTAATGGCAACGCTTCAGCAAATACTGTACTATTAAGTTTGGTGCATCAGCACCGGAATTTTTAGCCTTGAATTCTTTCAGAATGACCGAGTTAGTAGTTCCGAATGGTTGATAGGACTCTGGTGCGTGCACACAGACAATGGAGTACTTATTCCTTCCACTCGTTACCATTAGACAGAAGAGTATGTTAATCGAGCACGACAACATGGTGATTCATTCTTCTCACATCATTAAGAGAGGCTTTCTGCTGTCTCTTGCAATGATATCAGACCGTTCCGTGGATGACAATACAGTAGCAACTGTACAGAGGTGTAAATATGTGTGACCCCTGCGTTAATTCGGTAACTGTTCAGAAATACTATAAATTTACTATACATTTTGAGGCCAAACAATCAGAGAAAAATCACCAGTCCCTCAACGAGACAGCGTACCGAGGTGCTCGTGTAATTTTAACCCGTTCCTTTTTCCCATCTAGTCTCATACCAGTTGTTCGAAGTAATATACTTGTAATTTATGGGTTCGATTTCATAGGGTATTTGTCACCTGCTAACCGAAAATGACTTCATTCCATCAATTAGGATTGAAGGTTGGGTGAAAACACCGGTAGGCTTATAATTTTGTTGCCATGCGTACGAATCATCTGCCTTGTCTAACACTATGTCAAGTTACATAACTATTCCGACCTACCTGCATGTTTTGACTGTTGCCGACTGTTCTGTCCCGGCTCAAAAAGTTTCTTGTTTTAACGACGAAATTTGTGTAGTCAGTCTTGCATGACCGGTTGACGTTATTTTGACGATATGTCGAATTTCGCTCCACTTGAGGACTGTTCTATCACACGCGATAGTATGTTGTGATTGATTCTACTTATATCATTCCGTGGTTGGTGGCCAGTTTAATTCTTACCAAAATCTTATTTTACCCTTGAGCTCTTTTAGCCAACAAATGCGTACGATGTGACTTAGACACTATGGTTAAGGCGGGAAATTACAGACCGGAAGGTCTTTGGTTCGAATCCAATTTCAGCATCTCGATTGCTCTTGTCTAGGCTTGGGCAACCTGGCAGTATCTCAGCCCACGTGCTTCCTCACCGAAAAGGCGCCACAGGTGAACTATTATTATTAATTATTATTGTGGAGCTTATGCAGGCGCACACCTCGTCATATCCTATTTACTGTAGCCTGCTCCAATTGGGAGAAGCAGAGGAAAAACCGTGTTGGTTCATGTCATCCGCAGTGTTGGACTACCAAGGACTCATTCCATCCCACTCCAGTGACCGCTTGTACTGTCTTACTCGCTTGCTTGTTGTTAAACTTCAACCCGGTATTGTTTTTCAACTTTATGAACCTCATTTTCAGGTATCTTCCTCCAATAAGCAATACTCTTTTGGGTTGCTTTTGTCTTTTGCTGGCTGCGAAGCACTCACCTCTCGTTACAAACCCGAATAACGATATTAAGGTAAAACGAACGAAATGGGGCGGCATCAGTTCCGGCTCACCATACAGCGCGTCCAATTTAGATATACAGACCGAACGTCACTAGCTTCAGTCTTGCGGACCATGAAAGCTATATTGTTGCTCGGAAATCCTTTCGTGCACTCATCCAAGGTCCTGCACGCGTAATAATAATATAATAATACAACATAATAATAGAATTATATTTTTCTCAAACTATGTACATCAGAAACTGCCCGCCACTTGCGCTTTTGGCCTGTCCTGGATTCTCCCTATATACCGCAATTGAACGGCAAAATTCAACCAGATTCTAAAAGTTCTTCAGGAGGGGACTGCACTGACAGAGACGAATTTTCTGTGCTTGCAGGAGCAGTCGCACTCGTCCTGCCAAAACGAGTCTGTTGCGCGGTATGAACACAACTGTTCTTGCAAACAGGGAATACTCCTCTGCTACCGACCCGAATTCCCCATGAAAGCTTTGGAAATCCGAGTACATACCTGTACACTTGTACGCGACTTAGGTCAAAAAACTGAACTGAACCGAACCGAACCGAAATAACTGCACGGCACAATTCTGACATTACTTATACTACCTCGGACGAGGTTACGAACGCGTTGTGCATGAAGTCCTATAACTGGTTTGCTGGCATCAAGTGTACGTCATTGATTTGGTTGCATACATTTCTCATCAAGAGAGCTCTCACGTCCTCTGTATACCAGCTCACGGGGTGGCTCTATCAGGGACGGGGTTTTTCACACAGATGATTGTTAGATCAAGGAAGCAGCCGGTAGCATTTTTCTAATGTACTTTCACCATAATCAAACCCACTTTTCAACCAGTGGAAACGTTCCATATTGTGCTAAACAAGTGATGTTTCGGGTCTTTGTTCTGGTCAGTTTTCAACCCAATTCCAGTGGGGTGAACTGCTTGTTACTTTGAATTCGATGTCTAAGGATGTAGTAGTGTGTCAAACTGGACCGCGGTAGCTATGATAGACTCGCTCTCGCTATAAAATTTTTAGCACTGTCTGGTCTGTTCTGTCCACATGAACAGTCTCGTCCGAACCTAGTGTTGCGTTGCAAACCAGGGCTAGCACTTTGCAGTGTAGGAGCAATCCACAGTGTTATCCTGGTCCTTGGAAGCTCAGCCAAACATGTGAAACGTGATCTCCCGGATTTGTATCCGATTCCAGTATGAGCTCCAACTGACAGATTAGGTCGGTCCAACTGTGTATTGTTTGCTAAGCCTTACTTTTGATTTTTCGCTCTAGTTACTACAGATTTTATCCCTTGGTTTGTACACTGGGCTCGAGATAGCTCATTGGTTAAGGCTCGCACTTACAAGCTGGAAGGTCCGTGGTTCGAATCCAACCTCGGCATCTCAAAGGCCCCCGTCTGTAGGTCTTGGAAACCTGGCAGTATCTCAGCCCTCTTGCTTCCTTCGAATGGCATGGCAGCTTGACACCGGAAGGTCGTTAAGCCTGAACGATTATTCTTATTCTTATTCCTCTTATTATTTGTTATCATGTTGGGATTGGATTAGAGGTTTGAAATGCAGGTTGGCAATTACTTGTTGAGTCTGAATCTCTACCACTCATGTGAACAGTCCTCTTCAAGGATTTCAGAGTCACACGTTAGAAATTGACTCATAAAACCTGTGATTCATGTGCACACTATTGTGCTTGAAGAACTCTTGTGTCATACAGTGTGCACTCCGGACACGGCTATCCAATATTTGACACCAGATTATTGGCAGCCACTCGTATGGATGTTAACCAAGAATACTTTCATTCCTTATTGTGAAGTTAACCTTTGCTGAAGGACTGACATTCACTGTACAGCTGCCTCATTGTTGTTCGAATGCGTCAGTAACAGCCATCTCAGCAATCCAGGGAGGATTCAAACTCTAGCAGCCAAGTTGCGCGGTATAATCTGCGCTGCTGAATGGTGGGTAGCGATTCGGCCTACAGCGGTCCGTGTTTATTATTTCTACCTTGCTACTTTTGGTCCAAGAGTAGTGGTAAACCACAATGTGAGGGTTTGGCATCTCGAATTCTTCCCGGGATTTGTGGAACTGGACCCTTGATTATGATAAATAAGGAGACAACGGATGTACAGTGCTTCTGAACCTTTCAGCTTGACATGATGGACGCTGTCCCCAGTTCGAAATCCGCCAATCACTCTGTGGGTATTGAGGAGAATCTGAATTTTCAATGTAGATTTCATTCTGTGCGTGAACTCAGTGTCTGCTCATATCAGCTTTCACTGTCCCGGTTCTGTTCTGGTATACCCTTTTGCTACCAAGCGATGATATTGCTCAGTTTTTCCTGTTTTGTTTTCATACGCCATAACACACAGTCAGGTCTGTTCTACATTTACTCAGGCCAACCGAAACTCGCCCAGTCAAGAGACAATACGAAGTCTTTGCGTTCACGTGCTGAAGCTAAGTTCAACAACGGTACCGTCAATGTACCCAACATTATGGCCGTTTCTTTTGGAGTTTCTCATGGTCCAAGATTGTACTGAGGCTGTTGGGGTAGTTTGTGACAGCATCGCTAATATTCTCTCCAAATCTCTGGTAAGCTATCAGTTATTTTTCAACGTCAGTTTATTTACAGTGCTCCCTAATCTTAATGAGCTGAGTTTAGGATGCTTGGATTCACACTTGGTTAATTGATCTCTCTTGACTGGCCAATATCTCACCCGTAATCCTTCCTCAGGACCGCGTGACGGATATTCTTCGAAGGTACCATCTTTTTTAAATTAGTAGGTCGCGAGCGAATTCCGGATTTGTTGTCCATCGGAAGTGTCTGGTACTTTGTGTAGTTGATTGAACACAACCAAAGTGTTTCGCGTATAAACACAAGTCCGGTAGTTCTTTTATGGTGTGTTGTATCACCGTCTGATTTATCGCATCATCGTTGCAGGCTTTTTATTTTTTCCTTGTCTATTCTGTTTCCTAACTCAGACTGACTTTGATCCTTGGAAGTTTCTGTCTAGCCCAAGTCATTTAACTGATGGATCACCAGGCAACGCCGATTCAAAACTTAGTGAGTTACGCGTTTTTCACTCCATACAAAGTGACTAGGGTTGTGTATCCAATTGGCAGCTTTGTTGCGCGCACATTCACAGTGGTTTGATTTGATATTGTGTGTGCCCTACGCCAAAATTTTAGGACCACTGTCACAACAGTCAACGCCACACAGTGGTTGCGAATGCTAAGACTCGCTTCGCTTTGACGTGAGGTAACTGAAATATGGTCGATAAGGCTAAAATCTCACTTAATAAAGAAAAAAACAACTCTGGACAAAGCGGCGTGAGATTTAGATGGAATTCCGCGCTTTTCCGGCTCTTAAGAAGAGAACGATATTGTTGCCTAAATTGAAAAGTATTTTCCTACGAAAATCGTAGTTTTGACTGCTCTGGTAAGGAGAAATGGAGAAAGTGACTGTTGATAACAGTGATTATCTCGAGAGGCCGTAGTTTGGACCCCAGTTACCAATACAAGGATACAAGCCTGAGGATGCTACTTTCAAAGCGCAATCATTGGAACCAAAAGTCTACCAGCTTAATAAAGTGACTTAGCGAATGTGCTAGAGGACATTTCGACATTGACAGGCAAGGTCTGGTTAGTCAAATATCCGAACGTAACTTCATTCGGTTTACGCTTTGATCCAAGCAGCCTAGAGACGTCATCCCAGTCAAAGTTGCAGGAGGTTCCTTCGAATAGTGTTGTGTGCCACATTTTGACTGAACGGGAGCAATTACAGCCGTGCATAAAGATGCCAAGTTCATTAGTGTTCTACCCGAGAATATGTACTCCCGGTGTTTCATGAGCTCTCGCGTTCGCCGCACATGCATTTTGGTGCTGCGAGTTGCGTTAAATTGACGGTGGGACTTGAGCGTGGCACAAACACCAGTCCGTAACCCAATCCACGATCAACTTGACGGCAGCGCACGCTGGAAGCTTTGTGTGCTTCCATTCGTCTTGCCTCCGCTTGTGCTGACCTGTTTAACAGGACTTCAATGCAAAATCTATATGCAACCAGGAGAGCGATGCGACAGACGCGAGATTACTTTCCCGGCACTCGTCCTTCATGCTTCTCGCAGTTTGGTACAGCAACTCCTGAGTACATCTTTCCTTCCATCATTCAGTGTCCACCATACACATGTTCTGCGGTTGTATGACTGAAAGTCACTGTTATGAATATAACTGTTTTGACCGGTCCAAAAAGCACATGCGTGATCCGTCGACCGACCACACATCCTGTCAGTTTATTAATCACATGGACAAACACTGACCAACCCTACTAGGGCGAATTGACTGTGTCCGATTGCAAACAGTAATATGAAAACAATATAATGGTTCAGCTGTGGCACCCTTTCGGTGCGTAGCTGCAGAATGAAGCACGAGGGCTGGTGGTACTGCCAGGTTGTCCAAGCCTAGACAGGAATTTGGAACATTGACTCTCTTCAATCCATTTTTTCAAGGCACATGAAGAAAGTATGTCGCGATATGTTAACATTTTTTAAATCTTTATTCGCGCACATAAAACGTGTATGTTCATACAGCGAGACCAAAGGTGTCAATTGTAAAATGGTCACTTATTGGCACTTATTGGCCACATGGCTGGTGGCATGGCAACCACATGATCTGAAGCAACACATTCTGTGCACACAGTGCTGGTTGATAGGTCTTAATTATTATGTTCAGTTTGATCAGCCTGCGATGATCAAGGGTCATCGGTCATTAGGTCCAATTTTCGTCAAAATACGACCCGATGGACGTTTGAGTATTCTGCAATTTAGTGTCAGAATACTTCTAAACTAAGGAGCGATATTGATTTGATATCCAGCGGAAGTCCTTCCATTTTCGTGACAGCTGATTGAACAGAATGCACGAAACAGAACACAATACTAGCTACCGTCATAGGTCTTTTGTTGCATTAAAATGTATGCCTACATCGCGAAATACGTTCATTCGAAAACTAATTTGGTTTTTAGGGGAGACTCAACCAAATCCCAGCTGAATCTGCGATGTCTCGAATACCGTAGCAATTGGAGCATGACGCGGTCTTTGTGCCGCACATTCAGTTGAAGAATATGTGAGAGGTTCAGCTGGGATTCAGTTGAGTCTGCCATTAAAGTTTGCAAATGAGCGTATTTCACGAATTACATGCAATTTGGGTTGCGGTTAAACATAAAGTTGACGGAAACTCGGACTGCTCCCAGCTGATGAGCCCCAATAATAATGGAACCGGTCGCGGTGTGCGTAAGAATTTCTAGCAACCTTGTGAGTAGTATATTCCGTCATGAAAATATGGGCGTTGTGGCGTTTCCTGTGTGTGATGATTTCCTGTTGGAAAGACATCCGTGACTGGAATTCACTTTATTCACTTTGAGAAGTCACCAGGCTTTCTACGGAGACTAATCAAAACAAAAGTATTTGATCATGGCTTACCCAAAAAAGCGTGTGCTGTATGACTCAAGTTTTCATATAGACATGTTTAGAACTAAATTGCGCTGTCCGTACTATAAATCCATAGATCACCGTATGTTTCGCGTGCAGTTTTTCTTGGCGTACAGTTGAGCATGCACTGATGTAAGTTCGTATGTATGTGTACATTTCAGTGAGGCACTAATTATTCATTGTTGGTAAGTGATCAGGTGGCTGTTGATCTGTTAGCCGAGCTTGGCAATTGACTTGCAGACATTTTGTCACCATTCGAGGAGACATCTTCAGTGCGTTGTTGGGTGGGTGGTTCCCCTCTCCCTGCTTGCGCTCATATGGTTTGCAAAGAGCAGCCTTGAGCTATAACCTGATTGGCTACTGACCATCATTATTACACGTGGTGTCCTACTGGCTTGATCGTGATCTGTGTTGCGTGGTGGTCCGTCTTCCTGTCGTTTGATCGTTTACCTTCTATTTTTAGTAGCTTTCTGTCTTCATCCTGATTGGTCCATATCCAACTAGCGGTTTATAAGTATGAGCGTTGTCAGTTGATTTGCAGTGGCGCTTCGATTATTTTTGGCTGGTTTGGTAGTTAGATTCGGTGATCCTTGATGAGAGCTGAAATGGCAACTTAATTGAACCGGCATTTGTATACTGAGAGTGGATTAACTACCAACCGTTTCAGCAAACCCCTGTCTCATTACAGAGTGTATTTGAAGTGTTATGTTGTTGACTACAAAAGGAGAGTGCAATTTAAAAAAAAACTGGGAAGCTATTTTCATTCATCGTTACCTTTTCTCACTTTTACCGTCCCACACAGCTAGTGTGCCGGCTCCGTGCACCCTCCTGGCTCGATTGGCGGTAAGCGTTTACTCTGCACTTCTTTATTTTTCTCATATGTTGTATGGTTGGTTTTCTGGAGCTTTGTTTTGCTCACTTCACAACCAATACAATTCGTCTATTCCCATGGTCTTCTTTAGGTGCTTCTTAGCCGGCCACTTCACGGCAAAGGTCGTGGTCTCCCTATACTCCGCGTGTTGCGGTGCATGGCGCGTTACTTCCATCAAAGTCTTCCAACTCTATGGGATGCGGTTATCCCTCACATGCTACTCTACCTCAATCGTAAGTATTGGTTTTCTCTTCGTTTTGTGTCGAAGAAACCTAAATGCGCTTTGTCGAACTGTGACCATCTCCCCACGCCTAAATCCAGTCTAAATCCAGTTGTTCGATATTGATTGATAATGCGAAGAAAAAAGACAACTCATTGTGTTTGCTTGTATTATCCACATATCTTGTTTTTACAACTTATTTTGACAAACTGTTGGAGCTCGTAGATGAAAGCGAATGAGATCCTACTTCACGGTCTAATTCAGCAGGTATGATCACTGCCACTCTCAAGACTATCACCAACCCGTTTTTCGATGTGTGTATTCGATTCCGTGTCTAACCCATAAGATGCGTAATGAGTCCTCGTTACATCGCTGGCCGACATCCGCTTTCCTTGTAATTCAATTCTGTTTGATGGAGCCAGATTTATTTTATTCGACTGAGCGTGACTCTCAATCGAATGTCACCGGCACTGTGATAGTAGTGGAGAGATAGTGGTATGAGACTATCGTAGGAAACTCAGCGTTAATCATGAATCTCCTTAGACTGTATTATGGTGCACTTCGAAATGGTTGTTGGCAAAACCTCTCCAGGACCATCCGTCACAAGATTATAGCCCTCTTCACGAATAAGCCATTTTGCAGTGTGCCTAGTCCAGTTTCTCTGAAAATACGGACTTGCATTTATCCGAATCAAAACGTTATTATCCACTCAACCCTGTTTACCCAATACACTTCTGATTCGTGCCGGGATCTTTGACCTATTCATCTGTAGAAGGGCTAATCTGTCTCAGTATATATGCGTAAAACGTTCGAACACGTAAATGCTTCGTCCATTCTGGGCATGAATGTTCACTCCGTGCATGCTGTGCGTAGAAGCAAACAGACAAACAGCGAACTCTTCTTGGAAAGCGTCTACCTCCTCGCCATAAATAGCAACATTAGTGTTGTTCTACTATCAGTAATCTCATCGTTTTCACTCGGCTCTTTTATCCTCTTTAGGCTCGTATTTTCTGATCACTGTTTCATGACCAACTGCTTGATTTTTTTCTGTCCTCTCTCAAGTAATACAATCACCCCATAGGTGTTCCTAGTTCTACCAGCCCTTTTGTTTGTTCCATTCTCCGTTTACGTTCAGAAGATCAGGACTTATCGGATGATGCCTCTGGTACGGATAAGGACATTGGGTTGCGCAAACCACAACGGTATCATCAGAGCCATTGGGAAGGTCTGACATTGAAGGTTAGTTTGCGAATGGTTGATTGCCGCGATTTTCCTCTAAAATCTGAAACCTCACTTTGTTTGCTGTTGCTTTCAATCTGGCTCTAAATTGTAACTTGAATTTACCTGTATAACAGCTTCCTTTCCGAACGCTTTCATGCTTTCAACTTTTGGTTATCTCGTCTACTTTACCTCTCTCTACTCTTACACTGCAGCTCTTATCGAAGTCTATAGACCTGGTTGAAGATGACAAATGGACTTTAGCCCTACTACGGTCCTTCGAAAATCAGATGCCGTTTTACGAAAGTATGGTGGAAGAAAAGGTGGGTCACCGAAACGTTTTTTAAGACAACTTAAACAGCTCGCACACTTTGCTTAGCCTCTGATTCTTTAGAGGTAACCCTACTCCGTGGTGGTCGAAACTACTTGGCTTTTGGAAGCTTCAGTACTGCCCTGATGCCTTCGAGGCGTACCCGAAGGTTAGCCCGACCATTATACCACAACAGACAGAATAGATCCTGAAGAATTCAGCACTAGAATTAACAGTTTCACTAACTAGCGTATACTTTGTACTCTACTGCCTACTTCGTCCAGTATGCAAGACTTATCATGACTCGGCACCTGGGCTTGGAAAGTGTTGTCAGTAGACTAGTTCGCGTTGCTAATTGTTGCTTTTCTGCATGAGTTCGTGATGGTCAACAGTAGACAGTACAGTTCTGCATCCTACAGCTGTGCCAACCCTCATTGTTTCGTCTCCCACGTATCTGAATTGAGTTGGGCAATTACGTTGGCAACCCGTCTTCCGTTTATAGTTTCATTATAGTAGGAGACGCCAGGCTGTGCAGTGATGCCCTTCAGGGGAGATTACCACTAGAACAGTGTATTTAGCCTCATTGTGGATGGCATCTCTTCACGCACACGACACTGTACATCATGGCTGTTGTAGGATTCAGTGGGAGTGGCGTTTCTTCGAAGAGGTCCCGCTGTAGGTATTTGTTCATGTGCAGTTTTAAACGGGGTGCTATTGCCGCTGCTGCTACTGTCACCTGCTACTCCAAATCAGGACGCGAAATTCATTCATAGTTGACGTTGCCCAATGGCGGTGGGGAATGTAACATTCATTGACTATTTGTTCAACACAAGTCACCCGCTCATCATTTACTTCGAAGAATTTACTGTGTTTTACATGAGCAAACGAACTCGAACAACACTGGATGCAATCAAACGACCATCAGTACCAGCATCCGGGTGCTGTTCACACGGATAGCCATCGCCACGCTTATCAGAAATTTCCCTATACATGTAGTGGGCGAAACCTAATCAAGACCAGCGTTTTTCCCTGATTTTTTTCCGCCCGCATTCAACTCAATATAAACAACTTTTCAAACATGTATCATTTAATGAATTTTGCAACCAAAACATCGTTTTGTATTTTGACAGAGTACTATTAGGACCCCTTTATTGATCCAATCTAAAGCTCGCTTCGACCTTGCTCGCGTAGTCATTTAATGGTCTCGCAGAGTCGTGAATGCAGTTTGTTGATCGTAGTTGACACCCATAGTTTATGGTCTCCTTATGGACACTGTAACAGTTCATTTAAGTCACCTGAAAAGAGATTTATAAATAATCGTCACAGATGATAGATTCAGGAGATGCTTGTTTATATAGACGATTCCTCTTTCCACAAGAATGGGACATTAGGCCGTGGCGGTTGGGAAACGCCCTTGTAAACTATCCAAGGGAATAGTCTGTCTTGGCCTATGGCGCACCGTATACGATTCCGCTAATCCCCGGGATCCTGTCTACTTCGTGTTTAGGATATGTATGTCAGGCTATAAAAAAGTGCAGTATAACGTTTGCTGGTGACTAGGAAATCCTCCTTGTTGCGGTAGCTTCATTTGTAACATTTCTTGAAAAGTTTGTTCCGTATCCTCCTTCCCTGAAACTGGAAAGTTTACGAGAAATTGCTTGATACCTAGTCGTCTCACGGTTACCTTGTCGTTGTTGGAACGTAATGTATCTCAACTTTTTCACTCGTCTTCTGCTTTCGGGCTATTGTTTATGTTTAGAGCTTCCTGTTCCAATGTATCACCATGACATTATGCAAGTTGGACATGGATCATGTTATTGCTGAATCACTCGAGTTGGTCTTTCGGTCCACCAATCATGGCATCCCTCTTGAACAAGAAGTGAGTCCTCCTTCAGGTCTGTGCTCCGGTATCCCTTTTGATAAATTCGAATGACTTGATTATACATTTTCATCTCCATTTCCATTTGTTATTAGGGTTGCGTCGTTGCTTTGGGGAGGATTGCTGCTACGCACAATCATGTGTTGTTCAATTTCTTATACAATGAACAGGTGAAACTGGACTCTTATGTCAGATCCTCTGCTCCCAGCACTACTAACAGCACTCCTAGTAGTATAGCTAAGCTTTCAAAGTCTTCGGGTTCAACCATTTCAGTCGTCATTCCGACTGGTTCACCCAATCGTCGTCTGTCCAATTTATTTCGATCCACAGTCTCCATCAAAGCCTCTAGTCCTCCGTCACCTGGTGAAGATCGGCCACTGCCACACGACTTCCGCGGTTCGGTTGAACAGGCCAGGGCTACCGTCATATGGACTTATGCCAGTGCGATGGACAAGATGAGCCTAGATGCATTCAGCTCTTGTGTGGACACTGTTCTGAAAACCGTGATCCTTCCAGTCGTTCAACAGATGGATGGAGTAAGTGGTTTGTGGTAGATTGATGTGGAATTAATAGAATAGGAATGTGTGTATCAACCACCTGAGCAGGTTTGAAGTGTACAGTAGATCCATAGTGTTCACAGCTCATCCAAAAAGGTTCTGTCTCTCGGTTTCTAGCTCTGTAGTGAGAGTGCAGACGAATACACGTATGATCAGTGAACAAAGCGAAATGAAAAGTATGTGCGCCTCAGGAAGAGGACCGAACAAAAAAATCTGGAAATTAGTGGCCTTCTGCCTTCTCGAATTATCGTAAGGCAACTCAGTGCGGGAATCGACATACCAACGGATAATGTCGTATTAGCTTTCTGCGGCATTTTGCTCAAGCGTTGTTTTAGATAAACCTATCAGCTTACTTGTCTTTTTGCTATGCAGTTGTGTTGCTGTCACCTAGGGTGTAACTGTGTTGTGTTCGCTTTTAGGAGCTTGCTTTCATTAGTTTTAATGTATGAACGCTCTTCAAGGTGATCAGCTGTTAGGTATTTATGTGGAGCCAGATGATTGTTGAAATTTGCTTCCGATTTCACCTGTCAAATCAGACTACGCCGGTGGACGTGCCGCATGAGGTCATCCTCAAAACAGTTCACGGTTTCTCGCGCTGTTGATTTTGAGTCTGCCGCTGGGTGCCATTTCGTAACACAGATGCAACAAAAGTAGCAATGCTGTTTCCAATCCGTTTTTTCCATTTTGACGAGTAACTGCATACTTCGGGACAAGAACGAAATGCAACCTAGCGTCCGATAAGCAAAGAGGCATCTATCATAGAAACGTACATTGGAATGGAATACAATAATCAAGACGGATTTGTATTCATCAAATTTAACAAGAACAGCCTTGACACCAGCCATAGTAGGTCTTTCTGATGGCACAACGACTAGTAGGTTCGTAGCGGAGGAGGAGACCATCGGTTGGGGGAGGAAGATGAGTCAGTTTTATGACAAATTGGGCCGTACCTACTCATCTCATTTGTGACCTGAGCATGCGATGGCATTTCTTCACCTCTTCGCTCTTGTCTGTTCGTCAGATCTACCTCCTCTCTCATTCGACCGTCCGTTGTAGTTTTAGCAGATGTGTTTTGTGTAATATAGGGACGCAACGATGAACAGAGAATCGAGACAATGGCAATTGTACGTGGCTGGGACTGACAGCGCGATGAAATTCACATACGTATAACAGCTGCAACCCTGAGACGAGTGTAACTGGGACATACAAGACTGTTTGTATACACAAAAGGCAATATGTTATTTCCACAACATGCTGTTTTCCCTGTTTGTGTAGCGTTTCACTGGCAAGCCCAAAACGGGGTGAGACGCCCCTCACGATGTTACAACATCCCGTTGTGCCTTCCTCTGTCGTCGATAACACATAAGACTCGGTAGTTAATGAACGAGATAAAAAGGATAAAAACGGTAACGACGGGTGTCAGGTGTTCAATTCCATCGTATCAACAATTCCAGTAAATGGTCTTTTCAAGTCTTTGGCTGTTTTTCTTCTTAGGGGAACCCACCCATCCGGTTAGGAACCTTGACCATTTTTGGTTCTCCGTACAAAGCGAAATGGTCTGATTTCCACTCATCCAAAATGAGCCATGACACAAGTGACAGCCGGTTTGTCGATAAACCTGGCATGTTCAGCCTGTGAAATGTTGCTTTATGAAGTTTTTCATCTTGCACCGAAAACATCCAGACGGATATCTTGGAGTGGCAGAAAAGAATGATCAAAAGATCACAACTTGAAATGAAATGTATCGTTCATTGGTCAAAACAAGAAAATAAGTCGAGGAAAGATAGAGTGGAGGTTCATGCGGAAGATGGTTCTTCTGAAAAATGGCTTTGTCAAATTAAAATTCACGTTTGATTTGTGTATAGCGATAAACTGGCTTAATTCTGTTTCGAGCCGAACTCTCGATACAGTTGGTTTTCCTCAGAGTATTGTTTCTTATGACGATGTAGTACTTTACTACTCTTTGTAGAGAAGCCTTGTGCAGCCCTTTGCCAATGGTGGTGCTGCGATTCAGTTGGTGTTAGTATTACTGCTATGGGTCTTTCACACTTCTTCCTTGTTGTGACGATACTCGAACCAACTTTTTTCAGGTCCTTTGTCTTCAGGCCACAGTGACTGAACTCTGCAGCAGTATCGCCAGGACCTTCAGGAAACACTTGGCTGACACACCCGAGTCCTCTTTAATCAATTTGAGCGGCACTATCCACGACGACCTCCTGCAGTCGGTAGTGGGAATACTTGGCCACGAGTTGTCGATATCTCAGTCTGCCGCTATCTCTACTTTGCGGCCAAAAGGGGATTCGACGCCACCCCTTTGCATTCAGTTACGATACGCTTTGCTGGTTACCGCTTTGGATGTAACGTATCCTTTTCGCATTTCGAGTTGGTGTGGCACGTTGGCTTACCACGTTGACTTTCCTATTCTTCAACCTTCTGAAACACGTAGAAGACATTTGGCGAAACACAGTCGTTTGTAAACCACACTTGTGCTCACAAGAGACACAACTGAATCCTCGCTTATGAAATTCTTTAACTGGCACAAAGACCACCCCGTGTTCCAGTTGGCAGGACATTCGACATACTTTAATATATTTCCTTGACACTGTTTATAGGGTTACTGTCGAGTAGTGTTCAGCGGACTTATGAGTAGTGTGTCATGTTTAGAGGGCCTTTGGTTAAACCACCGATGGACTTATATCATCAGTCATTGAGACCGGATCGCATGTTTTTTTCTACTGGGAATTTAACATAGCACAAGCGTTAAGACGTGGGCTACTACTCGGATAGGCGTTTTCATTACTATTACTTGGACTCGGACAATCTGACAGCATTTCATTCACCACGTTTCCTTCGGGTTACATGCTTGATGTACGTCGAATTGTTAGGCATTTCTGCTTTCTCACAAATTTCTGTGTATACATTCTATCCCGGTCGGGAGTAAACGTAGCTGTGGGTACCAATAAACTAACCACAATTTTGTCTAGACGTAACACACTACCCCGACATCATGAACGAGAGATTCAGTTGGTTCTCCCGTGAAGACCGAATCGGTAATCAAGTAAGCGTATCTCGCCAGCCATACTGTTTTTTGGCCCTTTACTGAGCCAGTATCGTGTGAACAACCATCTTTACACTCCATACAATCACATGTAATAACTTTAACCAAACAATGGGCTAATGGTTACCGCATGGACTGGTAGTCATACCAGTTGCCATCTATCAAACATCCGTGTACTTGCCTCCGTCATAAGCATTAAATATGTGCATTTCTGGGAAGTATGTTGGCCAAAAATGAAGCGACGATATCGCATCTTTAAAACATTGGTGGTCTCTGAGTTCTCATTTTACGGTGGAGCTGACCTCATATACAATCTTTTGCGCACGTGCAGCTCTCCTTCCCAATTTCCTGAAGCGTCCCACGCCTTCAACTGACTACTTCATGTGATTGGACGCCGTGTTAGGGATGAAACAGGCGAGCTGTTTCAAGCTGCGCTATACAATAGCCTATTTATACGATGTTTTCGTCTTGCTGTATTGAGTTATTTTTTTGTGATACGTCTCTGCTATTGTGGTTGAGTGTGGCTAGTAGGGTGATTGAAGTGTTGCAAACGTTTCGGTGAATGATTTGAGGTACAAGGCTTCTAGTGGTGATGGCCAAGCCAGGTAGAACTGTCGATCTTATCTTATAAAAATGCAAATTTTTGAGAAGTACCAAGCGGGATTCAAAAACACGTTATGTTTACGCAGTACTTCGGAGCATGAGTGTTGTTTTCAAAATAACAGCTCAAGATCCCTTCTTCATCGGCGGCCGAGTCCAACATCCTATTCGTGTCCGATCAAGGAGCTGCTGGATCTGGTAACACCTTTTGGTGTAGCAAATTAGCATGATTTCGACTGGGCATCTGTTAGTACAGCTGTCGGCAGATTCAGCTTCACATCCTTGTTATAAGCCGTTCATTACGCTTCACTTTCTGACTTTACCAAGGCTAGTTGAACCTTAGCTATCAGTTTTACTGAACACAGCTATTGTTATCATCACTGTTATATGATCGCCCGCTAATTGTAACGGACTACACTAGTGCGGCCTCCTCGCCGTAGTTCTCTGCTGATCAGCTTTATACTTCCCTTGTGTTCAATAAATCGTTTCTAGCTGCAAGCGATTTTTGCAAGCTTGGCTTTTCACCAGCTGACTTTGCCAACTCCAGTGGGCACTGATGACGGAATGAAGATGACGTAATTAGTCACGAAAGGCAATTCACTGTCTTTTCGGCTAACGGTTTTCATAGCTCTCTGCAGTGTCAGCGCATGAGGAATATGAGGTAAATTGACTTCTCGTGGGATGAGTTTTGTTAGGAAATTCGATTGCTTGAGAGCTGTCTTCTGGGAGAATCTGATGGAATCTAGGAGTAGCTTTTAACTGCTTTCAAGTAGTCGAATTTCTTGGCATAACTTATCGTACTCCTTAGGCCAAAGATCACTTCGATGGTGGCAAAGTATGTTTAAAAACATTGCCGAGGCCTATAAGCATATCAACAAACAATTAAGCCACCTGCGAGATCAATACTTCGACACACTATAGGCGCCGCTGCACGATTTTTTCTACCATTTGTTCACACTTTTCGTATATTCCACGAAAACCGGGAGTGCGTGAAAACAGTATTTTTTCCGTTTCCACGGTACAGCTAGTTTTCCTCATATTTGGTAGCTAATTTATCGTTGTTATCGCTGGTAGACCTCAACGCCAGTAAAAATAGTCTTTTAGGCAATGATAGGAAGACCTCCCAAGTTACCGAGCTTCTACAGTCCAGTGCGGCGGCTATCCTCCCAGTTCTGGTCAATTCTGGTGTGACGGTTCTGGACTATTCAGAAGCAATTTTATCGTCTATGGAGTCGAAACAGTCTGCTTTCACTAGTGCAGAGCGCCTTTCACCAGCTCAATTATTTCAGGACTCTGATTCATCTCTGTGGCATTCGCGGTGTTTGACAAGTTTACATCATCTGTGGACCGTGCTGCTTCGTCTTCAGTGTTCCGAGGAGCTCATTTCGGAAATGTGTAAGGTAAGTGCTTTATCTCAGCTAGTAGGTTCTCAGTTTGTTGAGTCGACGGGCTTGACTCGGTTTCAAGGTTGTGGAAAATAAAGCACAAAGTCTGTTTCTGATTGCCACCACTCTCAGTAGACGTGTTCAGAGCTGTGCTCCTATTTGCTGATGTTGATAAACTGGGCCGAAATTGCGTCGCTTTCCTAGCTGAGAGAGAGACACGTGGAAACTTGATGCTGAAGGACACGTTTGTGCGGCATTTTCACTGGACTTCTTGGGCATTCGAATTATTGAACTTTTTGCCCGAGGTCGCATAGTCGACATGCGTACGGTAACGTGCAACCCATAAAGAATGGAGAAAGAATTCGATTTGTCCACTGGCGTTTCTGTAGTTCGAAGCTTTGTGAACGTGCCATAGGCCTACTCTGATATAACTCAGCAGATTTCTGAGGTACACAGACCACACCTCGATAAGGCTTTCTTCGCAACTGATTACGTTTACGTACCCTTTCGAGATGACTCTAATCAGCGGCGACTCAGATCTATCCATTTCACTTAAGTCTTCCCAGTTTGCGATTGATGTTGTTATATAGGATTCAATATTCCATTCGTTAGCGAATAACGTACTGTTGCTCTTTTGCTACAGAGTACATCCATTTGATGCATGTTGCTTGCTAGGAATGTTCTGTAGTCGTCTTATCAGTACTTTGATGATCTTTGCCTCTTCTCAGGTACTGGTCCCCTATCTTTACGATCCGTCTTTCGTGGTCAATGTACGTGCAGTGTGCTTACTGATCTCCATCCTGGCCACTATACTTTCGGAGCTGCAGCTCGTGAATAAGGTACGTATGCGTTTTTTGTGGATGTCGCTTCGTAAAAATGAGTAAAAGTGATTGTAACATGTGAACGCGTTCTCTTTGGCTGCCGAAAGTTTTTTCCTCAATAGGGGCCGTTCTTTATTCTCTTTACCTACTGCATGCAGTAGTCGATTTATAGATCAGGGTCCCTATAACTAAGCTGCTCCTGAAAAGTCGGCTTTACTGAATAGCATGTATACCATATTTCTTTGAAATGTGCCCTTCTGAGTCTGCTTAACCTGTGTTTTCGATGCAGTTAAATGCGAAACTTTTCCATGCCACGGTTATTGACTTTCTTCACTTTGGTTCAAACAAGCCGATCAAACGATTGACTGCGAAACGTTGGCGCATGTTTGACACATCTAGTCCCTTAGTTATAGACCATTTCTACCTTGGGTGTGAGGTTTTCTTGAGGATACGCATCAGTAAGATATCGTTTTTGTTCCATCCTGTTGCTTTCCTCATTGGAATCCTAATTGTATTCGAATAGTGGTTTGCATATCGTGATAGATATAGATGAGGTACCTAGTCGGTTGAGGTCGAGGCGAAACACAATCGCTTGTGCTAGTAATTCATAAGGCTAGTATGTGACTCAAACTCATTTTGATTGTGAATTTCCCCAGATTTGGGATACGAGATCTTATCGTTATATTCATTCAACGAGGTGATCAACCTGTATAGTCGAGGTACTCAAACAATCCATTTCTACACTTCGCGTACTTAGAGAAGCAGGTTGCTGCCATGCTGCGAGCATCCTTTACTCAGGTGGTAGCAGATATCGGGACCGCTTTGTGATTTCCAAAGGATTACAGTTTTACGTGTAACAAATCACCTTGTGTGTCATGAAGGATCCCAAATGTATTCTCCTACATAGCACTTGCCGTGTTTCTCTTGTTTGATTTGTTTTACACAGATGGAAATAATTGCTGACACTAACTCATTGACACTAACTCCGCTTGAGCCCATTCGCTCAACCACAACCCGACACATTCGTAGTCCTTTCAACTGTTCTTTACGTAGTTCAAGAAATAATTCCGAAGTTCGAACGGCCTAGTCCATTGTGAGTAGGCAACCTGGATGGATGAAATGCCCCCATAATACCGCCATCTGCTTATCTATAGCGTTGTTACTATAAATACCGATAAGGTATCAATAGCACAAAATAGCGCAAAATGAAAAATGAATGAGTAGGCTAATGAAAATGAATGAATCAATAACAGTAACATCGATGCTTCACTGGTTATGATGCCTTTAAGTGCGCCATGCTACCTTCCGAAGCAACGAGCCCGAACTCAGATGCTCTTCAGGAATACTTCTTTCTGGTGAATATTAACGCGAGAAGATGCGTCCCGGACATATAATTGTAACTGCACCTATAGTTTCCAGATGAACTCACCCCGGTCTTAGTTGTATTTTCCAGACGCATACTATTTGCCGGAAGGTGCATATCACCTATACAACGCTAGTATTCACGCGAAGGCTGTTTTCATATTGTTGACGGTTCCGTACTTCCTCTATGTCGGGGTGGTGGATGCGCCGAATCAGCACAGGAACACGGTCATTGGAGGAGTAATGCGTTACACTGTACAAAACCAGTGGATCCTCAAGCTGAACCAGACAAACCGTAAATGAAGAAGAACGGATCCGCCTGCAACAACACGGTACCAAGTTAGCACCATATCACATGCATCTGAATGCTTCTATGGTACGCAATAACCGAAATGAGGAAGAACAACCGGTGGCTAGTTAGGGAAGTGAACCTACCGCTTGTGTTGTTCGTATACCGCAGTTCAATATAAATCAGCGCAGACAATTTGCCATTCATGTGGATGTGTGGTTAAATTCACTTCTCCCTGTTGATCAACAAATTGAACCGTGGGTACCAATTCAGTTGTTCCCAGTTGAACCATGTGATGGAAAATTTGGTTGGGGTCACGAAAGTCAGGTATATGGTGGCAAATAGGCTTTCCATTGTCAGTTGTCGAAAAACACATACACGGCCTAACGTGGTTGAGGATCAGGACGGGTGAATTGGAGTCAGTTGCAGGAGTAGAATGTCGCCGTCGAGTAAGCACCGAATGAACAAGCCGCGGCAATCAGCCAAGGTGTAGAGGTTAGAACGTCAATGATCTACATATCGGCCTTGGGACAGAGTGGGTTTGCGACCGATACGTACTACGGGTGTGTGTTGCGTGTGGTACCGTCCCTGAACCGTGTGTGCAGATACCCAGTCGCTTGGTCCGAACTGATTACTTTTTTCGATTGAACTTTGTTAATGTCGGACCTTCAGGGTCCGCTCAAAAAAGCCCTTAACTAAGTCTGAATACATCGAGTTTTCCAAAAGTTGATGCAAATGGGTTTCTTGCTGTTGCTGTGTTTATCTTGTCGTTGGGGATTCGTTCATTTTCCGTAGTAAACAACTGTGCACCTGATCAACCCCTTCCATATTTTTTGGAAATGATATATACTCAGATACCCTAATGAACCCGTTCCCCGAGGGGCTGGTACTTTTTCACATCAGCGGTGTGTGCTTTTGGACTACAGTACTCAAGGTGCGCTCAAGCAGATCCTTCACATGTTTTGGTTACTGTGACCTTTCTTGTCTTCCCACCTAACTGCACTTCTCAGCAGTCTTTGGTTGATTACGTAGTGCGGTAAAATGAAATGAAACACGTGCCAACTACACGTTACTGTCACATGATCGTTAGATAGAACAGTTGACATTTTCTGGCACTACCAGTGTGCCGACGCCTTCGAAAGTTAGCCAATCAAACCTTGGTGAATGATCCATACCTGCGTCGTTTCAACGTATACGTCCAACTCACACACTAACGGTGTCCGTAACACAGTAAGCTGAGTTGTCAATTTAATCAGAACATCTGATGGTTCCGATTAGCTATACTTTCAGGACTGTGATTTCAAGTACATATGACTGACGTGACAATGTCGGAGCCGGCCGTATGTGAAGAGGTTAGGTGCGATACACGCCTGGAGTTGGTTCCGAGATCGTTTGAACATACAACATACATGTGCACACGGGTGTTGAACTGCGTATCCGTGCTTTTTGGCAGTCGATGTAGTCTTCCGAAGCCAGTGCAGTGTAGTGTGAGGTGCCTCGAACCATCGAACCACGGAGTACCATGTATCCAAAGATAGTATCTGTAATATCTGGTCTCCGTTTGATCAGCTCACGTGTACAGTCGTGTTGCGACGAGCCTGACTTTTTGTGCCTGTTCATTCGAAATTTTGTTTTCCGAGCTTCCATTCCATTTTAATTAGATCAGTGACGTTCCATCCTCCATTCTTCCTCCTCCCAAACGGCATGCACCATTTCAATCCATAGGAGTCTACTTTTAGTTTGCGGCGAGTAAGTTGGCACGCGACACGTCGACTACATTTTTTCACGGTGTTGGTGATTTGCATGGACTAACGGTTGCTGCGCACCAGCTTTCCCTAGCTTAGCGTGTGTCGGTCACCTGACTTTGCTTCTGGAATGCAACGCGCCCTGATAGGAATACCGTACCCACAGCTCAGTAGTATCAGATAAACTAAATCATAGTTGTGCTTGGTGGTCGCACACCATAGACGCGGAAACGGTAGCTCGCAGCTTTTTAATGTTGACTGCCTCGCATTATCCTGCGCTGTTGAAGATTTTAACATTCATCTGGCGCTTTGTATGTTGGCTCACTTGGTGCTTTACTAAAATCGGGTGGGGAAATGTGTATTTGCTAATTTTTCTCTTGTCGTTTCGCTTCTAATTCATTCAAGTCCTTGGGAATTTCGTTGAATTTCAGGAAAGTTATGTTTTTTGTGTGTAATCATTGTTTCCTCATATCGCAGCTACAGAAAGCTTGTGTGTTGTATGGACCGTTTTCCCGTTTTGAATGTTGTGAACCTGCGCTCCTAGTTGGTTGCCACTGATGTGTCCAGTTTGAATTAAGCAGACTCGTCAAAGTTGAGTACGGTTGGCCCTCACTTGAAAAAAAAACATTTCAGTGCACTGACTGACTAGAAATAAATTGGGAACTCACTGTTTGAATACAATTCAAGGGACCAGTGGCTCCTTCTGAATAGATTTCAGAATATTCTAGTGGGGATTGCGCCCTATAGATGAAGGCAATCTCTGCTGAGGAGACAGAAGCATTGTACAGCTGTTTCACCCTTACTGACCAGCATCCCATAAAACTCAGGTTTTCCAACCCGCAATCTCCTGGCTAGACCGGTTGATCAGCAGTTTGATTTATTCACACTTGGCGGCGGATTTTTAAGCAAACCAGTTCAATTTCTGTAAGTCTCTGTTCGGTCTAACAAATAAAGTGAACCTGTATCGAAAGGCCTAAAAGCGCCGTACTGCTGTTTCATTGTTATCGGGAATCATCAGCGGTGACCGCCGCATAAATCTCGAAGAAGCTTCGAATCCACAACCTTTGAGCCAACAGCGTGGACTGACGGTCGCGTTACCCAGTCGAATTTCTGTTTGGTGAATAATGTCGCCATCCTTCCTGACATTCATTTAATGTGACTTCCCTCACCTAGAAGATTCTTCTCTATGATTCATTTGGGTCCACGGTCAATTAGTTGGGTAATAAAACAAAAACGGCGTTCTTTTCAAATCTCTAGCCGTTCCCCTTCCTGTTACCGTTTTTATTAACTTATGCATTGTACTTTTATGCCTCTGTTTTTTCCCTATGATTAGTCATCATGTTTATTCCCAAAGGTTCACGGTGCAAACGGATCAAAGCAAAGTGTGTAATATACCTGCTTTTTAACCCTTTATGTCTTCTTTATATCTTCCACCTAGATAGCATCAAATCACCAGCTCCTTTCTGTTGCTAACATCATACGATAACCGGTTTTTCTGTCGCCTCGCAATACATGCATGTATTTTTCGACTTCTAGATTAAGTTCATCGACCGGCGCGTTTGCGCTCATTCTACAGGCCTAATTCAGGGGTATAAGCGATCATTGATTCTGAATGCCCAGGAGGTTTTTGTTAATTTTTCTTTTTTCTTTTTTGCTTTAATTTGCTCTTCGGTTTCTACGGCTGCGTAGAACGCATGTGCTCCACCCATTCTTGGCCAACTTGTGGGTCATCTTGTCACATCCCTTGGCAATTCAACTGACTACACTCTACGGCGTCCATCTAAAGTAGCCTTGCAGCTGTTGCTACGGGTTCAGAACCTTTTTCTCCTAACTGATCCTGAGATGACCGAACCTGGTAAGCTGTAGTTGTTTGCTTATGCCTAACCGGTCGTTTGATTACTGTTATCCTTTATTATAGCTGTTGGATTGGACTTCTCATTCAGGTTTTGCCGCATCTCCCTCCTCCGCTGCTTTCAGTCAATTCAGGTTCATATCACTCGAGTGTCTAACTCCCACTGTAAGTGTTACGCAATGGGCTCGCTAGTGGTGACAACAATCTGGCTGTTAGTCCTTGACGGATCTTATGTGTAGTTTCGGTCCATGAATTTGATACCCGACAGCGAACTTCCGTAGTTTCGATAGTAAACCACCCGTCCGACAAGTGGGCGCGCTTGCTTTGCTAGACCTATTATTGCCATGGCGACAAGTTTTACGGTACTGACATTGGCAGGACCACATTGCTAACAGATGAGGTAGGTTAACGTCCCGGTGCCCGTTCATCAGTAACACCCTGTCGGTGCCTAGCTGCCATGCCACCCGAAGGAAGCACGAGGGCTGGGATACTGCCAGGTTGCCCAAGCCTAGACAGGAGAAGTCGAGAGGCAGAGGTCAGGTTCGTACCACGGACCTTCCGGTCAGTAAATTCGAGCTCTAACCACTGAGCCATCTCTCCCTGGCTACTCTCTCGCGGTCACTTTGCGTCTTCCGAGTCTTTAATGACTTCCTCGTCCTCACGCATCATCAATGGCTGCGTAAATCTAAGTGTTATATTTTCTGCCGCATTTAGTGTCAGATTTCGTGGGTCGTAGTGTTATCAGGCTGCTTCAGTGGTTTGTGCCGCGGTTTACGCCAGAACGACGGCATAACGAAAGCAGTTTCACTGCCGTATCTGCACACATTCAGTGAATTTGATGTGATATTTTAGTGTGTTTCTTTTTTACGACATACTCACTGCGTGGTTTAGCGGCATTGCTCGGATGAGCTGCGCTTTGGTGAGCAAGGGCTTGGTATCTTCTGCAGTGTAATCGAAAAGGCTGCAGTGCTTTTGCTTCGAATCAACTAATTTTACAGGATCGGACAATGAAACGCATAAGGTATATTGTTTTCACTTCTACTTTCTGACGAGAATGTTGAGAATCAAGGAGAGTCCTGCCGCTGATCACGAAGTTTGCTACCGACTTTCTAGTCTTTGCTTTTAAAATGGAGTCGAACTATTCATCTTGGTGAGTCCATACAGTCACAAGGTGACGTTGAACAAGACGTCAGAAGTGTGCCTTTCTCTCCAGTGTCCTCATATTAAGAGACACGAAAACTTTGACACAGTTTCACTGTATAGCATGATGATATGAGATGAACTGGAAAAGTGCAGCTAATCAGCGTGGTGCGAAAGTGCTCAGTTACCTGTTCAGTTGGATTGATTAATTGTTTATTAACGACCATGATGCAGGCCTCACGGTGTCTGGCATGGCAATGTCGAGCACTCACTCAGAACAGACAATTAAAGAGCCACCGAACCCCCCACTTCGGTTTCATGGCCCTACTAGTGATCGGCATTAAGCGCACATTATTTGGCCCACTGTTATGAACTACCCGTTCGAATATGGTTGCAGTCGGGTAATGAATGATGTGCAAACCATATTCCAAGAAATTTCTATAGCCCTTTACTCTGGCGCTGCAACATGCTTCCAAGAAAAACCCAGCGGGAAATGCGGTCCAGACCTGTGTTGCTGGTGGTATAGCTTCTCCTGATCAGTAGAGATTCTGATGGTATGCTTCGTTTAGTCTGAATACAAGTGTTTTGTTCACATGATGTTTTCTCAATCCACTATCTACAGCGATTTCACACAATGAGGTGGCTACGAAATCCCAAGAAAAAGATGGCTTGGATACTGGAATCAAGTCTGCAAATGTGCTCATCTGTGAGGTGGCCTACTCGTTCCCAAAAACACAATTAAACGCTTTAGTGGAGTTCGTCACCAACAGTATAGCTAATGCACCGAAAAACCTTGATGGATTACAGAGTAAGTCTTTCTTGGCGGTGTTTGTTCGTCTCTACAATCTGTTTATCAGCAATGCGCCTCTTCTGATCTTTTTCCCTCATCTTATCCCTACACCTACAGGGTCTCATCGGGGCTCAGATGATGACAGTGATGACCAGGAGGCAAGTGAGGAAGCCGATTCGGATTACTTTGTAACACGTGAATGTTCAGGACCGGAAGACAGACGGTCTCCGCCTGGGATCTTCAGTCTGAAGAGACTGAGAAAGCCCCATGACACAAAATACCATCAGGATATGATCCGAACTTCTCCTGTCAGCGAAGCATGTGTTGAACTGAGAACGTTGTACCGTCAACTAAATCTGCCTCGAACAAGACAAGGGTACTTGATACGCTTACTGTGTGCCATCTTATATCACTGGGTTGGTGAGCTGGATGAGGACCACGTGAGTTCCATTCACTCTTGTGTAATGTGATACCATTCGCGATTATTCTCTGTTCGCGTCATAACAGCTTCGTGTTTTGATTTCTACAGTTGACTGAAGCTTATCCGGTTACTTCCTCAATTTTCGACCGTTCTATCATAAGCCTACAGTCACCTATAAACTCTTCGATGTTCTCCCACTTTTCGGACAGCTTTTGTTTTCCGGTTACTTAGGCCGAAAATGTAGGCTTGCCTCGGGTACCTCATCTTGAACTTTCTTCTCAAAGTTGCGGCCAATGGGAGAAAGTAGCTCTTTGTTCCTGAACCCTGTCGGTAGCAGTCTGATCTGCGAGGTATTATTTTAGACGTCCTTAGGATGCGCTCTCAGCAGCAAATTACTTAACAGGCTAACCCACTTGGATGTGGGGATGCAGCTTAGCTTGAGGAAGCTGGGAGTGACAAATATAAGTCCGGCTCCTGCTGCTTCAGATGCGCTTAGTTCCGCATTCAGCTCTTGACAAGAATTAGCTTCATATTTTTTCGCCGTCAAGAGCACAGTTTGGACGATTTGTGTATGCGGTTTGGGGAAGGCTCTCATAAACATGGTAATGCTGGTCGCCTGGGGCAAACAACTTACCGTTTTATCACATCTGTCGCACAACCCGCATGACTATCCCGGATCACCTCAGCATAGGGGACTCGATATTGGTTGCCCAGCTGATCTCCTGGTATGGTTGAACTTTGGCAAACAGAGTTCCGATCCATGCAACCCATTGGTTCGTTGTCAGGCTCTAGCATCTCTTGGTTAGCATCTCTCTAGGTTAAGGTCTATGAATGCTGCTCCGTATCAGCATCATGGGATAAGTTACCTAAGTGTGCACCACATATTGTCCCACCGTCATAAACCCTTCTCTCCCGTTTCAGGTTGGTGGTCTTCTGCGTACAATTCATTGTGTCTATCCACATCTGAGCCAGTCAGAAGTCCGCGCTGGTCTGCTTCACGCCACTGCTGAGTTGGGGCGTCGGTGGCCACTGTTGTGTCTGCGCGTTATTTCTGCGGGCCCTTTGCCCTTAGACAAGTATGAATACACACGCATTTTGAATTTTCCACCAATGTTCAAAACGAAACTGGTAGAAGATAAATTCTTTGAACTTTAGTAGATGAAGTCTGTTGTTTAGCGGATTACAAATCACTTTCGATGTCTACGATACTGTTAGCCGGTGTAAACACGCCGTCCTGCCTTTTTATGCTTATTTCGTCAACAACGAAAATCACTCTCAGTTGCGCTTCGCTTTATTTTCCAGAGTTTGGTGTACGCTGCTGGCTTCGATAGCATTTTTGCCCGTTCCCGTTAACTCAAGTTCAAATATCTCGTCCGCGTTTTCTCTGAACGCCACCCTTCCTGAAGAACATCGCAGTGAGCATTTACCTACCTCTCTGTCCAGTACCGTCTTGTTTCCAAAATTGCTGATGCATGTGCTGAAGATGCTCGAATGTTGCCACCCTTACGAAAGACGAGAAATACCTGCGGACGCCTTTACTGCCGCGGACAGACGCTGGCTTTTATGCGTTAGCGATAAACCGTTGCTTAAAGAGGCGAACTTTGCAACACATCTTTGGCTTTCCCTGGTCAACTGCCTTCAGGTTAGTAGGTGTTTACTTGTTGTTTATTTCGTCTTCAGGTTCCACTTGAGACTCAAGCAGATAGTCTATATCAGAAGTTTTCAACCCTTGTAAGGTGAACTGCCAAAGGGCCACCAAACTCACCCTGTTTGTCGTTTCTGTGTACACACTCACTAAGTGCACTTCCTAAGCATCAAAGGGCGAGTTTTGCTCTCAGCTGAATGAACTACCTGAAGCACTAGTTTCGGATATCGTAGTTCTAGTGGGAGATTTCAACGAACGCGTTTTTGGGCCGAGTTCAGAAGGAGCTCTCCCTGGTGACTCACACAGGAGTGACAATTTTGACAACCATGTTGACTTTCTGGTCGACGAAGACGATCCAGTTTCAACGTGTTAAGTGGTTCTCAGGCAGACGTAAAAGACCGATAACAGGCAAATTTGTTTCCAACGCTTCTCTAGCGGGCTACATAGGACGCAGGCAATGACGTAAGTGGACAGAGTAAAAGAAACATGGTGTACCGCTTGGTCCCGATACATTGTTCATATGACTGGGCCCTCATTAGGACACGACAAGAGCATGTGTCCCGTGCAGAGTTATCCAAGGTAAACCAAATGCGTTGACAGTTCGTGTATCCGGTCTGCACATCCGGACCCAGCATAAGAGATCCCCAGCGACTGGTGAAATGTTATGCACAAAATGAAGCATTGGATGACGGCAAACAACAAATAACCTTAAATTGAAGGTTGTTGAGGATTTTGGTGCCACGGCTTTGGTTAAACAGTGACTGGTTATTCCAGCAATAGTGTTCCCATTGAAATGCAGGTGTAAGTATATGGCTTCAGTAATCTGCGTCTCTCTTTCGTAACAGTAAGTTTATTAGGGTCAATATTCTGAAAGAGCAAATTAGCTAGAAAGAGTGGTTAATATTGAACTGCCGCTCCAGTGCAGGTCTTCATCACACCATCCACTAGACAACAAGGGACATGACTCCATTTTTACGTGACTGGAACAAAGCCGACGAAACCAGTGCTCTGGCCGTTCTATGTCGTCTCAGTTACTGTTTTCTCAAACTTATTTACAGTTCTGTGGAACACGATTGGAATTTGGATCGTTGTCTGCCCTCACTGAAACCTATCGTTCTCCTGTTCTACCTTAACTGGTTCGACGTCTCGTCGATGGAACACAAATCGTGCAGGGATAGCCAATGGAGATAAACCTAGCGTTCAAACATTCCGACCCACCATCACTAGACAGTAGTAGTCCACTTTCGTGCCAATCGGTACTCGTTCCTTTCGGTTTGTGAAAAAGCTGGTCCTCAATAGGGACCAGTAGTACCGAAGTACTCGAAAGTTTCCATTCACGTTTAAGTGATTTTTTGGTGTTTTGCCAGTCAATCCAATAGTAAATTTCTCGGCACTTGTTAGGCGGTAGGAAATTTGTGGGACCACTAAATAACATATGCCGGATACCAACCATCCACAATTCTTTAAAAAGCAAAATTTCTGCTTGGAAGATCGATAGGTTTATTTTTCGTGTCATTGTTCTCATAAATGCACTGACTTCCGTTGATGTCCGGACGTTTGTTTACAGGACCCGTGAAAAATAGACACACTGAGTTTCCGAAATGGCTTATTGTTCTCGATAACGTACGCTCCATTTAACTTTGATTTTCAGTTGGCGGGTCATCTGTTGGGTTATGAGGACTGGGTCGGTGGTTCGCGTTTCTCCCTTGGCATGCATTCCCGTCCACATACATTTATTTGTAATTCGCGCCTTCAAAACTTGCAACATTTATCGAGTTCTTTGGTTCAGATTTATGTCATTCACACTCGAGCTTCGTTAGGTTGCACGCACATTATTGGTTCGTCGTGGTACAGGTGACAGGAACCGATGGGCATTTTGCTGGCTGGTCATGTTTTCGTTGATTCCTTTGTGCTGGAAGATTCTCGTTTTACCGTTTCGGTTTTGTGCCTATATTCTCCTGTTTTCACTTGTGATATAGCCATTAACCATCGTCTGGCTTTCGCCAACTCGTTAATTATCGTATTCTTCACCGGAGAAACCGCCCAGGGCCAAAGAGGAGACAGTTTTTGGTTCAACAACTCACCGGTTTACACCCCTGGAGGGGCATCATGATGGAAGCATCATCATCATCATCACCATGGACAGCATGACATCAGTGTTCAACACTGATGCTTCGCTGCCGATAGAAGCACCTTTGATTTATCCAGGACTTCAAGGAGTTTATGCTATAAGCCTAGATAATACACCTAGCCGCCACTTACCCAAATTCCTCCTGACTGCACTTGAGCCGACAGTTGATAACTTGGCGTTGGATGCACAACTAATACATTTCGCTCGAATGGTTGAAATTTCTGTTAGTAGTACAGCTGAAAAGCAGAATGAGCCAGCGCAAAACAACTCAGTACTTCTTGGAATCGCACTACGTATCACTGTTTCCTTTGTTATTCAGGTGGAATGTATTCAGTGTGGAATGTAGCGCCTCACGAAAACCATTGAAAAACATGGATCCAAATGAAGTTTAACTATTCATGTACAAAAATTATGCGGTAATGTTCCTCATGCTCATCTTCCTGCAATGAAATAGCGCAGTCCAAAGAACGTTTTTGGAGCCTCTCAAGGAGTCCTATATGAAGTAATTTTGGTAATAATTCAGCTTTTGTCCTTAACTCAAATACCCAATCCACGTTAAAATCATTTGCTTATCTACTGTTATCTGGTCGCCTTTATATTCAACGTTCCTCCCACTCTAGGTTTTGTCCTTCCCACGTTGCATGGCCGAACTTATTCGAGAAAACACAGATCCTAACGAGAGCGATGAGTCTCCAGTTGCTCCCTTACATAAACCGACAACGAAGCAACGGTCGACACTGTTTCGTCGTTCTATGTCGTCTCCGGAGTCTGTGATTGTTACACCACGGCATTACACTCCTTGTTCGTCTCCACTGGTTCATCTGTTCGGCGACCCTCAACTTTTCTCCCTTCTCCTTGGTCAATGGCTTCTGGCCTGTGCCACTGCAGCAATCTGTCGAACGTTGACTGGAAAATCCTACGAAACTCGATCTGGTGCCGAAGCCAATTTAAAGCAAGGAGTCAGGCCACTCACGTACGTTTTGCACAGATACTGAGTACTCTTATAATCAGCCTTTGCCTTCTGTATTTTCGGTTTGGCGCGTATATCTCACAGGTTGCATAGTGGTCCACATTACTCCGTTTTGGGATAGTTTTCTAGCCTTTTAACGCGTGTAGTGTGGCCTGCTTCCTGAGCATAGCGGCATTTCATTGAGGTTCAAAAGCGTGAGGACGAGGAAATCATTAAAGGCTCGGAAGACGCAAAGTAAGCGTAAGAGAGTAGCCAGGGCGAGATGGCTCAGTGGTTAGAGCTCGAATTTACTGACCGGAAGGTCCGTGGTTCGAACCCGACCTCTGCCTCTCGACTTCCATTGTCTAGGCTTGGGCAACCTGGCACTATCCCAGCCCTCGTGCTTCCTTCGAGTGGCATGGCAGCTAGACACCGAAAAGATGTCACAGCTGAAAGATTTATTATATTTTGTTTAGCCGCGATTGCAAATGATGACGAGTGCAGGTAACCCACTCTTGTCAGCTGTATCTGTAGCAGGGAGGAGCTCTGTTCGCTTCTGTGAAATGCTGACAATACAAAGCTGTCACATTTAGATGGCACTGATGATCCATTCCTGAATTGTCGTGTACGAAGCATGGCGCGGGCAATATCTGCACTTTGTATTAAAGCGGAATTCAAGTGAGCGAGGTGTTGTTATTCTTAATCGTCGAGTAGGTAGGATACACAACTCCACTTTTCTTTCAAAAGGAATGGTTAGATAGATGGGTGTCTGAAGTTGATATGGAAAGTCTTTTGTTCAAGAGTGACTTTCTTGCGAACCTAACGAGTTCTTGGGGACTGTAAATACTCGCCTTATTTTTGTTTTATTGAATGGGTGGCGGAAAGAGATAGGTTTTTTCACGACAGGATGAAATCTGAACCCCATACCTCTGTGGTATGACGACAGAAAGCCACCACACAAAAACAGTCGAGGAGTTGTCATGCATAAAGTATATCATTGACATCCCCAGCATAATCAAACTCGCGGCGGACTCCAGCTCGAGCTAACTCAGTAGTTAAAGTGCGAGCTCACTGTTCAGGGGATTCGCGATTTGAACCCAACCTGGCCTCCCGAACTGCTTCTGTCCCAGGCTTGCTCAGTATAGCAGTATCTCAATCCTCATGGTGTCCTCGGGTAGCACGGCACTCCTGCACCACATCTGAATAATAATAGTAATATTAATACATTATAGGGAAAACTAGCGTATTTCATACCGGTTGTAACATTCTTACGTAATTTGGTCATCAAGTCAACTTGTGTGAGCTGTAGCAATCTCATGATACTTTGCAGATATCCACCCACTGACGCGTAGATTTAGGTCGGTGCCAACCGTGTGTTCGAGAGACACTACAATCCGCACCATCCTCGCCGGGCACTCAGTCAGTTTTTTGAAAATTTACCGCTAATGCTCTGCTGAAAAACTGTTTTTCTCTCTTCTGAAACCTGGCTAATTGATCATAACTTCGTGATTTGCACGCTGTTCCGTCACACGGGTCCCGACCACTCACTTAGCAGGCGTATTGCCGTGATCCCAAAGGAATATACCTGTGTGAACACATATTGATACGCAAGTGAAAAGTACGCTTTGTGAGGAACTTGCTACAAAAACTTCAAGTTCTTTGGACCTCATTAATAGAGTCATGACTAGATCGTTCTCTTTTTTGAGGGTTCACCTTTTGGTGAACTTGCATTTTCTTAGGTACATGAAGAAAAACAAGATAGAACCACTCCATTCCCCTCCTCCGTGTTGTCCAGACTGGTCAAGACTTTTTGTTGTTTGCCGTGATTTAATAATAACAGTAGTGGCAGTAGAATAGGTAACATTTAATTCCGTTAATCATTTTTCTTGCTGTCGTATGTTGATACTGGTGCCCATTCTTGTGCACTCACCTCCCCCCTCCCCCCTCCGATAAATCAGAATCGCGATGCGAGGCCTCAGGCAGTTCTTGAGAGCCTGTAACTGTACATATCTTGAGCACTGTTTGACACTCTCCTGGGATGCATCTGGTGGAACTTCAGAATCTAGAGTTTCTTCCGAAAGCTCCAGTCCTTGGGACCCTGGCGAGGGTCTTTTGAAGATGGTTGATGACATCGTTCGGTGAGTGACATTCACTTTAAAGATGACGCTGCTTTTATTCGCGACCGGAACCGTTTCATTTTACTGCCTGTAGAACACCGTTATTTTGCTGAACGGGCCGACAATTAATGGCCTTCTTCTAAATAACTTGTTTAATCCAACCGAGCTGGATGACTCGAGGTCCATCGAATCAGTTCAGAAGGGTAACCAAACACTAGCGAAATACACTCATTTGCAAACAAATTTGGTTTTGCGAGAGACTTACCTGGAACCCAGCTGAATCTCTCGTGCAATCTGGTTTCAAGTGGAACATAAAGTTGACGGAAACTAGGGGACTGTGCCTTTCTGATGAGCCCCAAGAAGGGCGAAACCAGTCGTGGGCTGTCGAAAAATTTTCAGCAACCTTATGAGTAGTGCATTATGGGTAACCAAACCTGTGTATCCGGGCTCACTTCACACCATTGCTTGAGGAGCCAACGAGTTTGGATGCCATACACCATAGTGTTCATGACTCAACTTTGTTTTGCACCATATTTCTTTGCAGCCTAGAATTGATGTGACCTTAGGTGTGCTAAATACAGTTAGGCGACATAATGAAAAAGAGCACAATTACATGTGCTAAATTGATCGAGTGAAACATGTGTTGAGTGCAAAGTAAATGTCTTGCTTGAGAAGATAGCATTATACGCGCTATAGGAATGCTGCTCCACCTCTCCTTCAGCAGCTTGTACGTGCGAAACGTCGATGACATATGTGCATTTTTTAGCGGATATTGTTCAATCGATAGGAGAGTAAAACTTAAATGATGCAATGCTCGCTCTCTGGAACTTGGAACTAATCATAACGATAGCTTACAAACCCTTTTTGCTGTTATCACCGTTGTGTGTGCTGTTTATACTGCATGGAACGCCGCTCTGATGGCTCGAATGAGTTATGAACGGATCTGCCTGATGTTGTAGTAGCCCTCAGTGAACGCATGGAATTGGCGCTTCCCTCGTTGTGATCAGCGGGATCCTGAAAAACAGACCACCACTCGAAGTAGAAACATTACATGCTTGTTACTATGAGGCAATCAATGATTGGTTTTATGCTTAACCACACAGTCTCCTTCGACGACCACCGGAAGTCAGTGTTATCGTATTAACCGGGGTTCTGAATGCACTAGCCAGTCGTTTGAGCTCAGGGGCATTCCATCTCGGTGACC